>SMDT01000356.1:0-179946 GCA_005392925.1 Aquilaria sinensis | reverse complement strand
CGCCTATCTTATCCTACCAATAGGCCTAAAATTATCTTGCCAATAAGCCTAATTAATTACGACCACCTGTTCTGACTCTTTCAGTGGCCGCACAAAGACAAAGAGAAACATTTGCGCTAATTCCTATGACTTACACTGAGTTATATCCAAAGCTCATTGAAAGTCAACTTATCCACCCAATTCCTACAAAGCCAATCAAACCCCCATATCCAAGGTGGTACGACCCCAACGTAACTTGCCCATATCATGATGGTGCTGTGGGCCATGGTATAGAAAATTGTGTAGCTTTGAAATGCATAGTCCAACAACTAATCGAGTCAAAGTGGTTGGACTTTTCTGATGAACCAAGCGTCACTCACAACCCATTACCGCCTCATCAAACTGGACCATTTAATATGATAGAGGAACACCGACTAATAAATGAGTCAGTCAATGACATTACAACCCCTTTAAAGCATGTATACTCATGGCTTGTGAAAGAAGGGGTCATCATTAGAAAGACTTCTTTTGGGCATAAAGAAATCAATGATGGAGAATTGTGTGATTTTCATGACAGTAAGGGTCACTCCATCCAGGAATGCTCAGAATTCCGTGAGAATCTATAGAGACTCATAGACTTATCCCAACTCATCATTTTTATGTCAAGTAAAGATGTTGATGCAAATGTAATCATTAAAGAATGAGAAGTCAATGCTATGCTAAGACCACTAGTTATACCAATTTCAAAACCTACTGTCAAGCCTTTAAGGATCCAAGTCCCAACTCCATTCCCCCACAAATCAGATAAGGCTGTTCCATGGAAGTATGATTACACCTCCAACATTACATCGACTCCGTTAGAGGTTGGGGGCATGACTAGAAGTGGTCGATGTTACTTACCGAAACAAATGGACAAGCTCCGACAAGACAAGAATATCACAGACCCAACGAATGGGCCAATTAGCACAGATACATCAAAAGAGCAAGGGGTGTCTCGAGTGGTAACAGATGAACAAGCTGGCGAGTTTTCAAACTCATAAAGCAAAGTGAGTATAGTATCATGCAGCAGTTAAATCGTTTGCCAGCAAAGATTTCTATACTCTCACTACTCTTAAGTTCTAACGCTTATCGAGAAACCCTCCTTAAAGTTTTGAACAAGGCTTATGTTGAGCAAGATATTTCTGTGAATAATTTTGATCACCTCATCAACAACATCACAGCATAGAATCTCATCACATTCACTGATGACGAGATACCAGCAGAAGGAAGAGGTCACTCTAAGGCTCTACATATTTCGACTAACTACAAAGATCGAATTATGGCTAGAGTCCTTATTGACAATAGGTCAGCTCTAAATGTAATACCACTCGAAATGTTACATAAGCTCGGTATAGACCCATCACACCTCAACAACAGTCACATTATTGTTCGAGCATTCGACTGGACGAGGAGAGACATTATTGGAGAGATAGAGCTGCCAATAAAGATCGGCCCTTGTGTCTTCCATATCACATTCCAAGTTATGGACATTAAACCTTCTTATAGTTGTCTGTTGGGAAGACCATGGATCCATATGGCCGGGGCAATTCCCTTTTCATTACATCAAAAACTGAAATTCATCATTGAAGGAAAATTAATAACAGTCTTTGCTAAAGAGGACATTCTGCTATCTAAACCTGCGGATACTCAGTATGTCAAGATCAATGAAGATGTGCCTGATTGCTCCTTCAGGTCTTTTGAAATTGTTAATGCTACCTATATCGGTGAATATGGAAAAGAACCCATGCCTAGCATCTCCAAAACGAGTCGCATGGTCGTAAAACTCATGATGAAAGGAGGATACTCACTGGGGTTAGGTCTGGGACAAGGTTTGCAAGGGATCTCAGAGCCACTGAAAATCTTTGCAAAAGAAAGGAAATACGGCCTAGGTTTTACACCGACAATGCAAGATAACATGAAGACGATAGCTAAAAAAAGAGAAAAAAGGATTGCACAGCTAAAAGGGCATGCTCCAGAAGGAAGAAATCTGAATATCCCTGACATCACTGAAACATTCGTGAGTGGTGGCTTGATTTCGAAAAATGACAATGAAGGCGCACTGACCATCAGCATCGACAAATCTTTTGAATATCTTTCGATTCAGGCAATAACCAGTGATTCACCTGAAAATGAGGAGCTCGTTCAACCCTGTAGCCCACAGGATGTGCTGAACAATTGGGAGGTGATAGAACTGCCTGTTGTAATCCAGAGCTTTTCAAAATAATCTAATAGCAAAAACCTCCTAAAGAAAAGTTCAATCAATAGGGTGTAGTCTTTGCTTAAGTGAACCTTTTAGTTATTGTTGTTCATTCCAATTAAGTTGTGATTTATGCACATTATAAGTAAAGCACCAATTTCCATTCATCTCATTCTCGCAATTTTCTATTCTTCCTCTTTTTTCCTGTTGCTAATATAGACCTAAAACTCTCTTTGATGACAATGAAAAAATCAACTTTGATAATCCTGTAAACACTACTGACTCAGATAACGAAGATCTTCAAATATCTCATCAGTTATTAAAACTAATTGAGCAGGATGAAAAAGAAAGAGCAACAAGTCAGGAACCAACTAAGACTTTCAACTTGGGAGATAATCAGGATGTAAAAGAAGTTAAGATTGGCACTCTGTTTCCTCCTGAAGAGAAAGAAGAACTAATACACTTATTGAGAGAATATGTAGATGAATTTGCTTGGTCATACCAAGATATACCCGGCTTAAGCTCGGACATAGTTCTACACAAAATACCATTGAAACCTGGGGCGAAGCCCATTAGATAGAAGCTATGAAGATTGAAGACGGACCTAAGCTTGAGAGTAAAAGATGAGATTTGCCATCAGGATCTCCACTGTGTGCCATGGAGACTGCAACAGGGACTTCTAGAGGTGCAGATGAACCCAGGGAGAGGGTGCTCTGTGTGGATCACCTGGGATGGCCGGCAGCGTCTTTGGCTCGTGGTAGGAGGGCATGCCTGAAACACTCAGAAGACAGGGGTTAGAAGGTCCCCATAGTCTTTTTCCAGGGAGGAGCCTCCGACGCCCAAGTCAGTGCTTAGCAAAGATGGAGAAAGAGTAGTAAGCACGAGATTCTTGCCTGTCGTGGCTGTGTTCTCTTTTGAGGGCTGAGAAGAAAGGAGAGAGAAGCCCCTTTACCTTAGAGTTTTCTTTGTGGAGAGAGAGAGAGAGAGAGAGAGAGAGCTCCCCCCCAGGCTCGGACCATTCTCCTGGTAAATATAAGAGGGGGTGATCCGTTCGGATGGCAACACGTGTATGAATGGATACCATCCGTACTTCTGGGCGTGGGGGCCCTTAGTCGCCTGCAGGCTCCTCGGGCCGCAACGTAGCCCTGCAGGACATAAGCTGTGACAGCGTGTCAGAGCGTGTCTGGGGGCGGCGTGTCAGGGGCCGTAAGAGTACGGTGTGTCAGAGGCTCCTTGATGGCTCCCGCCGTACTTCTGAGGTCCCCTGGGTTGACGTCTCCCTTCGGGGTGAGGGGCCTCTTCCCGGAGTCGTACTGGTACTTCGGCGTATTTACGGGCGCCGAAGTTGGTCTCTTCAGGGGGCTTTCACCTGCAGAAGGTGGCTGGCGCTCCTCCTCGAAGCTAGTTCGGTCGCCCTCCCGATGGAGGCGCTACGGTAGTTTCCCGAGGTTAGTATTGGCGGGCTACCGAGGTCGCGTGCCTCAGGTGTTTGGCTCCCTTTTTCCGGGGGTCCTAAGGTGTTCGGGGCGATAGCACTTCGGCTATCACATGCCCCCCCTCGGAAAGCCGGAGTGGAGACTTCAGCTAGTGGTCCTTTCGGGGGCGCTTTTCGGGACTCGGAGTGCGACGTTCGCAGGGGAGGTGATTTACCACGTAGGAGGTAAGCCTTGTTCGGGCAGGTGTTACCTGTTTGCCTTTTGGTGTTCTCGAGATACCCAACCTCTTTACTTTTTCTGCCATGGGCTAATGGACCGTCACGTCTTTGAAACTAGGCGTGTCATTTTGGAGCAGCGTGCCCGCTTTTTCAGGATGTCAGAAAACGTGTCCTAGTTTCTTGTGACGGATGACACGTGGCAGATGCTGGTTGGGATGGGCACGCCTTTTTGCGCGTGAGGGGCAATTATGGCGACGTTTCACCTTCGCGCAGCAGTTATGACGTCCTTTTGGCTGCCCTTCCTCGATCTATATAAGTCTCCTCCTGTCACACTCTTCATTTGTTTTCCTTTGCGTTTCATTTTGCTCTCGTCTGCTTCCGTGCCTTTTTGTGGTGGTATTAGCGGCGGAGCGATTTCCGGCATCTTGCACGACGGCGTTCAGAAATCCTGATTTCGGCAAGGCCTTCGGTGGGTTCTTCCTTCGGTTTCTGCTTTTTCTTTTTGCTTCCGAAGTTGTTTTTCTTCTCTTCCGAAGTCTCTTTTTTGGCCCACCATGTCTTCGGCTATTCCCGAGAGCTGGCAATCTCTTATGTCTCACCCTTGTTGCTCCACTTCTGAGAAATTAGAGAGGTGGACAACTAAATTTTTCCTCCCTTCGTACGCCACCACAAGATTACCCCACCTCGGTCACTTTAGCTTTATGAACCGGGACGACGAGGTTACCATTTTCCGAGCCCAACTGAAGGCCGGACTTCGGTATCCTCCAGCGAAGATGATTTGCGACTTTTGCCAATTTCATGGCATAGCCGTGAATCAACTTCCTCCCAACTCGTACTGCTATTTCAATGCCTTTCTCTGCATGTGCGGGGTCTTCGGGGTAGAACCCCATTTTATCCTGTTCATGCAGTATTACAAGCTCTATCCGGTTCCGAAGGGTGGCTTTTATTTCATGCTACCTCGGGGATCTGGGAGCAAAAAATTCATGTTCACCTTCGCTACCAAGGATAGTTGGCGAGGGTGGCAAAGGAAGTTCTTCTTCCTAAAGGTGGCGGAGGCCTGGTCGCATGTTCCGACTAAGTGGGCTCGGGGAAAGCTGGAGACGGATGTCGTTGATCCCAAGAAGTTGCTAACTCCTGAGTTGGCGGCGAGGTTTGCGGACTTCGACAGACGTATCCGTGCTGTCGCCGATTGGGATGCCGAGGTCCCTCCACGTTCCCTCTACCCTTTCCCGATCATGTGGAAACTCATGACCGAGGAGGTTCTTCGGGAGTTGGGGGTGGTTACGGAGCACAAGACGGATCTTGGCATGCCAGCTCCTGCTACCGAGGGGAAGGACTCTTGGCTGGTGAAGCTCCTTCGGAGCGAGCTCACTTATGAGGCCTTTTTTGAAAGTAAGTTTTCTCTCAAAGTTTTCAGCATAAGTGCCTGTCTGGACTCACGCTGATGTTTTCCCTCTTTTTCAGAGATGGGCGACGAGTCCGCTGCCTACTATAAGTCTCTCTTCCTTGGTCAGGCCGAGAAGGGAGAGCAAACGAAGAAAGGCATCTCCAAGAGGCGCAAGACTACTGGGAGCGGACCGTCTTCGGCCAAGAAGGTGAAGAAGGACATCCTTCTTCCACCCCCGGAGGATGCGGCGGGAGTTGGTGTCATTGCAACTTCTACCGAGGTTGGTGACATCATTGCTACTTCCACTAAGGTTGGCGATGTCATTGCAACTTCCACCAAGGTTGCAACTCTTGCCGAGCCTGAAACTACGGCCGAGGTTCCTGCCGGGGTGATTGCCCTTCCTGCTTCTTTGAGTCCCGCCACGTCGGCAGATCTTGTAGGCTCTTTGGCGGGGAGTCCCTCTGCCGAGGAGCTGGAAAAACACCGAAGGGATAAAGGCAAACATGTTCCTACCGACGTGGAAGAGGTCCGGGACTCTGATGACGACTGTGCTGAGGTCGCGCCAGGTTTGTCTCCTGCCCCCCTTTTTGATACTTATATCGTCATAACTCTGTAGAGTTAAGGGGCTTTGTCTGATTTATGTTTTCAACTTCTTCAGAGGATCTAGCGCCCTCAGCTTGGATGGTGGAACATGCCCGTAGGCGGGCTCTTCGGGATTCCCACGTCCCGAAGGACAAGGTCCCAAGGGAGCCGTTCTGGTCTTTTACGGAGGACATGAACCTATTCTCCGAGGACTGCCGGGAAATGGCTCCCCAGATGGCGAGGGGGGTGCTCACTCAGGCCTCCTTCAAGGCAGTTGCCGAGGAGTGCGCTTCCGAGGACTCCCTTGCCGCTAGAGTTTCCGAGCATGCTGCTCAGGTAATTCCTCAGGCTTCTTCATTTTTCCTCCCACTTTTTTGTCTAAGTGTTTTGGCTTTCTTTGTGTAAATTTCACTAAGTACCTTCTTTTTTGCAGCTCCTGGGGTATAGTGGATACCTTCGAGCTTGGGCAGCAAAGCAGTCTTCGGTCCGAGCTTGGGCCGAAGATAAACTTGAGAAGGCCAAGGTTTTTTGTGCTAACTCGGTTGTGACGAACACCGAGTTGAGCCGCATAGCCAAGGAGAGGGTTGCCAATCTTCGGGAGGAATTCTTGAAGGGCCAAGAGGAGCTCTTGAAGGATTTTTCCAAGAAGATGTCCGACCTTGGTGACAAAGTAGTGAGCCTGACTTCGGCCAACGAGATCCTTCAAAAGGAAAAAGAAGGGGAATCTTCCCTTTTGGCGAAGGCGATGGCTGAGAATGCTGAACTCCAAGCCAAGGTCGACTCGCTGAAGAAGGATTCAAAGAAGAAGAAGAAGATAAAGGAGCTGGAGAAGGAGGTCGAAGACCTTCGGAAGGAGGTTTCGGATCTTCAGAATGAGGCGGATGATCTGGACGTCGAGAAAGACAAGGCCGTTCAGGCGACTAAGGTTGCCTTTCAGGACGGCTTCTGCCTAGCTCGTCACCAATTTCTGAAGAGATATCCGGACCTCGACCCTTCCTTTTTGGCTGCCCTGGATATTCCCGAGGGGCCTCGGTGGACTTGGTCTAAACTCGAGTTCCTCAATCTGGCGTTTGCTCCTCCTTCTGCACCGAAGGCGGCGGCTAAAGACACAGGAGCCAGAGCTTCCCATGACGCCGGGGACCCTTAGATATTCTAGAGCCTTTGCCTTCCTCTTTTTCTTTGTATTTTTCTTCTTGTAACCTTCTTCTTGTACTAAGACCTTCTTCAATAAATTTTCCTTCATGATTTAGTTAAGTCTTTCGAGCAATTTTTGTTTCCTAATTGTCCCGACCACTTTCGGTCAAGGGACTTCGGAAAGGCATATTTCGCTCGTTTCCTCGGCCAATCTTCGGGTAAACGTTCGTTGTTGGTGAAGTTCCCTTAGGCAAATTTTAGCCTGTCGGCCGTATTCGGTAGACTTCACCTTTTTTGGGCATACAACCCAATCAATCTTCAGAAGGAAAACAAGACTTTCGGGAGTCGATGGACTTTTTTGGGCACATAACCCTATCAATCTTCAAAAGGAAAACAAGACTTTCGGGAGTCGATGGACTTCACCTTTTTTGGGCACATAACCCTATCAATGAGGAGAACAAGACTTTCGGGAGTCGATGGACTTCACCTTTTTTCGGCGAGTATTTTCAGATAGGGGAAAACTTCTGTACTTAGAGAAAATTTCTCACTTGTACAATTTCTCATCTAAAATTCTAAGTATAGAATTTCTTTAAGGCCTCCGAGTGCCGTGCGTTTTTCAGTTTTCCTCCTTCGGTGCCAGCAAGCTTGTATACTCCCTTTCGGACCTCTTCTAGGACCAAATGTAAGGCCCTTTCCCGTTTGGCCGAGGTGCCCCATGGGTCGGTTTTCGGGGTTCGGACTCGGCCTTTCGGAGAACGAGGTCTCCTTTCCCTATTCCTTTTGGCCTGTCATGCAGGTTTGCGCTCCTGGCTACTTCTGCTGGAAGGCCTTTCTTCCGAGCTTGGCCATTTTTCTGTGTTCGTCAACTAGGTTGAGCTTAGTTCTCAACCCGAGGTCGTTTCCTCTTTCGTCGAACACTTGTATTCTAGCTGCTGGCCGTACTACTTCGAATGGATAATGGCCTTTGTACTGGAGAGGTGTCTCCCTCGTGGCCCCTCGGGGAGTTGTCTAGTATCTCCTTAGTTCATCCGGAAGTTCTCCTGGCCACTTTCCCTTTGCTTTTCCCAACCCTTTTTAATAGTCCCTCTTTATAGTTCTGTTGGTTACCTCAACTTTGTCTGTTGCTCTGGGGCTGAGCTAGTGGGGCGGAGTGCGTTTTTATTCCGACGTTGGTGATGAATTCTTGGAATCCCTTGTTCATAGACTAGGGACCATTATCGGCCGCTATCACCGTCGGTATGCCAAATCTGCATATCACGTTCTTTCAGACGAACTTTTGTATATCTTTTGCCGGGGTGGTTGTTAGGGGTTCTGCCTCGTTCCACCTAGTGAAGTAGTCCACTGCTGCTACGCAGAACTTCACTCCTTCGGGTGCTATCGGGGGTGGCCCGGTGAGGTCTATGTCCCATACTGCAAAGAGGCAAAAGGTAATCCTTCGGGGTTATCCACTCCGAAGGCAGTCTTTGGGTGCTGGCGTGTCTTTGGCAATTTTCACGCTTCCTAGGCGAAGTGTCTTGCACCGCTTTTTTGCCGATACCTTTCTGTAACGGACTTGCGTACCCTTGCCGTAATAATTTCTCCTTAATTAGGAGATGTCGTCTGGAACGTCTTCGCACTTTTTACCGCTTCATGAGGGTTTTCTTGGGGACTTCTTCGGTTGCGAGATTCCTTTTCGGAGGATCTTTCCTCCCTTCGTCCGAAGTTACTATATTCAGCGTTGCCATGCTCGGATGGCTCGCTATTTTGGTATTTTTTGGTCCTGGTCAGGCTGTCTGCTTCTTCGGCATTGTCTCCGAGAGGTGTGTTTTCAATACGCACTGCATCGCACTTTCGGATGAGCTTTGTTACACCCTTATGGTATTTTGCCGAAGTTGGACCCTTTGTGCTATAGTCCCCTGCCATCTGCCGTACTAGTAGCCGGCACCATGGCGTAGACAGCTTTTTGCAGCAGGGGGTACCCGACTTTGTTGCCAAGGAGATGGCGACTTCTCTTCGGGTGCGGAACTCCTTCGGCGGGGAAGTCTGGGTCACTTTAACCCTGTTTCTCCCGTAGGTCGCGTCCTGAGGGGTATGTTTCCCACCGAGGACTCATCTCATCGATCTCCGCTTCCCATACTCCTGTGAGTTAACACGGGACTCTTCTCCGACGAGGTACTGATGAAGAGGACCCTCGGCCCGAATTTAGCTGCGGCCATCTTCGGTCTAACTGCTGCGTCTCTTTGACCACGACAGAGCATGGGAATTCGAGCAGGAAGGCCATGGTAATAGTTAGAGGACATTCGCCCTCAGGTAGGAAGTCCCTGCCATGGTGGTTTGGTCGTCGGTTGGTCCTCTGGCGCGGATGGGGACCTCGGAAGTCCTTGGTCCTTAGAATGCTGAGTTTTCAACAACAACGACCTGGGAGTGGTTTCCCACAGACGGCGCCAAATGATGGCAATGGGTGCCATCAGGATCTCCACTGTGTGCCGTGGAGACTGCAGCAGGGACTTCTGGAGGTGCAGATGAACCCAGGGAGAGGGTGCTCTATATGGATCACCTGGGATGGCCGGTAGCGTCTGTGGCTCGTGGTAGGAGGGCCTGCCTGAAACACTCAGAAAACAGGGGTTAGGATGTCCCCGGAGTCTTTTTCCGGGGAGGAGCCTCCGACGCCCAAGTCAGTGTTAGTATTGTGCCCAAAAAGCCAATCATGAGATGATTGTATTTTTGCACATTGAGTCATGATATTTTATTGAGGCATTAATCCAACAATTATGTTTGTTGTTTTGTTTCTGCGTAACGTAATAAGCATAATTGTAACCCTAGAATAATGATATTCTTAAACGTCCCTAGTCTAGTATTATTGTGGAGCGGGTTGCAATAATACATAATGACTAGCATATGTGGAGACTAATATGAGATATCTAGTCTACATATGGGTACAAGTTGGAGAACTTGTGTACTGGACCGACCCACCATGAGAACACTTCATGGATCGTTATATGAGTGTCATAAGTGATTCTCATAGTGATCATGGTATATGTAGTCCTTCGACCTAAGATCAACAAGGTTCCCTACATGGTGAGTCACATTGGGATTTGATGATACTTTCCTTTGTTGCTCGTAACTGAGTGAACTTGAAGGAGGTCATTGGGTATGTCACATATCATGCGGAGGGATTTGTATGATCAAGATGGGATTTGTCCCTCCTATGTAACGGGAGTGATATCTTTGGGCCCCTTGATAGAGTGAGACTTAGAAAATGCATGGCCATGCTCGATGAGTTGATATATGATATCAATGTCGTCAGTTTAAGTTGGTCTACTCGGTAATCAAGAAACCAAAGATTGGGCTATACGAGAGTGACACATTCCATGTCTCGTGCTTAGTCTTGATATCTTGGACAAAGGGACAATGGCATATATCGGTGATGATCATAAAGGTTTAGTCGATTCACCGACAATCTTGTCACTTGGGTAGCAATGATGTGTTGCTAGACACCGCTCATTGCTTATGATCATAAATGTGATTTATGATCATTGCTAACATGGCAAGAGCCTATTGGGTCGCACACATAGAGCTATTTGGATCATTAGAGTGCATGGGCTAATTATTTGGGTTATGGTTTCACTTTAATTTCGTATTAATAATGGGCCCAAGAGTTGAGCCATTATTAAGCCCGAAATTAAATCCTAATTGGATTAGGGCTTTGAAACCCATTAGGCCTGGAAGTTGAGTCTCACTATAAATACAACTTTTAAGTGAGAAATTCGCAGGTCTCCTTGCCCTAGCCTCCAAAAAGGACAGTCGCACTCTTCTCTTGCAATTCCTTGGAGGACGCAAGCTAGCACTGCGTGCGCAAGAGAAACGCATCTGCCGGGACGTGGTGGAAGCGTGGTGATCCCGAGAGGCTCGTGTGGATACCATAGAGAGCCTGAACACGTCAACTGTTCAGGTTTTGTGATTCGACTCTACAGTTGAGTGAGAGATCTCAACCGAAAATTAGGTATGAAATTTTCGAACACCCGGTTTACCCCGTTTCACTTGGATCCTGGAGGGTTTCGGTTAAATTCCGCTGCGCTGTTTGGCTCCCGAAACCCAACAGTCAGTACTTAGCAGAGATGGAGAAAGAGTAGTAAGCACAAGAGGTTCTTGCCTGTCGTGGCCGTGTTCTCTTTTGAGGGCTGAGAAGAGAAGAGAGAGAAGCCCCTTTACCTTGAAGTATTTTTGGCGGAGAGAGGAGAGAGAGAGAGAGCTCTCTCAGGCTCGGACCATTCTCCTGGTAAATATAGGGGGGTGAGCCGTTCGGATGGCAACACGTGTATGAATAGATACCATCCGTACTTCTAGGTGTGGAGGCCCTTAGCCGCCTACAGGCTCCTCGGGCCACAGCGTAGCCCTGCAGGACGTAGGCTGTGACGGCGTGTCAGAGCGTGTCTGGGGGCGGCGTGTCGGGGGCCGTAAGAGTACGGTGTGTCAGAGGCTTCTTAATGGCTCCTGCCGTACTTCCAAGGTCCCCTGGGTTGACGTCTCCCTTCGGGGTGAAGGGCCTCTTCCCAGAGTCATACTGGTACTTCAGCGTATTTACGGGCGCCGAAGTTGGTCTCTTCAGGGGGCTTTCACCTGCAGAAGGTGGCTGGCGCTCGTCCTCGAAGCTAGTTCGGTCGCCCTTCCGATGGAGGCACTGCGGTAGTTTCCCGAGGTTAGTATTGGCGGGCTACCGAGGTCGCGTGCCTCAGTTGTTTGGCTCCCTTTCTCCGGGGGTCCTAAGGTGTTCGGGGCGATAGCACTTCGGTTATCAGATAACTTCCCACTTCCTCACATTGATACGTTGGTGGATAATACCACAGGAAACTCCTACTTTTCTTTCATGGATGGCTTTTCTGGGTACAATCAAATCAAACTCGATCCAGATGATATGATAAAAACTGCTTTTGTTACCCTTTGGGGTACCTTCTACTATAAGGTGATGCGTTTTGGGTTGAAAAATGCTGGTGCTACTTATCAAAAAGCCATGGTCGCCTTATTTCATAACATGATGCATAAGGAAATTGAAGTATATGTAGATGACATGATTGCCAGATCCTTCACTGCTATGGGGCATCTAAATGTACTGAGAAAACTATTGAATAGACTTCACAAGTATCAACTAAAATTGAATCTTGCCAAATGTATTTTTGGAACTTCTTCAGGCAAGTTATTGGGTTTCATGGTAAGCAAAGATGGGATTCGAGTTGACCCAAGTAAAGTCAAGGCAATACAAGAAATGCAACCTCCGAAGACTCCAAAAGAAGTAAGAAGTTTTCTGGGCAGAATCAACTTCATAGCGAGATTCATATCACAGTTGACGTCCAAGTGTGAACCTCTTTTTAAATCACTAAAGAAGAACAATCCGTTTGAGTGGAATAATGAATGCCAAGAGACATTTGAGAAAATCAAGCAATACCTATCAAATCCACCAGTTTTTGTACCACCCCGATCGGAGAACCGTTAAGATTCTTCATTAAGATCCGTATTGGGTCAACGCGATGAGACAGGCAAGAAAGAGCATGCAATTTACTACTTGGGCGAGAAGCTTACCACATATGAGGCGAAATACTCAGTAGTAGAAAAGTCTTGTTGTGCCCTTGCATGGGTAACGAGCCGACTATGACACTATATGCTCAACAATACCACATTGCTGATCTCCAAGATTGATCTCATCAAGTACATCTTTGAGAAGCCCGCTTTATCAGGAAGGATCGCAAAGTGGCAAATGCTGTTATCTGCGTACGACATACAGTATGTCACTCAAAAGGCCATAAAAGATTGTGCAATTGCTGAATATTTGGCCAATAAAGAGTTGGACAATTATGAGCCAATGAAGATGGATTTTCCTGATGGTAATATAATGAGGATAGAACATGAAGTCTCTGAAGAAGTTGAAACATGGAAAATGGCATTTGACGGGGCATCTAATGCTTTAGGACAAGGGATTGGAGCTATACTCATCTCTCCAAGTGGAGAACAGTTCCCCCTCATAGAGAAAATCACATTTCCTTGTACCAACAATATAGTAGAATATGAGGCATGTGCTATGGGACTCCAAATGGCACTGAGACTGAAAGTACGAGATCTCCAAGTTTATGGGGATTCTGCATTGATCATATATCAAAAAAATGGAGATTAGGAGACAAGGGATTCAAAATTGATCCCTTACCAAAGACTCATACTAGACTTGTCAGGACAGTTCAAGAGTATAAGCTTCCATCATCTTCCAAGGGAAGATAATCAAATTCCAGATGCCTTAGCTACTTTAGCTACCATGTACAAGATAAGCGACCCTGAGCATACTCCTATTTTCAAAATGAAAGTACTAGATTCCCCAGCTTATTGCATGAGTGTGGAGGAAGAATTGGATGGGAAACCATGGTATCACGATATCAAGAAATACCTCCAAGAACAAGTATATACACCAGAAGCATTAGAAAATGACAAGAATTTTCTACGAAGGTTGTCAATGGGTTTCCTTTTGAACATAGACATACTTTATAAGAAAACCCCAAATTCGATGCTACTTCGCTGTGTAGATGTTCATGAAGCACGAAAGATCATGGAAGAAGTTCATGCTGGAATGTGTGGAGCACACACTAGTGGTCATACCATGGCAAGACAAATAATGAGGGCGGGCTACTATTGGCTCACATTAGAAAATGATTGCATCAATCACATAAGAAAATGTCATAAGTGCCAAATATATGCCAACAAGATCCAGGTTCCACCTGCTCCTCTTAATGTGATAGCAATACCTTGGCTTTTCGCTATGTGGGGGATAGATGTCATTGGAGCAATTACCCTCAAGGCTTCTAATGGTCACAAATTCATTCTAGCAGCAATTGACTACTTCACTAAATGGGTAGAGGCTGTATCTTATGCAAACGTGACTCAAAAGGTGGTATGCTGGTTCATCAAGAAAAAGATCATTTGTCGGCACGGGTTGCCAGAGTGTATCATCTCAGACAATGCCACAAACTTGAATAATGAAATGATGCAGACTTTGGGCCGACAATTCAAGATCAAGCATCACAATTCAGCACCTTATCGACCAATGATGAATGGTGCAGTGGAGGCGGCCAATAAAAATATCAAAAGGATTATTGAAAAGATGATTGTCACTTACAAAGATTGGCATGAGATGTTACCTTTCACACTACGTGCTTATAGAAATTTTATCCGTACTTCTACTGGAGCAACACCTTTTTCTTTGGTATATGGTATGGAGGCCGTATTACCCATTGAAGTTAAGATTCCTTTGTTGAGAGTATTAATGGATACCCAATTGGAAGAAGCGGAATGGGTTAGGGCTAGATATGAGCAATTGACCCTAATCGATGAGAGGAGAATGACTGCCCTCTACCATGGGCAACTTTATCAAAGGAGGATGATTCGTGCTTACAATAAGAAGGTTTGCCCATGATAGTTTCATAAAGGTGACATAGTGCTCAAGAAAATTCTACTCGTTCAGCATGATTTTAGAGGGAAATGGACACTAAATTATGATGGACCATATGTGGTGAAGAAAGCCTTTCAGGAGGGGCCCTAATTCTGACAGAAATGGATGGACAAGAGCTACCAAAACCAGTTCAAATTTAGTGAAGAAGTACTTTGCATAATGATGAAGTCTTCGGACAAAAGAGAAGAAGTGGATACAGGGTTTCCAGAGCTTGTTCGATCAAAGTTGTCAAAGAGAGCATTCTTTTCTCAGACCTTCATTCTTCTTCATCTATACCCAAGACTTTTATATTCCCTTACTCATAAATGAAAACCCGATTCTCTCTAGCTCTTTTTCTTCAAATCTCACAATTCTTGCTGGCCTCTAATGTGCAATAAATTGTGACTTTGTAGAAAGGGTAGTAATAATTAAAACTCAGAAAAAAGCAAAGACCGTAAATTACTTTGATAAGCTTTATGAATTAAAACAGGTAAGATCGAGGTCCTGCTTTGTAAATAGCACAAACATTTGCTAACAGGAAAAAAGAGTAACAAATCTTCGGGTGATTGCCTTGGTGGTTGTCTGGATGATCGCTTCAAAAGTCTTACAATTGAAAATAGGAACATGATTATATCAACAAGAAGGAAGCATACTCACAAAGGTTTTGTAAACCCAACAACAGGGACGAGTATCTAAAGAGACATAAAGTATGAGGCGGGCAAATGTTAATGAAGTTGAGGCCAAAATTCAAGAACAAGTCAAGAAAATTTCTTTGAAGGGGCTTTCGAAAAAAAATTTGAGTTTTTGAGGCAATGGATAAGAGCTGAGAAGCATAAAGAGATTCAATAGTAGTCCGAGAAGGCAATCACAAGAAGGACCTAGCAAAGCAAAGACAAGAAGAACTAGATCTATGCAATTAAACAGGCAACATAGCAAAACATAGACACAAAGAAATTGAGATAAATAAAGAATTAAAACAAAAGAGAGCCATCAGTTACACATGCACTACATTCATGCATTTCATATTATGCATGCATAGCTTTTGCATAATAGGGATCAAACGGAAGACATATCTGTGGCATGATTACAACATTGATAAGTACAAGCCGAGACTTCACCTTCATCAACCCATTCCAGTCTACCACTTGATGCACAATTGATACGCTGGATCAAACTATGTCAAGGATTCAACATTATGGTCAAGGATAAGATAGACATCAAAAATATTGTCGTTGACAATTTGTGAAAAACTGGCAATGGATTCAATAATTGACGCTGCACCGATAGTGACGGGATGGATGCCAGCTCAATGGAGTATCAAATATAAAAAACATCTACACGATGTGAGAAAAATTTTACTCGGCTAATCCTTATCTTTTCAAATACTATCTTGGCCAGATATTTACGAAATGCATACCTGAGAATGAGAAAAAAAAACAAAAACAAAAAAAGTGTCATTGAATTTTCTCATTTTTGAAAAATACAAATGGCATTTTTTTTTGTCAAAGAAAACAGTTGAAAAGATTTTACAGTCTGAATTTTTCTGGCCCTCTTTATTTAAAGACACACATGCAAGGCCCTTGAAAATTGTCAAAAAGTAGGATCCATTTTTCCGGTTAAGTGGCGGCTCCGTGGCTCTCAAGTCGGTTGTCTCAGTTTCCTATAATAACTAATTTCTTTTTCCCTCATTTCTTTTAATTCATTCTAAAAAAAATGGATTCTACTCTCTCTGCCCTACAAAAATACTTTCCTTCCCTCCCAATGAATGTTCTTAAAAGGATTTACCGAGTTCGATGTGAATGATTAAGAGTTTGGATGCACAAAGGAATTCCTGAAAATGTGCATTGGTTAATTGAAGCTAAGGTCCATTTGGCACGTGAAATCCCAGATGCATTTGTGTCTCATATGCCTGGCTTAGGCAAAAGCTCTTATGCCAAAAAGCAAAGAGCGAAAAGGTTACAAGTCGGTCACAAATGTGGTCGATGGACTTGTGATACTAGATGTCGCTCTTTAGGAATGATCTCTGATAATCGAGAAGATAAAATACAATTCACCAAGAATGGCGTGAGTAAGGATTCTTTGGATGATATCTAATTGACTCTTGAGACGCATTCTTGTGGATTAGTGCAACACGAACTTCTTGGTTTATGGAGTATTTTTCATGAAGAACGAGAGTGTTATAGTATTGGGAATCTGACTTTAAAAGACCCTGTTTGCCAGTTTGTAAGAAAACTGGATGGGGAGCAAATCCCCGACTTATAGAAGGTGTTGAAGCCATTACTGGATATAAAACCAGTGGAAGATGTGAGCCACTGTCACAACTATTGTACATACAAGTTGTCATATTTGAAAATTTGCTTTTTCTTTTGACAATAATCTACTTACTCCTATAAGCGTACTCAATACGTTATCCTTTCATCGTTATAAATGTGTTCTCTTCTTTTCTTACCGGTTAAGTAGCATGTACGGTACTCTGTGACTCTCAAGTCGGTTATCTCAGTTTTCTATAATAACTGATTTCTTCCTCTCTTCTCTCAAATTTTTTCTCTCATCAATGGATTCTACTCTTTCTGCCCTGCAAAAATACTTTCCTTCCCTCCCAATAAATGTTCTTAAAATGATTTACCAAGCTAAATGTGAAAGAATCATAGTTTTTATGCACAAAGGCATTCCTGATAATGGGCGGTGGTTAATTGAAGCTAAGGTCCGTTTGGCTGGTGAAGTTTCAGATGCATTTATGCCCCACATGCATGGCTTAGGTAAAAGCGTTTATGCCAAAAAACGAAGAGCAAAGAGGCTAGGCGTCTATCACAAATGTGGATGATGGAATTGTGATACTAAATGTCGTTCTTTAGGGATGATCTTAAAAATTCATGAAGATAATCGAAAATTCATTAAGAATGGCCTACGTAAGGAATATTTGGATGATATCCAATTACTCTTGAAACGCATTCTTGTGGAATAGTGCAACGTGAAATTATTGGTTTATGGAGGACTTTCCATAAAGAACGAGACCGTTATAGTCTTGGGAATCTGACTTTAAATGACCCTGTTTCCCAATTTATAAGAAAACTGGATAGGAAGCAAATCCCCGACTCATAGAAGGCGTTGAAGCCGTTACTGGACGTAAAACCAGTGGAAGATGTGAGCCACAGTCACAACAACTGTACATGCAAGCTGTCATCTTTGAAAATTTTTCTTTTTCTTCTAAGAATAATCTACCTACTCCTGTAAGTGTAATTATTGCATTATCTTTTCATCTCTATAAATGCATGCCCTTCTTTTCATTTCTCACAAGGTTAAGGATAGGAATGGAGAGAACCTCAACTCGTAAATCCTGAAGTATTTGTGTATTTTGTGGAGCTTTTCCTGGAAAAGATCAAGAGTTTTTTAGGGCAGCCAACCATTTGGGTAGAGTACTAGCTTAGCAAAAAATACATTTAGTTTACGGGGGAGGTAGTGTCGGATTAATGAGAGGTGTAGCATCAGCAGCATCTCTATGAGGAAGCCAAGTTTTGGGTATTATCCCTGCACCTTTGAAATTGATTTCTGGGGGCACAATTGGAGAAGAATTAGTGGTTAAAAATTTGCAAGAGCGTTTGTTACAAATGCTTTGTAATTCTGATGCTTTTATTGCTCTACCAGGAAGTTTTGGCATATTGGGAGAAATTTTTCAAATTACTTCCATGGCCCAACTTAATTTGCACAAGAAACCCATTGGGCTATTAAATGTTAACAATTTCTTTGCTGGTCTGATATCTTGTATGGATCACACTATGCAGAAGAAATTTATCTCAGAGGCGGCATGACGAATCCTAATATCCGCATCAACTGTTGAAGAATTGCTAGACAAAATGTAAGCTTTTGTTCCTAAACCAAATCCAGTAGTGATTCAGATATACTAGACAAGACAGTCTTTCCCGATCAGTTCCATCCCATAAATGTCAATTACCTTGCTTGTTGTTTTAGTTTTATGATGAAGCACTGTGGAAAAGAGCAATCGGACTTGTGGATTTGTTTATCTTGTCCTTTAGTTTTATTATCAGCAATTTTTTCCTTTTCAGTTTTTTTTTCAATTTAGGGAATTTCTTCTTTCTTCTTCATTTTTTAGGATAGTTTTCTTCATGCTGATATTAAAACCATTGGACAAAGCCCTTAGTTTAGGATGGCGGGGTAAGGAGTAATTCTACTCTTGAGACGCATCCTACTAGGTATGCTAGTCATAACATTTTGGGGTAGCTAAGCTTTAACCCTATTTGGATGACATATCTCATAAGAGAATCTATATTTTCTAAAGAAAATATTAGATGAAACCTGAATATTGATTCCAAACATCCATTCGCTTGCATAATTTGTCAGTTTTATTGCCATTTTGTGAAATTTCTCACTTTCACGATTCACTTATTTCGTGGAATCTCTAGCTTTTTGAAATTCACCCATTTTGTGAAATTTCTCATTTTCAAGAATCTTCAGTTTTTGCACTTACCTATTATGAAAATTCACACTTTTGAAGAAATTATTCTAAGTTTGATTGAGATAACAATGAGGGTTCCTATATCTCAATACCAAAGCTAAATCGGGGCTCCAAAGAGAAAGTAAATCTCTTTCTCGTAATTCAAGTCAAATAGAGGTTTTAAACGAGAAAGGTTTCTCTACCTCATTACATCTGAAACAAGGATAATCCAAGTTTCCAAAAAAAAAAGTAATTCTTTTTCTCATAGTATGGGATAAATTAGGGGTAGTAAAAGTCAGGGTGCTTTACCTCAAGCATTTTCCGAGGTGGTAAAAAGTCAGGGTGCTCTACCTCAAAAGAATTTCAAGATGGTAAAGAATTAGAATGCTCTACCTCAAACGATTTTTGAGGTGGCGTGCCCTACCTCAGAAGCAACAAGAAATGATAAAGAGAAGGTTCTCTGCCTCTTAGACTATGGTGAGAGAGAATTCTTTACCAAAAGTTAAAAAATGAGAGAGGAGTTTCTCTCTTCTATAGAAAGGTTTTTATAGAGACAGAGGTACTAAGGAAGGTTCCTTAACCTCACAAAGAAGAAAAAAGTTTTTCTTCTTAGGATTGGAAGCAATATGAAAGTTCATATTGCAAAAATTCCAGGAAAGTTCCTAGATCTGGTGACAAGAAGGAAAGAGTTTTTCTCCTTTGATTCTTAGACGATAGGAAGGTTCTTATCGTAGGGGTACTAAGGAAGGTTTCTTAACCTCTAAAAAAATAAAAAAGGTTTTTCTTCTTGGGAATGGAAGCAATATGAAAGTTCATATTGCGAAAAGTCTAGGAAAGTTCCTAGATATGGTGACGAGGAGAAAAGAGTTTCTCTCCTTTGACGCTTAGACGATAGGAGAGTTTCTATCGTAGAGGAAATAAGGAAAGTTCCTTAACCTCGAAGAGGAGGAGAAAAAGGCTTTTCTCCTCAGGATTTAGGCGGTGAGAAGACTCTCAACGCCTAGCTAAGGTCGGACGAAATTTGGTAACGGTTTTGCATGCGTCATGTCCCATGAGACATGCAAAAGGGGGCAGCTGTTGACACCTAATTTCGTCCGGTTATTAATTTTTTTTTAAAAAAAAATTAGTTTTGGTGGCATTTTGTTTTGGGGGCAATTTGGTCTTTTTCATGTGTTACTAATTTTAGAAATATAAAATATTTTAGTGTAGGCATTAATTTAGAGTCTAAACAGTTTCATAGGGTTAGCTAAAAAATAATAATAATAAATAAAAAAATATAAAAATTAAAAAAGGGGGAGTTTTAGAAAAAATTGACAAAATTGAGAAGTTTGGGGTTAATCTGTCAAAATTGAAAAGTTTGGGAAAAATCTGACAAAATCTTGAAATTCTAAGAAAATCTGGTGATTTTTGCAAGTTTTGGGCTAATTTGACAAATCAGACAAATTCGGCCAAATTGTAATTTTACGAAAAAACTGGGACCATACCAGTAATCAGTGAGAGATGGAGGACTTAAACCGTTATTTTGACCAAATTATGTTTTAATCCTGTTTCCAATTAAATTTCTAATTTTTTTAATTAAGGGGATCCAATGCTCCCACTAGTATAAATAGGGGTCCAATTTTCCAGAGGAGAGGATGAATTTAGCAATATCTTAGCCCCTAACTTCAAAAAAGAAAACTATAGCTTTAGTCCCTGGCCTCTCCTCTCTCACCCAGAAAAAACTAACCTTTTCCCATCGTTGCCGCCACCCCTGGTCTCCTTCTGCGCTCGACGCGTCACCTTCCCAGACGCTCCACCTCTTCAGCCAAACGCCGTCGTTCCAGCCACCGCCTCCGCCCGTCGCCGTCTACCCCGTCGCTGCCATCGCCGCGACGTCCTCCTCGTTTCCACTGCCGTCCGTCTCCTCCGCCACCGTCAACCACCGTTGCTCCTCTCCGATGGCCCTTCAGGAGGTCGCCCCGTCGTCGCCCCACCGCCATTGAAGCCCACGCTCAGCCTCCCCCTCTATCGTTGCCGGTAAACGGAGAATAGGAGGCGAAACCATTTCGGCCAAACCGCAACCCGACCCGTCTGACCCAGTCAACATTTTTTGGTATAATTCCCTTTTAATCCTTGATCTTTTTATTTCATTCATTCTAGGTACTAACTTTCTTATTTTTCAGAACAAGCCATTAACAGCAAACTTTTGGATATTTATTTTTCTTTCTTTTTTTTTTTTTAATTTTATTTTGTCTTCTTGTTCTTCTTTTTATGGAAGGTTGTACCTCCTGCTTTTACGTGGATGGCCAAACGCCCCACCTTGTTTATTTTTTATTTATTTTCTGTATTTTTATTAATTTTTTACGTAGATGGCCAAACACCCCACTTTATTTATTTTTATTTACTTTCTGCATTTTATTATTTTCTGTTATGTGGATGGCCAAGCGCCCCACTTTATTTATTTATTTACTTTTTATTTACTTTCTGCACTTTATTATTTCTTTATGTGGATGGCCAAGCGCCCCACTTTATTTATTTTTATTTACTTTCTGCATTTTACTATTTTCTATTATCCGGATGGCCAAGCGCCCCACTTTATTTATTTATTTACTTTTTATTTATTTTATGCACTTTATTACTTCTTTGTGTGGATGGCTAAGTGTCCCACCTTACTTACTTTTTATTTACTTTCTGTGCTTTTTTATTATTTTTGTTATATGGCCGGCCAAGCGCCCCATCTTATTTCTTTATTTATTACTTTTGTAGCTTATTTTATTATTTGTATTATAACCAAGTCTCCCATATTTTATTTTTCTGTTAAATTTCTTTTAATCATTTAAAATGTTGAGTCACTTACCTTTTATTTATCTTTTATTATTTCCTTTAAATGACAAAGTCGAGCTTCCTAGGCCGTTTATGAAAATAATTTCAAAATTCATAACTAGATGATCCAATAAAATCAATGGTTTGAATAAGTATTTTTTTTAAAAAAATATATAATATAAACAAATTTAGGGTCCACATCCGGCTGATCTAATAAGATCCATGGTTTGGATAATCATTTAAAAATCTTTCAAAACAATAAAAAAAAGTAAAAATAAAAAATAATATTAAAATCACTAAAATCCATATTCGGATGATTCGGTAGAATTTATTATGTGGATTGATAATTAATTAAAATATTTAACAATGAATAAAAATAAATTCATTAAATTCCTCATCCGGGTGACTCGATAGAGTCCATGGTTTGGAAATATCAAATTTACTATAAAACAAATGAATAAAAATCAAGTAGCAAGATTTAGAAGTCCATATCCGGGTGGTTTGGTTAGAATCCATGGTTTGGAAATTAACTGAAATTATTTAAAAGCAAAGATTAAAATCAACTAAGGTGCCAAATTTTGGGCGTTAGAATAAAGTTATTTTAGCGTAACCGTACTCCCGAACCCTCAAACTATCGTAAACTATTTTTAGGTATCCAATCGACCTAAGTGAAACCGATTGGTGGCGACTCCCAAAAACACATTGCTACAAGTAGTTGTAGCAATTGAACACCATCTCTATCTTTTGCTCTCACTCCCAATATGCATCTAAAACACTTTTGCCTTGGAATGGTGGGATCTTGAGCTTGATGGAGTTCATATTTTCATCCTTAGATAGCTCCCCTCTCCATGGTAGTCTAGGTGGTTTTGATTTACACTGCACACCTCTTCTTCACATTTAGATTATTCATCTCTCACACTCTTATCTAGCTTGAAAATAGGATTTATCCTCCATTGTACCTTGGATGTTGATGCTTTTTTATTGGACATTTAAGAACCAAACTCATTCATCCTTTGTTTGGTAGCCTTCATCCTAGCCAAATATCATTCCATCACCTAATGAAAAGCTTCAAATGCTAACTTGCTTTAACACTTCTCTTTTGTACTAGCAACCATAGTTCCTAAAATTAAAAGATTCCCACAAGCATTCTTGCTCAATTTGTTAGTGAAATTTGATGGAAATTGCTAGTAAAGATTTGTCTCCAAAGTTCTAGGTGAAATGGACTCAAAATACACAAACAATTACAAAATAGTTGAAAGCAAACAATCTTTTAATGGAAAACAAGTAAAATATATGGGAGGCATGAAGTTTATGAAATTTTGACAATGAAATATTGCAATAATCATGATGAAAATAGGAAAGATTGAATTCAGACACAAGAAACCAGTCTTAGAACATTTTCTTGCACAATTACTTGGAGACCAAAACTCTGTAGTAAAGGCTGCCCAATATCATAAATTAATTTTGGAAGAATATTTTTCTTGATGTTTCTTGTAAGGCAAGACTTCCATGAGCTTTTTCGCTACAAAAGAAAGAACAAAGAATTGGGATTTGCATCAAAGATTACCAAAGATTGAATCTTGCACAGTTTTGAAACAAACTTGATAAAAATGAAACCACCTTAAACCATGACATTCTTTTTGCATTTTTCTAGATTTTTTGTTTTGGATGAATGAAATATGATGAAAGAATAAGAAAAGAATAGTGGCTAAAGAAGCTAGACATGAATTTGGCATGGTTTGAACAACTTGATGAAAAACCAACAATTTGGATAAAAACCAAGAAAAATGAGCAAAAATAGATGTAAAATGAAAATGAAAGATTTAAAAGGAGTTGGATACAATTGAAATAGATATAATTAATGAAATAATGAAGGAAACAAAATGAATGAATGAAGAATAGAGCAAAAAGTGTTGTTAGACACAAGGACACTACAAAAGAAATGGTTTGGACATGAACTTGTTGGAACCAAAACAAGGTCTAGAAACCAAAACAAAAGTGGCTAGGGATGAAAAAAACTTAACTAAAAAATAAAAAACTTAGAACAGATTGAAAAATGAATGAAAACAATGAAGGATTAATCAAATAACAAGAAATAAATAAAAAGGATGGGATTTGTCCTTTGGAACTTGCAGCTACCACTTGATGAAAAACCAAATGGGAAGGCCCCAAGAATACTTCAGGCTCCCCAAATTTGAAAGAACAAGGCTGGATAGTATGACTTGTTACAAAAAGATCACATAGTCCCTTATGTACCAAGTTAAGTTCACAAAGAACTAAAGAAAGAAACGCTTTCTCTAGCAATATTACAATCAAAGCAATCTGAATCTCGCAACAGCTACATTTGGCATTATAATTTTTTTTAGGCTTTAGAAATTAAAAAATAACAATCTAGAAAGAAGAAAGAACTCAAAAAGCATTAGAAGTTCTAAACTAACTAAAAACACACCTTGCACACGGCTTAAACACTCATTATCTTCTAAAAAAGTCCAAGTATGGTTTTTCCTAACAAAACATGTGCAAAATATGTCCTTAGAACCAAAAGGACCGAATATGACAATGAAAAGGTCTAGTAAGCTAAAGAGGTGCATGGTTGGGGCTTAAATGTGCACTTCTAGGTACATTAAAGGGTTTTTGGGTGCACCAAAGGTCTTGATGAGGGTCTATTCATACGATGAGCTCCTTGGGCCCACATGGCCTTAGGTGTATTCATGGTGTATGAATCTTAGGTGTACTTGTGGACCAAGATGCACCTAGACCTCCGTTTTAAAACAAAGTGCACCATTGTATGTCTTTTCTCCTCATGTGCTCAAATGGTGCTCCAAGTATTCCATTGGTGTTTGCGACTTGATCATCCTTGAAACATTTCTCAATCAATTCTTGTAATGCTACGTCAAGCTCCATAGCTCTCTTCCTTATAATGGGTCCACTTGTGATCCTTAAAGGTTCTTTGGACATGCCTATAGTGTTGGCATCACATAGGCTCAAGAAAACTAAATTGAAACATTTTAAATGGATTAAAAACCAAAAAGAAATATTTTTTTTATGGATTTACAATTAAATCAAGGTTAAGACCAAATGAAATGATGAATAGATTTAAGACTATCTGCTAAATTTGTTCTATAAACGATTATGTTTATTTTCTTGAAAAATATATGACAATAACATAAGCTAAAATAATAACCTCAGCCAAGAGTGTATATACCATGTGGGCTCTGTGACCTAGCTAATGTGTAACATAAGAAGTAACCTTTAATAAAATACAAACCAAAACTCTGGAAAACCATGAATCTGGCCATAAACAACAAATTTTGTCCCGCACCTTTAGCCTAATTACTAAAGTGCTTGGGATATTGTGGGAAGGTTTAGAGTTTGACTCTAGCCTTTCAACTTCTTCCTTAAAATGGCATACAAAGCCAGTTTGGTTAACTTTCAAGTGCCAAAAAAATTAGCATTCCCATAACTTTACTTGGAATACTAACATCATTTCCTTTATGTACTTGTAAAGCATGCTTCTAAATACAAAAAAAAAAAAATCAGAACCAAGGCCATTGAAAATAAAATAGCAGAAATCCTAAAATTGAATAATCGAAAGATGACCAGATTTTGGATCCATACAAAAATTGAAATAAAATTTGTATGCTTGTTCAAATATTAGAGTTTGACTTATCTGTTTGGGCATGTGCAAATGTTGGAGATTATTTTTGCCATTTCTCGATAGACAAATTAAAGTTCACTTATGCAAAAGAGAACTTTAACCTCTAAAAATAGCATATTAAACTTTGTGTATTACTCCTATTGATATGAAAATCAATAAATTTTAAAATGAAATAAATGTATGATAAGTAAAGTATCTTGGCGGTATCAATGACTGATGGAGGTACCCAAATTACTTACTAGCTCTAGTCACCTATATACAAAGATAAAGAATAAGGTTAGAAGGATTCTCAAGGGTAAGACCATAGGGAGACTCCTCCAGCACTAAGTTAGTCGGATTGCAATGAACTATATATATAGAAACAAATAAGACATTCCATGTATATATAGTGAAATTTTAGGCTTAATGGGCTTGGTAAACTAGCAACAATCAGGCCTATTTTGGTGAATGCTAAGTATAAGGGGTCTATGTATTTTGATGTTTATATATGGAAAATGTCCTATCTTTAGGGTTATTTGAGTGGTCAAAGCTGAGTTCACCCTTATGCTCGTAGCCATTTATATAAGTTGGCCCCAAGGGAGACTAATCATGTGTTAGGCATATCAGCGCAAAATGTTATTGCCATAAGGTGTAAGAAATACCATAGGCCCCTCATTGGACCTTCATTGTCGAAATTCCCTAATACTAGGAAGATGCATTTGTAGTTGTTCTATTATTCGTTTGGGGGGCATCATCATTCTCTTAAGGAAATACTCTCCTAATGTAGAAGGTAAACTTATCTAAAGTTTGTACATCTATTTAGGCATGGTGAAAGTTTAATTCATTATAGCGTAGGGATTAATTTCTATTTAGGCCACTGATGTGACAATCATGTATCTTAGTAAGATTTATGAGCCACAAAGGCCCTTAGATACATACCCTTAGCACATGGTGTTACTTGTAGGAAACACTCTCATATGTGTCCCTCAAGAAGTTGCATGAAATGAGACACTTTGCATTAGTAGCTTGAGCACCTCAAACTAGTGAATTGAGGAAGGCCTTGCCCTTTTGTTGATAAATAGAAATCATTTTATTTTATTTTTGTCAGGATAAACTGGATTTTTGAGCCCATTATAAGATCAACACCCGACTTGCAAACGGCTCCTTCTCATACTTAAATAACCTTTCTAAAAAAGGCTAAATATCATAACTATGATGTCAGGAAGGGGAATCAAGTGAAAAGAGTGGACCCCTTTTCCTTACCTATCTTTTCTCAAGTAGCTATTATGCATGGGGCCAGGTTTTTACTAAAAGCCTGCATTTAATAGATTGCTTGGTGTATGTCACACCCCACACAGGCCCCAGCCTGTGCACTCTTAGTGCCACTCACCATACTACCCAAAAAGTTATTAAAACACTTGTATTCTTAAGTGTTATAAGTGAACAATTAATTTTAGTCAACTTTCTTTAGGATAGTTTTAAGTCTTATTTTCTTAAGTTGAGAGTCTGGGAGGTGCCCCAGGAGGCTTATAAGAAGTCCTGTGTACTTTACTTGCAGCTTAAGGCAAGGCCCAACCATTAACTTGCAACGCAAGGCAAGGCTGTACTCAATAACTTGCATAACAAGCAAGGCTGCACTTAATTTATTACGTGTTTAGGATGTGTGCTCATCAAGTGTGCTATTCTAATGAATGACATCCAAAATGCCCACATCTTTGTAAACTTGGAAAACAAGGTTTTTCATGTATGTGCACATTCGGCCTAGTAAGGACTTAAGAGGTTCATCACATAACCAAGACCATATTCACGTAACTTAACTTAACTTTGCATACAAGCATCCATCATATGTACAACCAAAACCAAGTACAACCAAGGCTACATAAGTACACAAAATGGCCTAAGTGCAAGCATCACTAGCTTGGCAACATACCAAGGATGCTACAAGTCCAAAACTAGCCAAGATTAAGTCTTACACACCATCCAACCTACAACACGTGAGTAGAAACCTAAGTGTGCAATACAGAAGCACACACTGCAGCACAAGCCCAATGACCATGTTCATGGTCATAAAACTAAACACCACTATCAATGCCATGGTCCAAACATCCATCCTGCACCTAGACAAGTCGCACACTTTACTCAAGCTTGCAAAACTTAGCACATAAGTTTTGACCATAAACCATAAGACTTGTAGATGTATTTATTCAAGCCAAGATTCGGTTGGCACATACCTTAAGCAACACGTGTACTACCTAGTACACAAGCAAGCAAACAAGTACAAGCAACTCACTCAAGCTCAATATCCTTGCTTGAAACACAAATAATATGGGCATGAGTACTAATACTCAGTAAGGTTCATTATACAACTCCATTGGAGTTTATTTAGTTAAGCCAAAACTTAACCTCCATAAGCTAACTATGACTTGTAAGGAAAACATGAAAAAACCAAGATACAAGGAGTATACTACAAACACAAAGCTAATCGAGGCATATATAAACATAGACATAACTCATAATGGGTTAGCAAGCACAAACAAATTAATCAAGCACACAAACTCACACACACACCACAATGTTCATTCGGCTGAAACCATTAGCAAGCACAAGTATCATATCTTGTACTTCAAGCATTCCACTTTATCTCCAATCCACCAGAGCTCCAAGTTCATTAGTAAGTTGGCCTAACTTACTAAGAGCTTTAAGTGCTTGTCATTAACCTTGACTAGCTAGCCAAATAACATGAACCCGAAAGCTCACCTTATGCCCATCTAGCAAACTAAGATCATATAGAATAAATTAACTATCACTTAGCTGCCATTAACTAATTGATCATGGAAATGTACCAAGAATTCAAGTAGAACATGAACCTTACCTCAAATTCACAAGCTTGAGTCCTTGGTTTGCACTTGATTGCCCAAGACCGAGCTTGAAAATGGAAGTGTGAGGTCTCCTAGTGCCGAAAACAAGTAATCCAAGCTTGATTCTTCCTTCAAGCTTCAATTCAACACTAATTTTGGCAAGATTTTGGTAACAACTCACCAAGAACACAACCTTTGCTCAAGGACTCAGTTAAACCTGAAACTAGGACCTTCTTTGACCGAAATGATGGCTTAATTGTCTAGTGGAAGCATGCATTACTGGCGGTAGGCCACATGGCCTTAATTTTGGAACAAATGTCCTTCTCGGCCTCACAAAACTTTGCATGGTGTAATGCAATCCACTCATTCTTCTTAGTGCCAAAATTAGTACCCGAAAGAGTACTCAAAGTAGTCCTTAAACTTTGTTTCACGACGTTAGCAACGTAAACATTTTTCATGTGCAATATTTCACCCGAATGACAAAATTTCACCCGAATAATCTTAGTTTTGCACTTACACCCTTGTTCTCATTTTCAATCAAGTCACTCATATTTTCCTTTCATGTCTTTGCATTCTTGGCTTGGGCCAAGTATTGAGGGATGGTCCTGACAATTCCTCCCTCCTTAAAGAATTTGGTCTCCAAATTCTCCACCAACCTAGGGTATAACTGAGGGTATCTCTTGGCAATCTTCTGTTCTACTTCCCAAGTTGCCTATTCAGGAGTGTGGTTACTCCACTGAACTTTGATCATAGAGATCGACCTACTCCTTAGTTTCCTAGTATCTCTAGCTAGGAATTGGATAGGTACATCTTCATAAGAAAGATTGAGTGCAACAGGTACACTAGTAGGTATCTCTATCTACTTAGAACTTGGAACATATTTCTTGAGTAGACTCACATGAAACACATCATGTATGTTACCAAGTTCTGGTGGCAAATCCAACTGATATGCCATATTTCCAACCTTGGCCAATACTTGATATGGCCCTATATATCTGGGTGCCAGCTTTCCTTTCTTTCCAAATCTTATTACTCCTTTCATAGGAGAAACTTTAATCCACACCCAGTCTCCTTCCTGGAATTCCAGGTCTCTCCTCCTTTTCAGGTTGGCATAAGACTGCTGCCTATCATTTGCAGCTTTGATTCTTGCCTGAATCAATTTTATCTTTTTAGTGGTCTCCTTAATAATGTCTGGCCCCAACTCCAACTTATCTTCTGGCTGATGCCAGCAATGTGGAGTAATACACTTTCTGCCATACAAGGCTTCATAAGGGGCCATCCCAATTACTGAGTGGTACCCATTATTATAGGAGAACTCCACTAATGGGAGATGCACATCCCACTCTCCCTAGAAGTCAATGACACAACACCTCAACATATCTTCCAGAGTTTGTATAGTTCTTTCTATTTGTCCATCAGTTTGAGGATGGTAAGCTGAACTAAACTTAAGTTTAGTTCCTAATGCCTGATGTAGGGATTTCCAAAACCTAGAAACAAACCTGGGATCGTTATCTGATACAATGTCATCAGGTACTCCATGTAATCTCACTATCTCCCTTATATAGAGTTGTGCAAGCTTATCCAAAGAATCAGTGAGGTTCGTGGGAAGAAAATGAGCTGTTTTAGTCAATCTATCCACAATGACCCAAATGGCATTATGCTTTCTCCTTGTCAGTGGCATTCCCACTACAAAATCTATAGATATGGATCCCCATTTTCTCTCAGGTATGGGTAAGCCTTGAAGTTTCCCTCTTTGTTTCTTGTCCTCTACTTTCACCTGTTGGCACACTTCACATTTTTCTACATGAGCACTAATGTCTCTCTTCATATATGGTCACCAAAAGTCAGATCTAAGAGCATGGTACATCATTGTGGCTCCTGGATGCATGCTTAACTTACTAGAGTGTGCCCCTTCCAGAATTTGAAATCTTAAGTCATCCTTTTTAGGCACATACAACCTATTCTGGAAGTATAACATTCCTTGCTTATAGGAGAATCCTTGAAATAATTCTCCTTTCTTCTGTCTAGACACTAGTCCCATGTGCTTATCTCTAGACTAAGCTTCTCTGATAAGTTCTTTCTATTCAGGGGTAACAGTGAGTACACTATGCTACTCACATTCCCAGGTTAGCCATTGACTTGCCAAGCAAGTAAGGCTAAGGCTCTCAGCCTTAAGCTCTACTTCTCCACCTTTGAACACCCCTGTACAATTCCTACTCAGGGCATCTGGCACTACATTGGCTTTCCCAGCTGTGTATTCAATTACATAGTCAAAATCCTCAAGGTATTCCAACCACCTCCTTTGTCTCATATTTAAGTCTTTCTGGGTAAAAAGGTACTTTAGACTTTTTTGGTATGTATAAACCTGAAATCTATTACCCAATAGGTAATGTCTCCATTGCTTAAGCGCAGAGACTACTGCTGCTAATTCTAGGTCATGCACTGGATACTTTTTCTCATGTGGTCTTAACTGTGTAGACCAAAGAGCAATAGCCTACTTTTCCTGCATTAGGACACAGCCTTATCCTACATGAGAGGCATCAATATACACCTCATAGGGTCTGGCAGGACTAACACATGAGCTATTGTCAATCTCCTTTTAGGTTCTTGAAAGCTCTCCAGACATTTGGTTTCCCAGGTAAATTTTTGGTTCTTTCTGGTTAACTGGGTCATGGGTGCTGCTATAATAGAGAATTTTAGTACAAACCTCCTATAATAGCCAGCCAACACCAGGAAACTCCTGACCTCCACCACATTCTGGGGCTATTGCCAATCTAGGATTGACCTTACCTTTTCAGGATCCACTGCCAACCTTTGTTCATTTATTATATGACCTAGAAACCCAATTTCCTATGTCCAAAATTTGCACTTACTTAGCTCCCCATCGAGTTTATGTTCTTGGAGTAGCCCAAGCACTACTTTTAGGTGTTCTTTATGAGTTTCCTCATCTTTAGAGTACACCAAAATATCATCAATGAACACTACCACAAAGTGGTCTAGGTATGCTTTGAACACCCTTTGCATTAAGTCTGTAAAGAATGTAAGTGCATTAGTAAGCCAAATTGGCATTACTGTGTACTCAAAGTGTCCATACCTAGTCCTGAGAGCAGTCTTAGGTATGTCCTCCTCCTTAACTCTTCATTGGAAATATCCATACCATAGATCTGTTTTGGAGAACACCCTTGCTCATTAACTGGTTAAATAGATCTTCTATTCTTGGGAGAGGGTACTTATTCTTAATGGTCAAGGCATTCAACTTTCTGTAATCAATACTGAGTCTAAGGGTTCCGTCCTTCTTTTTCACAAACAACACAGGTGCTCCCCAAGGAGACACACTAGGTCCATGAACCCTTTCTTAAGTAGTTTATCTAACTACTTCCTCAGTTCTACCATTTCAGGTAGTGCCATCCTATATGAAGCAGTAGAAACTGATGCTGCTCCTGGTACCAGTCTAATTTCAAACTCCACTTCTCTCAATGGTGGTAATCCAGGTAGGTCTGTAGGAAAGACCTCTAGAAAATCCTGAACTATAGGTATCTGCCTAAGTTCATTAGCTACTTCCTGGTCATTAAGTTCCAGGCATTCATATTCATTCTCTAGAGTTATTAGTTTTAGCACTTCAAGTTGATAGTCCAAAGCTAACTCTAGTGATTTATCCAACTCATATGGTTCACAACCAGGCATTAATAATTGTCTAGCATGACAATCTATGATTACTTTATTCTCTCCTAGCCAGTTCATGCCTAATATCACATCATAGTCATAAGTATCCAGCACTATCAAGTCTGCTATCAGTTTTAGCTTGTCTATCTGGATTTCACAGTTTTCAACTATGTGATATGTGAATAGAACTTCATTGCTAGCAGTTTTAACCAAGTACATATTGGTCATATATTTTACTTCTAGATTCATGGTCTTAACCAAGCTATTAGAAATCACAGACAATGAAGCTCCAGTATCAAATAGTGCATACACTAACTGACCATTAAGGTAAATGGTACCTTTCAGGGCCTTCCTGCTAGTCCTTTATTGACTAGTCTCTCTACCCGCATTCTTGGCCTTTGGTGCTTCCTGCACCTTTCTAGAAGTCTCTAGTTGAAATACCCTACCAGGGGGGACATTAGGTCGTTTCTGCTCCTGAGGTACTCTCTGTGCCTGCCTCCCTCCTGGAATGGGCACATTGGTCCTCAACTGGGGCATGGGTATCTGGCCACCAGGTCCTCTGGGGTTAAACCTCCCCAGCATTTTCCTGTCATCTCCTCTCTTTGGGCAATCCCTCACCCAATGATCTGGTGCCCCACACTTGTGACATCCAGCAGAAGTTTTGAAGCATGGTTTATTGCCATGGAACTTCCCACAAGTGTTACACTGTGAACCATACTGCTGTGGTCCTTTCTCTTTCTTACTTCCTTTTCTTCCTTCACCAGGCTCTACCTCTTTTCTCAGCCTTTTATGTTGCCCTTTCTAGGATCCACTACTACTTCCAAGTCCACTGCTCGTTTATTCTTTAAACTCCTGCTCCAGTGCAATGGCACTATGCATCACAAAGTAGTAGTCTCTGGCTCCTACTGCTCTAAGAATTTGTCTCAGCTCAGGCCTCAAGCCTCTCAAAAACCTCTTAGTTTTCAGCTCTTTCTGCCCATCATACTATGGTGCATATCTGATTAGACTATTAAACCTTTGCTCATACTCCAGGACACTGAGGTCCCCTTGCTCCAACTGATCAAGCGTTACTTGTTTCTGGTCCTTCTGGGCGTCACTAACATACTGCTAGTGGAAGACCTAAAGAAAGTCTACCCACCTCATAGATCTTCTCCTGGCCGGTCGTCTCCTCTGGTTTCTCTCCTGATATGTCCTCTACCCTCCACCATAACTCTGCATTTCCTTCTAGCCTGAAGGTAGCTAAAAGTACCTTTTGAGTGGATGACACATCCATCCTTTCAAAAATTTTCTCCACTTGATATACCCAGAACTCAGCTTCATCTAGGTCACATCAACCCTTAAACACTGGAGGTTTTAGTGCCAGGAACCCCTCCAGCTGGCCCTCCTTTAGTCCACCCCTTTTGGACCTCTCTCCTCTGACTTATGTGTTTCTAGTTCTATCCCTGGATGTCCTTCCTCTAGCTGTGGTCTCAGTAGGAGGCTCAGTCCTCCTGGAATATATATAGGCATCCAGCTCCTCTATGTCTGGACTCTCCTCATCATCCTCCTCAGTTATGGGCTCCTGTCTGACTTCTGACCTTAACCTTCTGGCCCTTGGATGTCTTCTCTCCTCATCACCTTCTTCTTCTTCCTGCTTGCCTCCATTCTTGCTAGACTAATCATAATTCACTGGCTCTTTGCCAGGCCTTCTCCTTCCTCTTCTGCCCTCGGCCTCAAAGTTCTCTCCTGCTCCTACTTGTTCTGGGTTTTCCTGTGACTGAGCTTGGCCTCTAGCCAAGGCTTGCATTCCCACTACAAGCTGAGCTACAGTAGCCTACAGTGTTTCCATCATCAATTCCATCTTGTCTTGTCTTCCTCTGCTAGGTCCAGGTACTTGTAACCTGGCATTTGGCTCTTTGGCCAAACTAGGCTCATTGGCCTCTGCCTGCCTCTCAGGCACATCTATATGCATTCCATCTCTAGGATGGGCTGTTATATCCTCTTCCTGTATCAAGGATTCTCTTTCCCTGGCTCTTGTTCTCATCCTGCACTTTAAGATGCAGCTATTCACATATGCTCAATAAGTACAAGTCTTATATAATCCTATGTGGGAACAAGTCTAGGCTAAACACTCTACTAAATCAGAAGCTGTAAACCTTAAGCTCTGATACCAAACAAAGCCTCTCACACCCCACATAGGCCCCAGCCTGTGCACTCTTAGTGCCACTCACCATACTTTATACTACCCAGAAAGTTATTAAAACACTTTTATTCTTAAGTGTTATGAGTGAACAATTAATTTCGGCCAACTTTCTTTAGGATAATTTTAAGTCTTATTTTCTTAAGCTGAGAGCCTGGGAGGTGCCTTAGGAGGCGTATGAAAAGCCTTGTGTACTTTACTTGCACCTTAAAGCAAGGCCCAACCACTAACTTGCAACATAAGGCAAGGCTGTATTCAATAACTTGTATAACAAGCAAGGCTACACTTAATTTATTAAGTGTCTAGGATGTGTGCTCATCAAGTGTGCTACTCTAATGAATGACGTCCAAAAAGTCCACATCTCTGTAAGTGAACTTGGAAAACAAGGTTTTTCATGTATGTGCAAATTCGGCCTAGTAAGTACTCAAGAGGTTTGACACATAAACAAGACCATATTCACTTAACCATAACTTAACTTGGCATACAAGCATCCATCATATGTACAACCAAAACCAAGTACAACCGAGGCTACATATGCACACAAAATGGCCTAAGTGCAAGCATCACTACCTTGAGCTCTAATACCAAGGATGCTACAAGTCCAAAACTAGCCAAGATTAAGTCTTACATGCCATCCAACCTACATCACTTGAGTAGAAACCTAAGTGTGCAATACAGGAGCACACACTGCAGCACAAGCCCAATGACCATGTTCATGGTCATAAAAGTAAACACCATTATCAATGCCATGGTCCAAACATCCATCCTGCACCTAGACAAGTTCCACACTCTACTCAAGCTTGCAAAACTTAGCACATAAGTTTCGGCCATAAACCATAAGACTTGTAGATGTATTTATTCAAGCCAAGATTCGGTTGGCACATACCTTGAGCAACACGTGTACTACCTACTACACAAGCAAAGCAAACAAGTACAAGTAACTCACTCAAGCTCAATATCCTTGCCTGAAACACAAATAATATGGGCATGAGTACTAATACTCAGTAAGGTTCATTATACAACTCCATTAGAGTTTATTTAGTTAAGCCAAAACTTAACCTCCATGAGCTAACTATGACCTGCAAGGAAAACATGGAAACACCAAGATACAAGGCATATACTACAAACACAAAGCTAACCGAGGCATATATAAACATAGACATAATTCATAATGGGTTAGCAAGCACAAACAAATCAATCAAGCACACAAACTCACACACACACCACAATGTTCATTCAGCCGAAACCATTAGCAAGCACAAATATCATATCCTTGTACTTCAAGCATTCCACTTTATCTCCAACTCACTAGAGCTTCAAGTTCACTAGTAAGTTTGCCTAACTTACTAAGAGCTTTAAGTGCTTGCCATTAACCTTGACTAGCTAGCCAAATAACATGAACCCGAAAGCTCACCTTATGCCCATCTAGCAAACTAAGATCATATAGCATAAGTTAACTATCACTTAGCTGCCATTAACTGCTTGATCATGGAAATGTACCAAGAATTCAAGTAGAACATGAACCTTACCTCAAATTCACAAGCTTGAGTTCTCGGTTTGCACTTGATTGCCCAAGACCGAGCTTGAAAATGGAAGTGTGAGGTCTCCTAGTGCCGAAAACAAGTAATCCAAGCTTGATTCCTCCTTCACGCTTCAATTCAACACCAATTTGGCAAGATTTCGGCAACAATTCACCAAGAACACAACCTTTGCTCAAGGACTCGGTTAAACCCAAAACTATGACCTTCTTTGACCGAAATGATGGCTTAATTGTCTAGTGGAAGCATGCATTACTAGCGGTAGGCCACATGGCCTTAATTTTGGAACAAATGTCCTTCTCGGCCTCACAAAACTTTGCATGGTGTAATGCAATCCACTCATTCTTCTTAGTGCCAAAATTAGTACCCGAAAGAGTACTCAAAGTAGTCCTTAAACTTTGTTTCACGACGTTAGCAACGTAAACATTTTTCATGTGCAATATTTCACCCGAATGACAAAATTTCACCCGAATAATCTTAGTTTTGCACTTACACCCTTGTTCTCATTTTCAATCAAGTCACTCATATTTTCCTTTCATGTCTTTGCATTCTTGGCCCTGGCCAAGTACTGAAGGATGTTCCTGACAGCTTAGGTTCATCATCATTCTCTCATGAGGATGAGGTGACATAGATGGGTCTTCTTGAATCATTCTTTTATCTTGTTCTTATTGAGAGAAACCTCAAGTTATCAGGCAATTAATTTGTTTTAGCTATGTCATCCTTCATTAGATTGCACTTGCAAGCTAAATTTAAGTCAAGTAATTAGCTTCATAAGTCCTTAGAGGCCATAAGAATAAAATCTCAAGTAAATTAACTATGAGGGCAACTAGGGGTAAAATAGTAATTTTGTGATTCAATGTAAAAAATTTGACCTAGAAAGATGGAATTGAGATTTTATAGGTGAAGTGGGCATCTCGGTAAAACTTGGGCTCAATTTGTGCAAAGATTAACTTTTCCTTTCTAAGGAAACAAAGGGGGCAAAATAGTAATTTTTTTGTAAACAAGGTCAAAATGGGTTCGAGAAGGTGAGAAATGGTGTTTGAAACCATTCTGTGAAGTTTGAAGTTAAAATGACCAAGTTTATTGTTAGTGTTGTGCCCAAAAAGCCAATCATGAGATGATTGTATTTTTGCACATTAAGTCATGATATTTTATTTAGGCATTAATCCAGCAATTTTGTTTGTTGTTTTGTTTCTGCGTAACGTAATAAACATAATTGTAACCCTAGAATAATGATATTCTTAAACGTCACTAGTCTAGTATTATTGTGGAGCGGGTTGCAATAATACATAATGACTAGCATATGTGGAGACTAATATGAGATATGTAGGCTATATATGGGTACAAGTTGGAGAACTTGTGTACTAGACCGACCCACCATGAGAACACTTCATGGATCGTTATATGAGTGTCATAAGTGATTCTCATAGTGATCATGGTATATGTAGTCCTTCGACCTAAGATCATCAAGGTTCCCTACATGTGAGTCACATACTTTGATACTTTCCTTTGTTGCTCGTAACTGAGTGAACTTGAAGGAGGTCATTGGGTATGTCACATATCATGCGGAGGGATTTGTATGATCAAGATGGGATTTGTCCCTCCTATATAACGGGAGTGATATCTTCGGGCCCCTTGATAGAGTGAGACTTAGAAAATGCATGGCCATGCTCCGATGAGTTGATATACGATATCAAAGTCATCAGTTTAAGTTGGTCTACTCAGTAATCAAGAAACCAAAGATTGGGCTATACGAGAGTGACACATTCCATGTCTCGTGCTTAGTCTTGATATCTTGGACAAAGGGACAATGGCATATATCGGTGATGATCATAAAGGTTTAGTCGATTCACCGACAATCTTGTCACTTGGGTAGCAATGATGTGTTGCTAGACACCGCTCATTGCTTATGATCATAAATGTGATTTATGATCATTGCCAACATGGCAAGAGCCTATTGGGTCGCACACATAGAGCTATTTGGATCATTAGAGTGCATGGGCTAATTATTTGGGTTATGGTTTCACTTTAATTTCGTATTAATAATGGGCCAAGGAGTTGAGCCATTATTAAGCCCGAAATTAAATCCTAATTGGATTAGGGCTTTGAAACCCATTAGGCCTGGAAGTTGAGTCTCACTATAAATACAACTTTTAAGTGAGAAATTCGCAGGTCTCCTTGCCCTAGCCTCCCAAAAGGACAACCGCACTCTTCTCTTGCAATTCCTTGGAGGACGCAAGCTAGCACTGCGAGCGCAAGAGAAACGCATCTGCCAGGACGTGGTGGAAGCGTGGTGATCCCGAGAGGCTTGTGTGGATACCATAGAGAGCCTGAACACGTCAACTGTTCAGGTTTTGTGGTTCGACTCTACAGTTGAGTGAGAGATCTCAACCGAAAATTAGGTATGAAATTTTCGAACACCCGATTTACCCCATTTCACTTGGATCCTGGAGGGTTTTGGTTAAATTCTGCTGCGCTGTTTGGCTCCCGAAACCCAACATTTATGACTTTTCTTCCAAGTAAAGCTAAGATGAGTATTTTGGTAATTTTGCATGGTCAAACTAGAGTCAACAGGATCAAAATCGAGACAACCTTTTTCAATGGAAGATTTGGGCATGGCTTAAAGTGGAGTGAACCAACTTAATATTTCTAGTTCAATTGGGAACGTCTGTGAGTGATTTTTGGAGGTGGCACCTTTTGCCCAAGAGTTGAGCCACTTTTTCAGCCATGCAAAAGCCTTAACTCGTTACAACGTTAATCCTATTCCATTTTTCCACCCTTATTCGGTCCTCCTGCACCTACGCTCACTTTCTTATTCCATATCTTTTCTCTCTACATGTACTAAACATTGAAAAAAATCACCAAAAATTAAAGGGGAAAAAAGGATAAATGAAGAGGTTTTAAAAGGGTTAGTAAGAAAGACTATGTGTGCCTAACTTAAGAGCTTTGGGGGAGCTTGGATTTCTCTTCAAGTGGCCATGCTTTTCGGAAGTTTTTGATGTGAAAAATATGTTTGGGTTCAATTTAGTTCTTCCTTTTTTACCATCATCATTTCTTCTTTTAAAAAAAACCTATGTTTTGTATACGGTTAAGCTTGGAAAACAAGGAAAATCATTGAGCCTCTAGGAAGGGATTTACGAATCTAAGTGTTTTTCTTAAGGTAAGGATGTGTGTCATTTTGTGTTTTGGTTCCTGAATAATTGATAAATACTCGTAAGTGTATTGCTATTAAGGATTTAAATCATCATTATACACTTTGAGCATGATTAATTTCTTTTTTTTGCGCATTTTTTCATCAACTTACTATTTATGCATTTATACTATTCATTGAGCCACTATTCACCGATTTACTATTCATTGAGTCACTATTCATATATGTGTTTTACTGTTCATACGCATTTTCATTATTCATTAATATTAAATAATTATTTTTACGTAGGCAACATCATCACTTTGTGACTTTTCACAAGAAAAATCATATCTAGAGCTGTAGATGTCAAAACTGGGTGATTCCAAAATCATATGAAATCCAAGACATAGATATTCAACTCTACTTCATTCCGTGAGCTAGTTTGATCATTTTCATTACTAAAATCTGATTATGGATGAGACTACTTGTTCTTTCATATACTAAAGAGCAGTTTCGGTAGAAAAATCATAACTTGAGCTACGAATGTCTGATTTGAATGAGCAAGCTATGAATTCGAAGCTAAAGAATTGATCTACAAGTCTTGTTCTTTGACGAAAAGCTGACTCGATGTGTATAATGGTAAAAAAAATAAAATAAATTACAGCCTACCATTGTTGATTTGTATTTACCTATATTTCACTATTTCATTTTACCATTTCACCCACCCCAAAAACTCTATAAATAGGCACCTTAGGGGGAGGGTGAAGGGGATGCCATTTCTTTTTCCTCATTTATGTTTTTGTATCAAAGTTAGCTTTTCTCCTTTGTTCTTGTTCTTATTTTCAATACCGAAGCTCTATTCAAGTGTTTTCTTCTTGTTCTACCTTTGATCTTTCAATCCATATTCATTTCATCTTTCCACATGTTGTTTACTTTTATTATGGCTAACTAATCTTCCTTTTGCTAAGATGAAAGGGTGAAGCTTTTGGTATAAAGGTTATGATTGATTTGAATGGATCACAACGTTAATGGTATTTTCTTCCTTAATCTATTTAACTTCCTTCCTTATTAAGTTTGAGTCTTAATTCATCATAGTCAAATCATTGGCACAAAAGTTGCTTGACTCCCTCTATAGAACATGGCTTTACTGACTATATTGGAATCTTGAGTTATTGTAGACAAAGGTTGACATGATGGATACTTGAAACCATTAGCAAGCGTTGGCGTTTTAAGATCAATGAAAGTTAATATTAACTAAATTCCTTTATTGGGACCTCCTTTATGTGTGAATCCCAATTAGGTGGTAAGATGAGCTAAAATTAATCATAACCAATATACTAAAAGTGAATCCCCTAACCTTAGCTATTTATTTGAATTTGAGTTTTGTAATCAACACCTATTCACACATTGCACCAAAATCTTTCCTTATTACCAAATTTGTAATTTATATTTCTTAATTCACTTCCCTATGATTTGACACTCGGACTCTCGAGATTTTATTACTTGCAATAACCTACACTTGGGTTACAAACCTACACTTGGGTTACAACTACTATAGTGTAGCAAGTGTATAATGATGATTTAAACCCTTAATAACAATACACTTATGAGTATTCATCACAACCCCCAACCAGGTTCTTGCTAGTCCTTAGCAAGTGCAACCTAAGAAAATAAACAAAATACATAATCTAACAACTCACGATAGGTCATGATATGAATATATGACACTTGTAAACTTGACTTACAAGTATTTAATGAAAGGAGAAAAAAGTTAAGTCCTTGTTACCAAAGGTAGAGGATCACTCCCTAAGTATTTGCACTTATTTTAAGGTGGGTTTGTGAACAACTTACTTTGTGTTTCTCAATCCGGAGCTTGCAAGGGGATCCAACTTCACCCTCACTAGATTTCCAAAAGGGACTACATGTAAATTTAAGTCTAGTGGTCTTTATACAAGGTTGTAATGAGGTCGGGTTTGGTGAAAACGGGAATTGGATGTAGGCTTTTTAATGGTGGAGTTTAAGAGAACTAGTAATACAATGAACAATAAATGTAGGCACCTAACACTAAATACCCAATTCAACCCTAGTCTCCAAGTCTTCTCCAAAACACAATTCCTTATCAACACATGAGTTTAGAAAACAAATACGGTTGAGTTTTAAACTTATTGAATTTAACACTTTTTTTTCTCTTTTTTTTTTTGTTTTACCTCTGTCTGTTTCAAAATGGCTGGCCTCATTTGCCTTGCACAAATATTAAGGCTGAAGTTGTGTTTTTTTTTTCAAAATTGTCCCCTATGATTATGTGTTTATCTGTCAGAAAAAGATAAAAGAAGATGTCTTTTATCTTTACTTTAGTATGGATTAACTTGGGCATGAGCAAGTATAATTTTATTTGAAAGGGAAAGAGAACAACTTTGTTTTTAGACTGCCATAAAAAAAAACCAAGTATTATGAAATGAAAGAATTTTTTTTATTTATATTTTTTTAACTTTATTTTATGAGGGCTTTTTCTTATGGTCTCGCTTTTGCCTTTTTCTATTATAAATAATAAATCAACATTTATTTAAAACTCAACCATCCAATGATACACATTCAATTTTTATTATTCAAGCACAACTCACCCCAAAATTTTTTTTATTATCACAATTTAAGCACAGGGTAACCCAACATATTCTGAAGTATGCATCACATTTATTCTTTATTTTACCAGAAACAGCACACTCATTTTAATTCTCTAAGCCCATAATCACATAAGCATCATTAATTCCAAGGACAATAAAAGATTAAAATCAAGTAGAAGTGGTTAAACATATAGGGTTCAAACAAAGAATAAGGCTATAAGGCTCAAAGGGGCTCACTAAGGGATAAGATACAAGGTTAGCCATTTGGCAAGTGGTTGGCCCTAAAATGCCATCTTCTTTCTTAAATTTACATAAAAGAAGTGAGGTTGCATGGGTCCTCAAGGTCATCCATCTAAGCAAGGTGTACCTTAAAACACAAAGTAAGCACTCTCAACAAAGAAATTCACACATCCTAATAAACACTAAGGGCTCAAAAGCGCTCACCGATTATTTATTTTCCTTAGGTAACAAACAACATACTTTAACTTCTTTCAAAAATTAACAACCATTTCCAATTTACAAGGTATACATCCAATGATGATATTTCCATGAGTTGGGTTCCTAAATGCAAACAAACAACCTAAATTCATGCTAAATATTCCTATATGCAACTATTTATGCTTGCAAGAAAAAAAATGTTATGCATGTCACACAAAATAAGATGCGTCTCAAAAGTGAAAAATTACTCTTTAGTCAGCCATTATAAACTAAGTGCCTTGTCTAATGGTTTTCACATCAGCATGAGAGAAACTAAACTAAAAAAAATCAAATATCAACTATCTCTCCCCCCAATCAGATTAAGACATTCTCCCTAGTGTCAAAACATAGAAAAGAAGAGTGAAGAAGAAATTACCTAAAATGGTAGTTATTGAAAATGAAAAACCTGAAATAACTTGAACCAAAATAAAGAAAATGTTGATAATAAAACTAAAAGACAAGATAAACCGATCCACAAGTCTGATTGCTCTCTTCCACAATGCTTCATCACTTATTAAGGATTGACAACCTGTAAAGAAAATAAAATAAAAATAAAATGACATTAATGTACAGTAGTTGTCATTGTGGCTCACATCTTCCACTAGTTTTACATCCAATAACGGCTTCAACGCCTTATATGAGTCGGGGATATGCTTCCCATCTAGTTTTCTTACAAAGTGGCAAATAGGATCATTTAAAGTCAAATTCCCAAGACTGTAACGCTATCATTTTCTATGAAAAATCCTCTATAAAGCAAGAAGTTCACGTTGCACTAATCCACAAGAATGAATTTCAAGAGTCAGTCGGATATCATCAAAAGAATCCTTACACAGGCCATTCTTAATGAATTTTCTGTTATCTTCTCATTTATTGGACATCATTCCTAAAGAACGACATTTAGTATCACAATTCCATTTACCACAATTATGACAGACGTGTAACCTTTTTGCTCTTCACTTTTCGGCATAAGAGCTTTTTGCCTAAGCCCATCATACGGGGCACAAATGCATCTGAAATTTCACTAGCCAAATGGACATTAGCTTTAATTAACCAATGCACATTTTCAGGAATGCCTTTGTGTATCAAAACACTGAATCTTTCACATCTAGCTTGATGAATCCTTTTAAGAATATTTATTGGGAGAGTGGGAAAGTATTTTTGCAAAGCAAAAAGAACAGAATCTATTGGCGAGAAAAAATTGAGAGAGGAGAGAAAAAAATCAATTATTATGGGAAACTGAAACAACCGACTTAAGAACGACGGAGTACCGTATCCACCACTTAATCGGGAAGAAATGGATCCCACTTTTTGACAATTTTCAAAGGCTTTGCAGAATGCATGTGCGTCATTAACAAAGAGGGCCAGTGAAATCCAGACTACAAAATCTTTACGGCTGTTTTCTTTGACAAAAAATGCCCTTCACATGTTTCAAAATAAAAAAATTCAATAACACTTTTTACCTTATCGTTAGGTATGCATCTCATAAATATCTGGTCAAGATAGTATTTTAAAAGATAAGAGTCCTCCCAATAAAAATTTATCACCTCATATAGAAATTTCTTCTTATCTTGGATACTCCATTGAGCTGGTATCTATCCTGTCACCAGAAAGTTGAAAATATTAGCAAACCAAGGCATTGTAGTGATAGAGAATAAAAATTTATCAGGAAAATAATCATTTATAGGTGTAGCCTTAATTGATGAACCTGTTGTCAGTCTTGACAAATAGTCAGTGACAACGTTTTTTGTGCCCTTCTTATCCTTGATCATAATGTTGAACTCTTGGAGTAATATGACCCAATATATCAGTCTTGATTTAGCATCTTTCTTTGACATTTGGTATTTCAATTCTTTGGGTAAAAGCTTCAACTCAATTGTGTGAATTCTATTTTGCTTTTCAATTTTTGGTTTCCAACATGTGTTTCCTTTCACCTATGAAGAATCAAGCAATGAACACATGGTAGATGTATCCTAATCCATTTGTATAATCGATTCAAATGAATTAACCAGACAAGTTTTTAGAGGATTAGAGATACTCTCTTCTTCGATGTGGTTTTTCCCAATAGTGTCAATGATGCAAACTTCCCCACTTTCATCTTCCTTTTTCTGGAGGTTGCTTAAGCAAGTTAAAAACATTTAACTCCAATTTCATATTCCCAAATGTTAGTTTCATCAATCCATTCTTGTAATTAATCAAAGCATTAGATGTTGCTAAAAATGGATGTCCCAAAATAACAGGTATTGAATTTTTAATTTCCACTAGCGATGTGTCCAAAACAATAAAATCCACATGATATATAAATTTATCAACTTAGACTAACACATCTTCAATGACTCCTCTAGGCATTTCATTGATCTGTCAGCAAGCAAAAGAGTTACTTCGGTTGGTTCTAACTCACCCAAATTTAGTTTTTGGTAAATTGAATATGGAAGTAAGTTTACACTAGCCCCAAGATCAAGTAATGCTTTCTCAATTTTATGTTCTCCAATGAAACATGAAATTGTTGGACAACTAGGATCCTTGTATTTCAAAATAGTGTTATTTTGAATAACAGAACTTACCAGTTTAGCTAAGAAGACTTTTTTTTTCACATTCAATTTTTTTTAACAGTGCACAAATCCTTTAAAAATTTGGCATAAGAAGGTACCTGTTTGATCACATCCAATAAAGGGATATTGATCTTTACCTACTTGAAAATATCCAAAATTTTAGGATTTTGATTCACCTTCTTAGGAGCAGTTAATGCCTAAGGAAATAGAGGTGCTGGTGAAGATTCAATTTCTTCTTTACTTGGTAAAGGTTCAACCCCTTCTTTACTCGTAGAAGTTGACTCATCATTTCCTTCACAAGGATTAGGAATGGATTTTTCAACAACCTTACCACTACGGAGTTAATGATTGACTTCACTTGATCCATGGTTTGACCTTTTGGATTTTGTTGTGGTTGAGAAGGAAATTTTCCTTTCTTCTTAATGTTAAGGGCAGATGCAAATTTTGCAAGAGTATCTTTCAAATCAATCATGGTTTGACTTGTTTGAGCATTGATGGACTCTTGCTTCTCAATGAATGAATGCAATGTATCTTCAAGATTTTTCCTAAAAGGAGGAACATATGGTGCATACCCTTGAGATTGTTGAAAATTTTGCTGGGTGTGCAAAGGTGGTTGTGATGGTTGAGCATGATTATTACTTCTCCAACTAAAGTTTGGATGATTCCTCCAACCAGAATTGTAAGTTTGCAAGTATGGATTTTGGGTTGCCTTCTTGAAGTTGTTCAATGCATTGACTTGTTCAGGGAGACATTCTTTGAAAGATGGCAAGGTTGGGCAATTGCTAGTGGGATGGTCATTGATCTCACAAATATGACAAACAATTTCTTCAATGAATTTTAAATGACCAGTTTTCTTCATTTCTAATGCCTCAACCTTTCTAGCTAAGGATGCAAAATTTGCTTAAAGGTCATTATCTTCCTTAAGATGATATATGCCTCCACTAGATGCAGAGGATTGAGTTTTACCTGGAGCCTCATAGGTACCAATAGTGTCCCAATTCTGTGCATTTTTTGCTAACATGTCTAGGTAATTCATTGCCTCGTCAGGATCTTTATCCTCAATTGTTGCATTGCACATCATTTCTGCCATTTGTCTCTCCCTAGGTGACAAACCTTCGTAAAAATGTGAGACTAATCTCCAAGTTTCAAAACCATGGTGTGGGCATGTGTTAAGTAAATCTTTGTATCTATCCTAACACTGGTAAAAAGTTTCTCCTGATTTTTGTGTGAAAGTGGTGATTTGCCTTTTGAAAGAATTTGTTTTATGGGGAGGAAAATTTTTTTCTAAAAATTGTTATTGCAGTTCATCCCATGAATTAACGGAGCCACACCTAAGATTCTGTAGCCAAGTTTTAGCTTTATCTTTTAAAGAAAAAGGGAAAAGCTTAAGCTTGATGGTGTTCATGCTACAGTTTAGGTTGTTATATGTGTGACAAACTTCCTAAAATTCTCTCAAATGCAAGTATAGATTTTCAGAATTAAAGCCATGAAAAGTTGGTAAAAGTTGAATAATACCTGGCTTGAAGTTGAAGTGAGATGCATCAGGAGGAAAGATTAAACAAGATGGAATGCTATTTCTTATGGGGTTCATGTGTTCTCTAAGTGTCCTAGGTCGATCTTGGTCATTATGTAGAGAATGATTATCTTCTTGTTCATTAATATGTTCAGCCATGTTTGAAGAAGATGAAGATTCTCTTACCAGTCTACCAATTGATGTGCGTGACCAAGCTTTCATGCATTAACAAAATAATAACAAGAAAAAAAATATCAATAACAAGTTAGATAGGAGGCTCAGCCTTCCATTTAATAATAATAAGAAAAATAAATAAAAAGAAAGCAATATGAACAGAAAATAAAAGATAGGAGGCTCAGCCTTCCATATGATTAATGAAGAGGTAGGAGGCTCAGCCTTCCATATAATGAAGAATGAAAAAAAAAATGAAACAAAATAAAAAGGAACAAATAAAAAAAACTTGTACTTTAATTTTACTTCCCCGACAATGATGCCAAAAACTTGCTGCACTCTAGCAGTTGTAACCCAAGTGTAGGTTGTCACAAGTGATAAAATCTCAGGAGTTCAAGTGTCGAATCATGGGGAAGTGAATTAAGAGTTACAAATTATAGATTTGGTAATAAGGAAAGATTTTGGTGCAAGATGTGAACAGATGTTGATTACAAAACTCAAATTCAAATAAATAGCTAAGGTTAGGGGATCCACTTTTAGTATATCGGTTATGATTAATTTTAGCCCATTTTACCACCCAATTGGGATCCACACATAAAGGAGGTCCAAATCGGGGAATTTAGTTAGTAGTAACTTTCATTGATCTTAAAATGCAAACGCTTGCTAACGGGTTCAAGTATCCATCATATCAACCTTTGCCTACAATAACTCAAGATTCCAATATAGCCGGCAAAGTCATGTTCTACAGAGGGAATCAAGCAGCTTTTGTGCCAATGATTTGACTATAATGAATCAAGACTGCTACTGAACAATGAGGGAAGTTAAATAGATTAAGAAAGAAAATACTGTTAACGTTGTGATCCATTCAAGTCAATCATAACCTTTATACCAAAAGCTTCACCCTTTCACGTTAGCAAAAGGAAGATTAGTTAGCCATAATAAAAGTAAACAACATGTAGAAAGATAAAATGAACATGGATTGAAAGATCAAAGGCAGAACAAGAAGAAGAACAAGAAGAAAACACTTAGACAAAGCTTCGGTATTGAAAATAAGAACAAGAACAAAGGAGAAAAGCTAACTTTGATACAAAAACATAAATGAGGCCTAAGAAATGGCATCCCCTTCACCTTCCCCCTAAGGTGCCTATTTATAGAGCTATTGGGGTGAGTGAAATGGTAAAATGAAATAGTGAAATATAGGTAAATACAAATCAACAATGGCGGGCTGCAAATTCTTTTATTTTTTTGACCACCGTACACATCGAATTAGCTATTACTTAAAGCACAAGACTTGTAAATCTCCTTTTTAGCTCTGATTTGAATAATGGCACCTCTACAAGGCTAAAAATGTGCTAATAATATGGCTAATTTACTAAGGTTAAACAAGGAACTCCAATAATCTAGAACTGGGCTTGTAAGAGGTGGATCTTTGAGCCTACAAATGTAAAATCTAGATAATGATATGTTGTTCTAGCCCTTTTATTTTTTAGAATCTCAGGCCATGATTTAGCTTGGTGAAAACTAACCCAAATGGTAGCATAATGGAGTGACCAATGGCTTGGCTTAAGACCAAGCATGGCTCAAGGAGGGCACGAGTCTATGGTTTGATGTAGGTGCATCTGTTGATGGGTAGCCAACCTAAGGAGGCTTGGTAGTGTGTGTGTCTGTGGGTGTGGGTCTTTAAGTGCATGCATATTTGGTTGTTATGGGCAAAGGGTACATGTGTTTAGGGGCTTGTACTTTTTCAGTTTTTCTCCCTTCATTGTTGCCAAGCTTGTATGCTCCTATTCGGACCTCGTTTAGGACCTAATAAGGTCCTTTCCCGTTTGGCCGAAGTACCCTATAGGACGGTTTTTGGGGTTTTAATTCGGCCTTTTGGGGGCGAGGTCTCTTTTTCCTTGTTCCTTTTGGCCTATCATGCAGGTTTGCACTTATGACCACCTTTTGCCGAAAAGGCCTCCTTTCGAGCTCGGCCGTTTCTCAGTGTTTGACAACTAGGTCGAGCTTAGTTCTCAACCCGAGGTCACTTCCTCTTTGATCAAACATTTGTATACTGGCCTAACTACTTCAAATGGATAATGGCTTTCTATACTGGGGATAAGCGAGAAAAGTGTCTCCTCCTTGGTCCCTCGGGGAGTTGTCTGATGACTCCTTGGTACAGTAGGGAGTTCTCTTGGCCACTTTCCCTTTGCATCTCTCATAGTCCCTCTTTTAAAGCGCTTTTGGCAACCTCTGTTTGTCTATTGCTCGGGGGTTGAGCTAATGGGCTGAAGTGCCTTTTTATTCCGAGGTCGGTGACAAATTCTTGGAATCCTCTGTCCATAGACTAGGAATCATTACTGGCTAGTGTCACCGTCGGTATGCCAAATCAGCATATTATGTTCTTCCAGACAAACTTTTTGTGCACCTTTTGCCGGCATGGTTGCTAGGAGTTCTACCTTACCCCACTCAGTGAAGTAGTCCTCTGCTATCACGCATAACTTCACATCTCCGAGTGTTGTTTGGAGTGCTCGATGCAATCTTTCCGACGTTATCCACTCCGAAGGTAGTCTTCAGGTGCTGGCGTGTCTCTAGCCGTTTTCACACCTCTTGGATGAATTGTCCTGTACCCTTTTTACCAATATATATATTTTTATAACGGAGTTGCGTACCTTTGCCTGCATAGTTTTTCCTTAGTCAGGAAATATCATCCGGAACGTCTTTGCACTTTCTGCCTCTTTATGAGGATTTTCAGGACTTTTTGGTTGCGAGATTCCTTTTCGTAGGATCTTTTCGCTTTTTGTGCGAGGTTACTATACCTAGCGTTGCCATGCTCGGATGGGCCAACACTTTTGGTAATCAAATTTGATCGTTTTGGTGGCCTCCTTGCCTTCAGGCCCCCGAGGGGGTATCCCAGCGCCCTGACGTTCTGCGCTAGGGGTTCCACTAGCAAGGAGTTTACATTCTAGATCTACCCTGGCTCTGTCTCCCTTGCTAGTTTCAGCCTTTCTTTCTTATGGGATTTCGGCAATGCAGTCTGCCAGTACCTGGGCGTTCACTGCCCTTCTAGGCTCATGTGTGATGTAGTACTTTCTGAGTTCGATGCACCATTTTGATAGCCTTTTTTGAATGCTTTACTCTTTTTCACGGCGTCGCTCAGAGCCGTGTCACTTTGGACAGCGATAGCGTGTCCAGGGAAGTAGAGTCGGCGCCTTCTACCCGCAAGTCAAGTCATAGACGACCTTTTGGGGCAATGGGTTTTAACTTCATTGCCGAGAGGATGGTGATTTTTTCCTCGGGTGCAGAACTCTTTTGGCGGGGAGGCCTGGGTCATCCCGGCCCTGCTTTTCCCGTAGGTCATACTCCGGGGGGTGTGCTTCCCGCCGAGGACTCATCTCGTCAATCTCCGTTTCCCAAACTCTTGCGTGTTGACATGGGATTCTCTTCCCATCGAGGTACAGATGGGGAGGGCCTTCGGCCCAAATTTAGCTACGGGCTTCTCTGGCTTGACTACTGCATCATTTCGACCACGCTAGGGTGGGGGAATTCGCGCAGGAAGCCTATGGTAATAGTCAGAGGGCATTCACCCTCGGGCAAGGAAATCCCTGCTGCCATTATTCGGTTGCCCGTTGAATCTCTAGCACGGACGGGGACCTCGGGAGTCCTTTCTCCTTAGAACGCCGAGCTTCAACTTCGGCAACCTAGGAGTGAGTTCCCACAGACGGCGCCAGATGATGTGGTCCGAGGGTGCGGAGCCAACATCTGATGCGGTCCGGTTAGGCGGAGCCAGCATCTCCACTGTGTGCAGCGGTGTGGGCAGCATAGGGTCCTGGAGGTACAAGAAGGTACCCTGAGAGAGTCACCTTAAGTGGTGGCCGGCAGTTTCCTGGTACCATGGCTGGTGAGGACGGGAAAGACTTCCGGCACGGGAGAGAGCGCGGAGCAGAGATCCTTCAGAGAGACTTGGCTGAAACACTTAGAAAACAGGGGTTAGGAGGCCCCCGGGGTGGTTTTCCGGGGGGGAACCTCCGACGCCCAAGTCAGTGCTTCGAGAGAGAGAGAGAGAGACGTAGTAATAAGCACAAGAGACGCTTGCCAGGAGTGTCTTTCTGAGGGCTAAAGGGAGAGTATTCAGGCAGAGAGAGGAGGGCGTCCTTTGTTTTTCGGCCTCTCTCGGTCCCCTTTTCCCAAAGGAGAGTCTTTCCTCCGGCCAGCCACCCGGAGCCCCCCTCACTGTGATCATTTCCCTTGTATAAAAGAAAGGGGGTGACTCCTTCAGATGGTGACATGTGTTCGGCACGTGTATGGTCGGATGGTGTTCGTAGACATAGGCGCGGGGGCCCCTAGCCACCTACAGGCTTCTCGGGCCGTGAGCTGTAGGCCTTCGTGACAGGACATTTAGACTGCGTCGGCGTGTCAGAGCATGCCTGAAGGTGGCGTGTCGGAGACATATATTATTGGAGTGTAAGAGACTAATTGATAGCTCTTGCCGTACAACCGTGGTCCCTTTGGTTGATGTCTCACTTCGGGGTGAGGAGCCTTTTTCCGGAGTCAGGCTGGAACTTCGGCGTCTCTGTCTTCGGGGGCCTTTCTCCCTCGGAGGGTGATTGGTCCTTCTCCCCCGAAGCTGGTTCGGTCGCCTTCCTGAAGGAGGCGCTACACTGGCTCCCGAAGTTGGAATTGGCGAGCTACCGAGGCTGTGTGCCTCAAGTATATGATTTCCTTCACTCCAGAGTCCTTTCCGAGTCGTATGCCTCAGGTGTCTGGCCCTCTCTTTCCCGTGGTCGGTGGGTGATCAGGGCAATAGCGCTTCGGCTATCAAATTGATTTCTAAGTACATGCAATAATTTGATACTAGGATCGTTGCAATGAAGTAAGAGTTCCGCAATATAAGGGCAAGTATGAAAATTTCAAGACCTAATTGGGCCAACTTATTAAGATGTGTTTTGAAAGATCGCAAGGAGATTTACCAGTAAATACTGAGTTGAATCCTATAGGAGTTTACAATCCAGCTTTTTGTCATGAGGCGGATGTTCATGCTGAAGTAAAGATATTGGCAAAAAAGAAAGAACCTCCTTGAAAAAAATCAAGGAAAATGTCAGGTCAACGACATTAAACAAAGGGCTTTTTGGAAGGCAACCCAAGCATTAAATTTTCTATTTCATTTGTTTTCATTTAATTTATTTTATGGTAGAGTAGTTTAATTAGCTTTTATTTGTCCCGTGATCTTATAATATGTGTTGTTGATGTAGATCTGGAGTATTTTGGGAGGAATTTTGTGCTCAAGGTGGGACAAAAAGGTTAGGTTCATTGTAGGTAACTTTGCAAAATTTTTCAAGGTCTAGGAGCTAAACACACTCTTAAACATGCCCATGTTCAGAGTCGTGTTTCTTAACATAGTCTTAAACATAACCATGTTTGATTTATGAGAACTGATTTTTCATAAAAATTTCTATTTTAGCTACAGTCTCATATAGGCCTATGTTGCTACCCGTGTTCCTTATTTGTTTATGAAATTTTTGCACTCCTTACTTTAAACATGGTCTGCTACATGCCCGTATTTGAAGTCATGTTACCTATACATGGTTGCTTACATGTCCATGTTTTGTCATGTGTTTTTATTCACTAATTTAAAATTTTCGGGTTCAGGCTTGATACATGGGTAGTGACACACCCATGTTTAGTGGTGTGCTGGAGAAGTCATAAGTAACATAGTCTATTACATGACCATGTTATGAACCATGCTGTATATATATATATATATATATATATATATATATAAATAACTGATCATGATTTTTGTTTCCCACTTTGGACGAAACTCACTCAAACTTCTTTCCCAAGCCCCAAAACTCAAACCCTAGCTTTCTTGCATCTTAGGCAAGGTTCTTCATCATTGGAGGACTTCGTTCCTTCTCCAAATTCTATGTTTTCATCCTCACATCTTTGGTTTTCTCTCTCTTGAGGTAGCGATCTTTTTCCAACTTTGTTTGAAGTTTATGAAAGATTATCTTGATTTCTTGTTATGGGTAGGTCTCATATCAGTTAATTGATTGATTTATCATACTTATTCTTGTTAGTTTCAAATTGATAGTTTTTTTTTATGAAGATTGAAATTTTTGGATATTGTATTTGGAAAAGGGAAGGGTTGAAATTGCATGCTTCTTTATTTGTTGTCTTTTATGATGTTTAATGAGTTTTATGACTTGGATATGGGTTATGATTTACTGAGAATGACTTGGATATCTAATTTGTTTTGGAATCTCATGAATTCTAAGAATTGGTAGTCTTTTGGTGTGTAGTGGATAGGTTCCTTGTGCACCAAGAAAGAGCCTAACTATGGGTTATGTTGTTTGAATTGCCATGTTTGTAATGCTTTGAGCTTAGGTTGTTAAGCATGAACATCTTTGTATCTAAAGTTAAAGTCAAATTCTTTTGTATGAGGAAATTTTATAGAGTTTTTTATAGAGTTCTTATTCTTGGATTTATTGTTGGATATATTGTATTTGAGATTATTCTTGTAATGGAAAAAATTGTTTGCATTTTTTAGAATGGCTAAGCATTAGGAGAAGTTACTGGTTCACATTAAGAGGCCGGCAAAGAAGCCAAAGAAGACAAATCCTCTTATCAAATTTAAGAAGGCTTCACAGTAGGAGAGATTTGATCAGTTGGTGGAGAAGCCGTTCAGAGCCAACAAGTTGATTGATTGGGAAACTTTAGCTTAGTTTGGTTTGGTCAAGGAGGTCTAAGCACTTGTGGGTTTCGACAGACGATTGTCGGTGTTTCACGGCCGTGAGCCTACATACAGTGACCTCACCTCCAATTTTTTAGCACACTCGACTTTGATACAACCAACATTAGTTGGAGCCAGCTTGATGCAGTTCCATTCTGTCTTGGAGAGCAAAACATTGAGATCAATTTGGTGGTTTTTACACCAACGACTTTATCAATTTTCATGAGCGTAAAGGCTTGATTCTTGAGTTTGGCACCATTACCCGCACTCCGCAGGAGCTCTAGGTAGAGATCTCCTGGGATAAAGGTATCTATTAGCCAACAGTGTCTAAGGCATCCAAGTTGAGGTTGCCAGCTATGTGTCATGTGCATTACTTGATCGTGCACTCCATTACTAGTCAAAGGGACAAGTATGGGCATGGTGACAAAAATGGACCTTTTCCACCTTTTCTAAATTGTCTGCAGAGTGCATTGCCACTTGGCAGTATCATTTGCTTAGTGGGTGCTAGACACTGCTTTCCATGCAAGAACTGGGCTATATGTGTAGAATCATATATTATGAGGTTGGCCCAGAACCTAGAGCTTTTCTTACCAAAGAAGCTGATTCAGAGGTAGTGAGGCCTAGAATGGCAAACATGGACTCATTCAAGGCTATGAGGATGTTGAAGAAGATGAAGCTCCTCGATGTCTTGACGAGGTTTATATTAAGGACCCAGAGGGAGAGAGCTGTTATTGAGGCCCTGACTGCCTCCGCATCTACTAGTTCCCGATCGCCCACTTTATCAAATATCTTTGAGAGGCAATAACTTATTTTGGATCTTCTTAGCTTCATGACTAATCAGATGCTTGTAGTGAGCCCCCACCTTTCTGCTATTAAGATGGGGGCCCTGAGGTTGAAAGAGACAATACACTTATGCTTTCCTTGATCTGATAATGCTGGTAACTCGAGTCAAGCTCACCAGTCTCCTAACATGATGATGACTTGACTAAAAAAATTATCTTTAAGGTGAGTATGGATAACTAGAACGGAGTTGATGAGGCTTAACAAGCCACCGAGGTGAAAGATGAGGGCATCACTATTGGGCTGCCAATTAAGGGAGTTGTTAGAGGAGAGATAGCCCTGGGAAATGTCATTGTTGAGGGGAGAGTTACTAAGACAGCTACTACTACTTCTACTGCTATGGAGGAGGTTGGAGAGACTAGAATTGATCCCTTAGTCATGGAGCCTTGTACCGAGGCCAGGGTTACTAAGGATCCCACTATGCCTACATGGACGATGACAGCTTTAAGCACTTTTGGCGATCCTTCACCTCTTAAGGATGCTTGATTCATTGCTATCCAGGACAGTCATATGTTTATTTAGTTATGTTTAATTATGTTTGAATATTATTACTTCTTTGGAGCATCGATTGCTCCTGTTCTATTTTGCACTATTTCATTTTTTATATATTTCTTTCCCTATATTTTGTGGCTGATCATGATTTCTATTTTCTATGGAAGCGTTCAAATTTTTTTATTGGAAGCCTGAATCAACCCTTTTTTTAGAATTGTTCGGAATGCTGACTTGCAAGACAAGTAACTAAAATTTTCTTTTCAACGGTGGTATCAGTTTTTTTCACTCATTCTTTTCATTTTATTTTCCATGCTAATACATTTAGGGCAATGTACAATTTTAGTGTAGGGTAGTGGTATTAATTTTTGGCCCATATTTATTCTCTTTTTCCTTATTTATATCTTTTTAGTAATATTTCTAAAATTTATGAAAATTTTTAATTTTTGGAGCTTCTTTTGTTTTGAATAATTCTATTGAGTAGGTGCTTGTTAGAGAGTAGTTGTTACTTTAATGTCTTGAGTTCTTAACTGTAAGACCAAGTAAATGATTCCTCATCTTTCACTTTTGGTGCTTAATATGTTTTTCAAATGTTTTTGTGATTCATTAGCAAGCTAGTGGGAGATGGTCTTGGAAAACTATTTTTTCATCAAGTTCTTGTATTTGGTATACTGCTCAAAGCATTCTAAGTTTTGAGTTTCTATGTTGGATTGATGGAAAGTTTGGTTGATAAATTTGTGGTTGATTGTTGATAAAGTAAATTAAAGTAAGGTATGAATTATGGTACTCTGGTCTTTTTAGTGTTAAAGCAGGTTGGGGTTTTCTCGTAAGACAAGAGTCAATCACAACTCGAAAATATGCTAAGAACATGAGTATGATCAGCGATCATCTTTGATTGTGTTGAGAATCAGCTTATGTATAGGCAGAGCTCCTGTAGTGTACACTTGCAACAAATGCTTTCGATGCATGTCAAGAATTGATTTTGAGAGATACGGGTTTTTAGCTTGAGAATGAATTGTTCCCATTAAATTAATTTTTGTTATGAAAGGTGTTAGATAGGAGAGGCTGCATGCTTGGTGTTCTTGTTAATTTCTTAAGATAATTAGAGTGTCAATCCTCTCTATATCTTTTTTCTCAAGGAAACAATTCTACATTCTAATCATTTTTTAAGGTTTTAAAAAAAAATTCTGATTTTTCTTCTTGATTTTTTTCTTGATTTTTTTCTTGAGAGCAAGTAAAATTTCAAGTGTATGGGAAAAATATGATATGCTTATATTTAGTCATGTTTTCTATATGTTTTTCCCTTGTATTTGTTTGTCTTTTGATATATTTAAGCTAAGATATGGTGCTTAATTGGTTCATATTTCATTTTCAGGTTATATTTTGGCTTCATTTGAGTTAAGAAAGATTTCTCTAATGTTTTCAAGATGAATTACAAGTTTTGGTGAAGTTTAGGTTTAAACACGCCTTGCTACATCCCTATCTAGTGTCTTACATGCATGTTTCTGCGTTACATGCCCATGTTCCAAACCTTATTTAATTTGGAAAAATTTTAAGTTCAACATAAGTAAGACGGCCATGGATAATTCTTTACCCAGTTTTCTTTTGATTATATTGTATTTATTTTATAACACTATGCGCTAACTTTTCTTACTCATAGTTAGAGTAGATGAACCCTATGATGATTTTTTTTATTCTGATTGTTTTTTGGTTTAATATGATCATGTGTTTTTCTTGTAATTTATTTAATGTTCTTTAATGTGTTGATTAATAATATCTAGCCTATTAATTTAGTGTGTGATGATGAACATGTGTTAGGTAGTATCTGGTATATTTGTTGCGGATCATCATTAGATAAAGGGATATTATTGTAGCTAGGAGTAATAGGTATGATATAATAACCCTAGACTAGGGTGAAACCTAGTAGTGTGTCATAGGACTTGTAATGTGTTTTGAGGAAGCGTGGTAGGCTTAGACACCCTATTGGTGTCTTAAGGATAGGGTTAGTCTAATGGGAATAATGAAAAAGTAATCTATATTAGGTAGTACTCCATGGTCCAATTTAATCACAATTCGATTAAACCAAAGTAAAAACAACACAAAGAAGGCTCTATGAAGATTCAATTCTAGATATGAGTTTTCTTACTGTTGGTTGTCTTAGTTGTTTTCTGCTGCTGGCTAAAAGTTGATAGTTACTAGTTTATGTTTGCTACATTAGTTTAGTTTAATTAATTTATAGTAGTTAGTTAAACAAACACTTTAATTGTTAGTTATATAATAAAGAGAAGTGGAGTACAGTAGACATCCTCCATTCTTTGTGAAAAATGATCTTGGTACTTACCACTGTTTTACTTTAATGATAGGTGCACTTAGTTGTGAGTTCACATATTTTTTAGTATAGAGAGATTTGGCACATCCACATTATTTATTAGTGTAGTTGGGAAGGTTTGTTGTGAACTACGAACACATGAATCATAATGGACCTGAGTTACATAAAGTAATATTCACCTATTAGTATTATGGTAAGACGCAAGCCTAATATTAGGCCTACATTGATTTTACCCATGATGAACAAATCAAAACCAAGTGGCCGATCAAGGTACAAAGGCAGTTCGTCAAAGAAAGAAAGGGATACCAAAATTACGTGACTACTTAAGTGATTTCCATCCATAAGTCTATCAGATCTCCTTGAGCTATATAAGACCACCCAATTCACCAATCCTAAGGTACGAGATTCCCACCAAACATTCTACTACTCCTCTGATCACTACAAAATGACTTGACTGTCAAAGGGTTTTCCTTGAGAAAGCAACCTAAGACTCTAACATTATCTTTGTGTGTAGGATCTCCATCCACCATGGGCAACTAGGCTTAGTTCAAACTTTTCCATTAACTATCAATTTGGCTTTGTCTGTGGGAACCATCATATCTAATAACCAAAGATCATGCATGGATGCTCAAGATTCACCTAGAAATGAGAATGGGAGCAACTGTGGGGATCAAATTGATCATCTTGCAAGGTCTGTGGCATGTTCGGGGCAAGAGACCACCCCAAGAGTTGAAATAGAGCCCTCAGCTCCCCAAAAAGACCCTTGAAAAAGGAAAGGCCTCACGCTATTAGATAATGACCAAATTTAAGCACTCCATAAACAATTATGGAATGACTGTTCAATGTGAGATTCGTAAGGCGCTATCCAAGGCACCTGAGAAGGCCATGAAAAGCCACTTGGTGCTCATGAACCCTAGCAGGCCCTTGTTCGAGACCCACACCTAAGGGCCCATGCTATTGACCATCCCTCATCGTTACGATGATCCAAGAGTCCCATTGGCAGTGATGTAAGTGCCATCCTGCAAAAGCTCAACCAAATGGAGAATCATATGAATGTGCCCAAACCCCGCTAATGGTGGCTGGCCTTGCCTTCAATGTTGACTATATGTGAATTCAGAATTTCACAGACAAAATAATCAATGCCCTTGCTACTTACGGATTTCACATTCCAAAAATTGATCCTTAGGATAACCTTACAGGCCCTGTCATCCATTTGTAATGGTATACTACCTTCATAAGGCTAGAAAGGACCTTAGATGCAATAATGTGTAAAGCCTTTTGCTCATCCTTGACAAGGCCAACAACCTCTTGGTTTGGGACCTACAGAGGAAGTCATTTTCACTCATTCAAGAATCTTTCCTAGGCATTCCATTGCCATTTCTTAGGGAGTAGGACAACCCTAAAATGGTGGTCCACCTATTGAAGGTTTATCAGGGTTGGGATGAGCCCTTGAGGGACTCCATATGAAGGTTCAACTCTGAGGCCGTGCAAGTACAAGGTTTGTCTCCTGATCTGCATATGGTGGCCATCACCCAAGGCCTGGCACGCAACTCTAAATTGGCTTGGGACCTTCATGAAAACCTTGTAAGAGAAGTGGAAAAACTCCTTGATCGAGCGACCTACTACATGCATGTTCAAGAACTCAACCGACCTATGTAGGAATAGCCAAAGATCTGATAAAGAGGGATAACTCCTAGGAAGAGAATGAAGGGACCGAAACCTCCACTCCTCATCTTACCTGTTATAACCCTCCTAGTGGAATGCTCGGTGAATGAGATAAATTCATAAATCCCTAGCTTAAGTATTTTAGGTAGATGTTAATTAGAAAGATCAAGCAAGTTATTAAAGGTTTAGTTAGTTCCAAGTGGTTTATGACACTAGATTTGCCTAAGTGCAAAATAGTCATTTTGCATCTTGAATGGATGGGATGAGTGCCAAGAGTGAAAATGATGTTTTTAAAACCCAAAGGTCAAGTTAGAAAGTTTTGCTTAAGTTTTTAATAACCTAGTTACTATTTGGGGAAGAGGTGTTTCTGCAAAAACTTAAAAAGTTTGGGGAGGGATGTGGTTTTGTGTATAAAACACATTTAGGAGGGAAATTCTAGCCACTATTCCCTTATCTGTCCAACCATTTTCATAGCCTTCTCCTCCCCTCCACATCTTTTGTTTAAACCTTCAAAAATTCTTGGTTTCTTGGCAAAATTGGAAGGCTTCCATGGTGCCCAAGCAAGAGGTACCTTAGTTTATGTTGGTTTTGCACCATTGGAGGTCTTGGTGGCATTTTTCCAACTTGGGTAAGGGATTTGCATATGGTAAGCTTTGATTCATGAATTTCTTATGTTTTGTGAGCTCAACTAAGATTGGGTTTTGTTGGGTTAGTGTTAATTTGGTGCCATATGCCTTGTGTTGCTTAGAACCTAGGAGAAACCTTAGTAGAGCCTTAGAATTTGTAATTCTTGGCTTGTGATGCTTGATGTTTGCTAATTGTTATGAAATTGAGGTAAGGGATTTATGATTCATGCATAATTAATGCCATTCATAGCTTACTTGAAGCAGAATCCTAGTGAATTGGTGAATGGTGTTAGTTGGTGGATGGTATTGACATAGTGGACTAGTATGTTTGCCTAAATTGGTGTATTGTTTGTCTACATTTTTGGCTTGGTATGACTGATGCATTAGGAGCCTTTGTAGACCTCCTAAGGTGTTTTGGGCACCATTTGCAAGTTCTGGGCACAGGGCTTTAGCAATGTGGCATCAGTTGGCACTATAGTGCCCAAAGCATGCCAGGGGAGGTTAGAATAGTTGGCTTGTGGTTCTGTAGCCTCACTCAGCACTGCAGCACTAGAAGCCTATTCGCCAGCATTGGCACCCGGTAATGTTGTCTTCAAAATTTTTCGCTCGAGTGTCCATTTGAGGTGATTCAAGATTTCACGCAAAGCTAAGAGGAAGGGATACCTTTTCCATGCATTTTAAAACCTTGAATTAGCCTAGGTTTTTCTTTATTTTTGTTCAAAGTGAGGGGATATTTGGCCACAATAGAACACCATTAGTTGGGTAAAGTTTTTAGTACCATCAGGAGCCTAGTTAGGCCTTATGGCCTAAGGACTCAATGTGGGAGCCATAGTGCACCTAGAAAGGTTCCGTGGAACCTAGAAATTTATAGTCTATCGATGACATTGCTACTCTACTAGGGTGAACCAAGTAATGGTGGATAGGTATATGCCTTGAGTGAAGGTTTAATGTACTTGTAGCCTAAGCAAGGTTGCTTAAGGTGCAAGTGAAAACCTAGTGCTCCCTTGGTATGGTTTTGAGGTGGAAGCTTTGTACACAAGTAACCTAAACAAGTCTAAGGACTTGAGGTACTATGTGGAGGCTTAGTACAACTAGTGTGTTCCTTGAAACTCAAAGGAGGTGTTACACCTTTATAAAATAGGAAAATTATAGCATAAGGACTTAAACTTATACGCTTTAACTTTCACCATAGTGTATGAACTGTGAAGTGTAAAGTATTCAATATACACTCCCTTAAATGGTAAAAAAAATGATAGATTGGCCCTTAAGAAAACATTAGCACATCACCTAATTTTCAAGTAACCTATGGACTAAATTGTAAGGTTATAAAAGTTGGGTACTCAATTGCACAAATCTTCAAAGATGGCTATGGAAATGACATAGATGGAATTAAGGATATTGTTGGGGACCAAAATGCTTAAGAAGGCAAAGTTGATCATTTATGGCATAATGCTAACTAAGAATCCAAGTGTCCACGTTTTTTCTAAAGATTATAATGACCTTTGACAAGGTTAAAGGTGGTCAAAAACATCACTTTCCCAGCCAAAATAGTTGGAAATAACCTATCCAAGTGTTGGCCAAATTTTCAAAAATTTGTATGTATGCCACCTTGGTCAAAATGATGTATAAATGAAGAAAAATCTTCATTTCATTACTATTTTCCTTAAATTTCAGCCTCTAGTGGCTAAGGCCTCTTCCTTAAAACTCTTCCATCATCCTCCATAGCCACCATACCTTAAGAAAACAATAGGAAGCAAGAGAAAGCAAAGAAGACATTAAAGAGTGCAAGAAAACCTAATTTTGGTTCTATTTGGGTTTTCAGAACATAGCAAAGGTAAGGGTTTTCTAAAGTTTCTTGGATTATTTACTATATTTTCAAACATCCATGAAGCTAAGACCATGCTTGGAAGAGAGCAAAAAGCTTAAGGAACCAAGTATGGGTTAAGGGGAAAGAAGCATGGCAAGGTTTCGGCCTTAGTGTTACCATGCTAAAGATGGCAGCAAGAAAGAAGGGTTTCTAGAGCCCTAGTTAGTACTAACTAAGATCTAAAAGACTCCTAAGACCAAGAAAAAGCTTGAGGAGGGCTTCCATGGTGTTACTAAAGTGTATCTTATTGTTTTATTAAATGATTATGGACTAACCTTAATGTGTTATTACTGCCAGCATCACATGTGTTTGTTGCTGTGATTGTTGGTGCATATGGTTTCCATATTTGTGTGCATGTGTTGTTTTTGTATTTTTTTATGTCTTTGGATTTCAGGTGGTACGTTGCTATGGAAGACTTTGCATTGAAAGCCCTTACTAAGTTCTTTACAAAGAGCTTACTCCCCTTTCTGTCCATTTTTGGGACATCAAGAGGAGGGTAGATCACTCGGGAAGACTGTCAAAGTGGTGCATTGAGCTCGGTGAATACGACATCACCTATGAGCCTAGAAAGGCTATAAAGGTCCAAGCATTGGTAGACTTCATCGCCGAAGTGCCAAAAGCAGAGGATACCCCTAGGGACCTCAGAAAGAACGAACCTAAGTGTGGACACTATTTGTTCATGGAGCCTCTGGTTCTAAACATCAAGGAGCCAGAGTAATCCTTCGTGGTCCTGAAGGTATAGAAGCCATGAAGGCCATCAAATTGCATTCAACGTCACCAACAACGTCGCCGAATATGAAGCCTTCATAGTGGGCTTGCGCTTGGCAAATGAAGTTGGTGTGAGAAATCTGAAGGCCCACAGCGATTCCCAGTTAGTGATCTGGCAGATGGCGGGAGACTATGGCACAAAGGACCCAACCTTGGCAAAGTACCATAACCTCATCAAGAAGCTCATCCAGGAGTTTGACACGGTGCATATAGAAAATGTACCTCGGTGAAATAATATAGAGGGTGACACACTGGCCAAATTAAAAGAGTCTACTGAGATACTGCATCAGCTGAGTATAGCGATGTTGTGCGTCACAACCTTGGGCAGAGGATGGAAAGATCCCATCAAGAGTTACCTCAGGACTTTGAAACTCCCCGAAGATCCTCTTGGGGCCTCCGGAGTGCGAAAACACTCGGGAAGATACTTCTTGATTGGGGAAGAATTGTACCGACAAGGGTATGCAAGTCCGTTGCAGAGGTGTGTCAACGAAGAAGACGTTCAAGCTATCCTGAAAGAAGTCCATAAGGGGGCTTGTGGTTCTCACATAGGAATTGACGCCCTGGCTGAAGTGCTACTTCGGCAAGGATATTTTTGGCCCACCTTAAGGAGAGATGCAAGGCAGTTCGTTCAGAAGTGCGACAATTGCCAAAGACACGCACCTATCCAAAGACTACCCTAAAAAATGATAACTTCGGTAAGCTACCCTTGCCCCTTCGTCGTATGGGGTATTGACCTCATTGGACCTCTCCTAACAGCTCTAGGAGGAGTGAAGTTCTACGTAGTCACAGTAGATTATTTCACTAAGTGGATTGAGGTAAAGCCATTAGCGGCAATCATGGCAAAGGACATACAAAGGTTTGTCTGGAAGAACATTATATGTAGATTCGGCATACCAAGGGTGATAGTAGCCGATAATGGCTCCTAATTTACTGATAAAGGGTTCCAGGAATTCATAACCGAACTCGGAATTAAATTGCACTTCGCACCCGTGGCCCATCCTCAGAGCAATGGACAAGTTGAAGTGTCCAATAGAACAATTAAGGATGGCCTGAAGAAAAGGTTGAAGGAAGCAAAGAGGAAATGGCCAGGAGAGCTTCCAAGCATGTTATGGAGCTATCGAACAACCCCTAGAATAGCCACGGGTGAGACGCCCTTCTCACTCACCTTCGGGGCAAAGGCCATTATCCCTGACATGGTCAAACACCCATCGGTCAGGATACAAGTGTTCGATGAATAAGGGAACAACCTTGGTTTGAGAACCAAGTTGGATTTCATTGATGAGCATAGGGAGATGGCCGAACTCAGAAGAAAAGCTTTTCAATAAAGAGTAGTTGTTGCTACAAACTTGCATGTGAAATGAAAAGGAATAAAAAAAGGGGACCTTGTCATCTGAAGAACTGAATTTGAAGCCCGAAGACCATCCCATGGAGTACTTCGGGCAAACTGGGATGGACCTTATCTGGTCCTCGATAAAGTTAGGCCAGGCGTCTACAAGCTCAGCGACACCGAACGTGGAGAATTGAAAAATACATGGCATTCAGATTCCTTGAAAAAATTCTGTACTTAGAAGAAATCTTCAACTAAAAATTGTACAATTCTCACCAAAGGTAACTAACTGGACATGATATAAATGCCGAATGAGCTTCTTTCCGAAAATGCCTCCGAAATTATTTCCATTTTTACCACATATTGACCGATCATGTTTTCCGAATGAGGGGTTAGACCGAACATGGTCACGTTGAAGTGGTAAACACATGGAAATGGTCAGTCTTCACTAAATTATGTCGGCCGAACATGGTTGAAGAAGAAAGGGTTAAGTTGCACCGACGATGATCAGCCAAACATAGTTGCTCATCCACTAAAAGCACCTAACGGCACACTTAGAAAAATTTTCAAGTGAAAAGTCATGCAAAAACACCAAGGAGGTATGACTGAAGATGGTTACCCCGGAAGATGAATATCTCCTTCACCCACACGTGGTTGTCGAAGGGGAGTACCTCCTAAAGTGCATAACTGAAGAACTCAGAAAAACATTCAAAGAGGAAAGGTGCAAAGTATGCTGAAGGAACGTTTGCCTTAATGCCAAAGGTAATTGGCAGAATACGGTCGACACCAAAGGTACTTACCACTTTTGGTGCTAAAAACCTCGTTCTGAATATGGTTGAGTGCCAAAGAAGGAAAACAATGCTAAAAGATCGATCGAGTACTTAGCCAAACTTTCAAGAAAAGAGGAATTTTTCATTAGAACTTTATCTCGAAGTACAAAGGGGCCAAATTACAAATACAAAGAAGAAAAAGCGAAGCCTATTCAAGGTCCTGGACATTTGTTGTATCCTTGACATCTCTAGCTACTTCACCTTCGAGGCAGTCTTCCTTGGCTGTAACCTTTGGTGCCGAAGGCAGATTAGCTGGGAGGTTGAGGTACTCTATCTTTGACCACTCCCAAGTTGGCACTTTGGTGATGTCCATGCCCACCAAGAAAGAAAGGTCTAGGTCGGGATACTTGGAAAGGACTTAGTAGTGGGCCAGGCAGAAGCCGTCCTGATAGGAGGACTTACATGCCTGATCGGACTTGGCCTTCTCCATTTACAAGTCCTCCAGTTCATTCTTAAGCTCTACAACTTCCCGTTCCAGCTTCTTCTTCTTCTTCTTCTTCTTATTCTTCTTATTCTCCTTCTTTAGAATATCAACCTCAGCTTGTAGTTCGGCGTTAAGCGCAAGAGCCTTCGCAAGGTTTTCAGTGTCTGGCTCCTTCTCCTTTTGGTAGGCCTCATTGGACGAGGTCAACGCGATAACCTTCGCGCCGAGGTCCAACACCTTTGAGGAGAAGTCCTGAATAAGCTCCTCCTAACTCTTCATAAATTCCTCCCGAAGTTAAGACAGCTCTTCCTTGGCTATCTTATTGAACTCGTCGTACTTGATAACTGAGCTGGCACAAAACTTCTTGGCCCTTGCCAAGGACTCTTCGCATTGAGATCAGTCCAAAGACTGTTTTGCTGCCCAAGCTCTAAATATCCACTATATTCCAAGAGCTACAAAAGGGTGAACTTTTGGTAAGGCTCGGAAACAAGAAGAAACTCAAGAAAATGTTGTTTGAGAACAAGAAGTTCAAGGGTCACCTGGGCAGCATTTTCACCCATTGTCGCGGCAAAGATCTCCTCGTTCGGACACTCGACTGTGAAGGATTGAAAAGTGGCTTTTGTCAGCACGCCCTTAGCCATATGAGGAGCCATTTTTTGGTTATCATCGAAGAACAAGTTCATGTCCTCCGTGAATGTCTAAAAAGGCTCCTGATGCCCGGTGGCTTCATCGTTGAGGGTCATGTTGAATGGTGGAGAGACTTCCTGCGAGGAAGAACGCCTGGAGGCCAGATCGACGACGGGAGTGCGCCTGAAAAACTCAGGAAAAGTGGGTTAGGAGGTCCCCGGGGTGTTGTTCCGGGGAGGAGCCTCCGACGCCCAAGTCAGTGATGCTGGAAGAAGGCAGAGGAAATAGCACTAAGAGGCTTAGTGGACTCGCCTGGTAGTGTTTTCTCAGAGAGGGAGAGTCGGATTATTTGTCAACCGTTTGCCAAGGCTTGTTTCCTGGTATTTATAGGAATGTCCAGCCCGTTCAGATCGTGACACGTGTTCGGTCGGATGTTCTCTGAATTTCTGGGCGTAGGGGACAAGTAGCCGGTGGCAGTCTCCTTGAGCCCTGAACCGAGACAGGCAGTGACATGACCTGAATGGCGTCAGCGTGTCAGACCGCCGTTTGGGGCGGTCTGCAGTGTCACACCTCACACAAGCCCTGGCCTGTAAGTCCCAAACCTGACTCACAAGCCCAAACTAAAAACTGGGTAACTAGCTCTCGGCCTAACCCAAAGGAACTAACTTTAAGTCTTATTTTCTTAAGGTAATGGGCCTGGGAGGTGGCCCAGGTGGCTTTCAAACCAAACTAGTAATTACTTGCAGCGTAAGTAAGGCCCAAACCACTTTCTTGCATAACAAGCAAGGCAACAAATAATGCAACTTCCAGTGCATACTTGGTGTGTAATCAAGTGTGCTACCTACATGGCAACCAAGAAGCCCACAATGTTGGTTTAAGTTTGGAAAACCACAAGGAGTAATGCATGTAGCTCTCGGCCATCAAACATACATACAAAGGTGCACCATAAAACTTGCAAGGTCATGCCATTAACAACACTCAAAAGTGCCAAGCCTTGGCCCATAATGCTTATAACACATATCCATACATATAATCATCCATACTCCCATACATAACTTGGCATACAAGGTTCTCAAAATAACATCACCATCTAGGTATCCAAGACTACAAATATACACAACCAAAAGTGTAGTCTACCTAGCAAATAACATGGCTAATAATGCCAAGCACCCATAAGTTGTTCATGCCAAGTTATATACAGACCGAGACCAAACTCCTAGTGCTCAAACATCACCTTAAGGATCCCATACAAAAGCACACACTGCAACACCAAGCCCACGGCCATGTTCATGGTCATAAAGGTGAAAAGCAAAACCAGAGCTAAAGTCCAGATATCCATGCTCCCCTAGACAGTTCCCACTCTACAGCCTGCAAGCTTAAACCATAAGTCTCGGCCAACTCACAATAAGACTTGCAAATAATTCTAAAGTGTCAAGCCAAGCACACATTGGCACATACCTTAGCAACAAAGCAAATAAACACTAAGTGCACACACAAGGCAGCTTAGCACTACTCAGGCTGAATATCCTTGCCTGAAAAAAAAATGGAGAATGGGCAGTGAGTTTAACTCAGTAGGATTCACTTCATTATACCCAACTCTTAAAGAGTTTATTTAGTTAAGCCGAGTGAACACTCAAGGCTTAACCTCCAATTAATTAGCTCAACCTGCAAAACAAACACAAAGACAAGAAAAGCAAGTATATACATATACAAATAACCATAATGGGGGTTAGCATGCACAAGAAATCACCAAAGCACACAAGTACTCACACACACTTCACATTGTTGCTCTCGGCCATATAAGCCATACATGTACCCGTGTGCAATCCTTGCACATAATCTTACCAATAACATTCCATATGGAGCTCCCAAAATGCCAAGCAAATAGGCCACATTCACTTGCATTTTTAGTACATGTACCATAGTCAATTAGCTAATCAACATTGCAACCAAATATAACCAATAAGCCCATCAAGTAACTAAGATCACATGGCAAATTTTAACCATCACTTAGCCACCTTAACACTTGAACCATGGCATATATTACCAAGCGAACTCAAGTGTAGTGAACCCTACCTCAAGCTCTCGGTCTCCAATAAAACTTCAAGTGTCCAAGTGCCTTTCAACCTCAATGCCTACCATAATAAGGCATAATCATTAACAACATAACCCATGGATCAAATACCATGATTTCAATGAAAGACACTATCACCCAACACTTTGAAGCTCTCGGCCATATAAGCCAAAATACTTAAACATAAGCTGCCCATTAATCTCACATACCATGAGCCATTATAATCTCCAATAAACAACAACCATGGCATTAATGCCAAGTAACCAAGTGAAATATACCATTTCACTCCAATTCAAGCTTTCGGCCAAAGCACACATTTTTATCTCATGGTACTACTCAACATTCCATTACACCAAATGAGTAGTCAAACAACTAATAAGCTTACTCATGGCACAATTACCATGTAACTAAGCAAAATACATGTAAACACCATTTCCACCCTTTCGGCCATAGTGCCCATTTCACATATACATGTTCTTCATTCAATCCAATGCCACACACATCTACCAATGCATCATTAAGCATGGTTCATGGCGTTAATGCCATGTAAACAAAGGTTGAACATGGGTTACCTCAAAATACACTTTCGGCCAAAGCACTAACTTGCGCAATCTTGGTGTTCTTCGCCCAAACAACCTATCACAAGGTTAAATGATCATCAACAAGCATCACACATGGATTAATTTCCATGAATTCCAAGAAGAACACCAAGAACACATGTTCATCATATTCGGCCATAACTAGGTTTTCCACCAAATAATTCAATTGCTTTAATCTCCAAGCTTAGCAACGTATGAGCATTCAAAATCCTTGTTCATGGAAATAAATACCATGGATTCAAGGAAATACCAAGGTTACCTCAAGAACCCTAGCTCAAATGGCTCGGCCCTTCACCATTTCTTCATAAACAAAGCTTGATTCCAAGTGAGCTTATGCCGAGACAAGCCTTCCTAGCTTGAATTCTTCAAATGGCTTCAAGGTTCTTGAAATCAAGACAAGATTGTGAAGGAGCTCTCTCAAGAATGCTCTCGGTTTAGCAAAGGCAAGGAAGCCCGAAATGAAGCAAATGGACTTAGGCTAGTTTCGGCCAAAAGTCATTGGCTTTAGTTAGCCAAAATGCCAATTTCACTTCCATTTCTTTGCATGGCGCAATATAGCCCTTAAGTCCACTTATGCACAAGGCCGCCACTCAAACTTGTGTCTAAATGGGCACTTAAGTCCACACATGGCTCAAAGTGCCAAGCAAATAAACAACACAAGTACCAAGGCGTCATAAGCACCCATGCATGACCGGCCATGTAACTAACATAAAGACTAGTTAGTTTAACTAGTAACTAGTGAATAGTACACTAGTGGTAGACAAGATTTTGACTAGTAATCATTGTTGTCCCCCACAAATGGTCTAGTCTTGCACTAGCCATTATAGAACTTTGCATGGCCAACAATGCCATCTTTAAACTTGTGGTTTCACTTATACCACTTAACTTAGTGCACAGTTTGGTCCCCTTTCTCAGTTTTCTGTCAGCTTTCCCATAGTACATTTTCCATGTGCAACTAAGTCCTGATAGTTTCCCGTTTTGCACATAAGTCATTGTGCCAGTCTCCATGGCTCTTCTTTCTTCCCTTTCTGTTTTCTCTCATTTTCCTTGGTTCTCCTTGGCCTAAGCCAAGCACATAGGAGGTGCCTAACATGCAGCGTTAGTGGGCGACATGTCAGAGGCTCCTTAAATGTTCCTGCCGTACTCCCGAGGTCCCTGGGCGAGGTCGTCCTCAGGTACGAACGATGCCTCTTCGGGAAACATGCTCATAGTTCGGGGGTTCCCATATTCAGGAGTTCTGCCTTCGGGGAGATTGTGTTCGGCCCGCTATAGCTGGTGCCTCTTTTCCGAAGGTGATCTGCTTAATACCTTGGGGGGTTAGTAGTATCCTCAAGTTTCCTGGCGTGCCGAGCTCGAGTTCTTCGGCTTTGCTCCCGAGGTGTGTAATCCTACCTCTTCCCGGGCAGTGTCAGGTTTCCTGGCCATTCTTTCGGCAGGGAGTTCGGCCAGATAGAGGCGATAGCCCTTTGGCTATCACATGCCCCTCTTTGGAAAGCCGAAGTGACGACTTCGGTTTTGCACTCTTTCCGAGGATGTTCATTGGGAGTCTATAGGGAATAACACCTGTGTCGAAGATACACCTCTTGCCCGAAGTCATGGGCTGTTCGGCCATAGGCTGTCTTTTGGTGTCTTCGAGACAACCTGCTTCTTACCTTTTGCAGGTCTGCGCAGCGTCGCGCCTCATGACCAGACGTGCCAGTCTGAGCGGCGCGTCCCAACTTTTTAGGGATGTCAGGCGACGTGTCCCCTATTTTCGGGAGGAGGCTGACACGTGGCATGCTGTCATTGGAGGAGAGTCACGTCGGTTTCAGAGAGCACGTCTTTTTGGGTGCCGGGAGCAGTTATGGCGATGGTTCGCCTTCAAAGGGTACTTATGACGATGTTTCGGTTACCCACCCTCGTCCTATAAATAGGCGTTTTCACCATAAGTCCCTTTTGCTTTTGCTTCTGCTCTCTTCCCTGTTCTACCACTGTTTTCGCGCTTTTTCTTGCTTTTTGTGGCGGGGCTTTTTTAATCAGAGCTTTTTCTGGCAACCTTTCACGATGGCGTCCTCCGATTTTGGCAAGTCGTTTGGTGGGTTTTCTGTTTTTCTAGAGTCTTCTTGATTCCTCAAGTTTTTTCTGGAAGTTGTTTTCTTGCCTTTCTTCAAACTCATTTTTCTGTCCAAAAAATGCCTATCCCTGAGAGTTGGCAGCCTCTTTTATCTCATCCCTGTTGCACCACCCCCGAAAAACTAGAGAAGTGGAAGAAAAAATTCTTTCTTCCCTCATATGCCATCACCAGGCTACCACGGGCTGACCACTATGCTTTTTCAAACCATAGTAATGAGGTTACCGTTTTTCGAGCCCAGCTGAAGGCCGGACTTCGGTACCCTCCTCCGAAGATGGTTTGCGACTTTTGCCAATTTCATGGCATTGGCGTGAACCAGCTTCCACCGAACTCGTACTGCTATTTTAACGCCTTTCTCTGTATGTGTGGCGTGTTCGGGATAAAACCCCATTTTGTGATTTTTATGCAGTACTATAAGCTCTTTGTGGTCCCGAAGGGTGGCTTCTATTTCATGCTACCTCGGGGATCCGGGAGCAAAAAATATATGTTCACCTTTGCCACAAAGGACAGTTGGCGAGGGTGGCAACAGAAATTTTTCTTCCTGAAGATGGATGAGGCCTGGTCGCATGTTCCGACCAAGTGGGCTCGGGGGAGGCTGGATGTGGACGTCGTTGATCCGAGGATACTGCTGACTCCAGAGTTGGCTCCCGTATTCGCGGACTTCGACGGGCGTATTCGCGCCGTCTCCGACTGGGGTCCCGAGGTCTCCTCGCGTTCTCTCTATCCCTTCCCCATTAACTGGAGGTTGATGACCGAAGAGGTCCTTCGGGAGTTAGGGGTGGTGAAGGAGCACGAGACAGACCTCGAGATGCCGGCTCCTGCCATCGCCGGGGAGGATTCCTGGTTGGTGCAGCTCCTTCAGGAGGAAATCTCTTTTGAAACGTTTTTCGAAAGTAAGTTATCTTCTACTCCCTTGTAGTTTTTTCCTCGGACTTACGCTGATGTCTTTTTTGTTTTTCAGAGATGGGCGACGGGACTGCTGCGTTCTACAAGTCCCTTTTCTCCGGCCAGGTAGAGAAGGGCGAACAGACAAAGAAAGCGGTTTCCCGAAGACGGAAGTCCACTAGTGCTGGGCCTTCGGCTAAAAGGGCGAAGAAGACCAATCTTCCTCCTCAATTGGAAACTCTTGAGGAGGTAAGTGAGGAGCCCGAGGTTGCCGAAATTCCGGCGCCCGAAGTCCCTACCGAGGTCCCTACCGAAGTGCCTCCTCAGAGCCCTACCGCCTCGCAGGCCCCTCCTGATGCCGTGGTAGAGGTTCCTTCTGCCGAGGAGCGGCGTAGAAGGAAAGGCAAGGATATTTCCACCGAGGAGCCCCAGGACTCCGAGGACACAGTTGCCGAGGTACCGCCAGGTTCGTTTCTTTCAGACGAAGCGTAATAATGCTTTTTACTTTGCCAAAATTTTCTTTGTTTTGACCAGCTTCTCGTTTTTCGTGCAGGGGAGTTACTTACCCCCTCCTGGGCGGCCGAACACGCCCGGAGGCGATCCCTCCGCGATGCCAAAGTCCCGCAAGGGAAGATCCCCAAAGAGCCTTTCTGGACGTTCACGGAGGACATGAACTTGTTCTCCGAGGACTGTCCTCAAATGGCGAAGGAGATCTCGAAGGGGGTGCTCACTGATGCCTCCTTCAGGGCTATTGCGGCAGCCCACCCGGGTGATGACACCCTTGCTGCGAAAGTTACCGAGCATGCTGCTCAGGTATGCTTAACACCTTTTCCCCATTATTCCTAAGTGTTTTTGACTCTTACTGATCTTACGTTTACCTTTCTGCAGCTGCTGGGGTATGCCGGCTACCTCCGAGTTCGGGTGGCCAGGCAGTCATCTTTCCGAGCTTCGGCCTTAGAGGCCTTAGAAAAAACAAAGGCCATGTGCTCGGAGTTGGCCATCAGGAACCAGCAGCTGGCAGATGCTGCAGAGAGAGAAGTTGCTGCCCTTCGGGAGGAGTTCCGAAAGGAAAAGGAAGATCTTTTAAGGGACTCCTCCCAGAAGATTTCTGAGCTCGGCGAGCAGGTGGCGGGAACGCTTGCTGCCAATGAAGCGCTTCTACAGGATAAGTCAAAATCTGACAATCTTATTCTGTCGTTGGTGGCTGAGAAAAACGCGCTGCTAGCCGAGATAGAGTCTTTGAAGAAGGAGCCTGAGAAGAAGAAAAAGCTGAAGGCGCTGAAGAAGGAGGTTGCGGATCTGAGGGACGAGCTCGAGGACCTTGAGATCAAGAAAAATGAATCTGATCAAATGTCGAAGGTCGCCTTCCAGGACGGCTTTTGCCTTGCTCGGCATCAAGTCCTTCAGAGGTTCCCAGATCTGGACCTCTCTTTCTTGGAAACCTTGAACATTCCTGAGGGTCCTCGGTGGTCCTGGTCGAAGATCGAGTACCTGAAGCTGCCTCCTTCAATTACTGCGCCAAAAAAGGGAGCAGAAGCTGGTGGCTCTCGGGCTGCCGAGGACTTTTAGGGTGTTCTAAGGGCTTTGCCTTTTTTCTCCTTCATCTTTCTGTACTGCTTCTTCGGGCATATTGCCTTTGTAAGTTTATTTTTAATGGAAGATCTTTCTTGGTTAAGCTTCTTTGGTATGATTTTGCATTTCCATTGTCCCGAGCATGTTCGCTTCAAGAGACTTTTTTGGAAAGCCAGCAAAAAATGTGTCTAAGTCTTTTTGCGGGTCCTTTTCCTTTTGTTCCGAACACGTTTGTTCAAGGGACTTCGGAAATCCTGCTCTGGGCTTTTCATGGCGAGTACCTTTGCGGAATTCTGACTTGCACAATTCAGTATACTTGAGAATTTTTCTGTACTTAGAATATATTTTTTGTACGACAGAATTCTTCCGTGGGGCCTTAAGCGTAAAATTTTTTCAAGGCGTCTGAGTGCCAAGTATTTTTCAATTCTACGCCTTCGGCGTTGCCAAGTCTGTACACGCCCTTTCGTACTTCGGCAAGAACCAGATAAGGTCCTTCCCAGTTCGCGCGAAGTACTCCGTGGGATGGCCTTTGAGGTGCAAAATCAGCCTTTCGGAGAACGAGGTCCCCTTTCTTGATTTCTTTTGGCCTGGCCCGTAAGTTTATAGCCGCGGCCACTCTTTGCTGAAAAGCTTTTCTTCTCAGTTCGGCTATTTCTCTGTGTTCGCCGACGAGGTCAAGCTTGGTTCTTAAGCCGAGGTTGTTTCCTTCTTCATCAAATACTTGCACCCGTACTGATGGTCGGACTATCTCGATTGGGATAATGGCCTCTGTACCGAAGATGAGCGAGAAGGGAGTCTCCCCTGTGGCTCTTCGGGGCGTCGTTCGGTAGCTCCATAATACGCTTTGGAGTTCTCCCGGCCATTTCCCTTTTGCTTCCCCTAATCTCTTTTTTAGGCCATCTTTTATGGTCCTGTTAGATACTTCCACCTGCCCGTTGCTTTGGGGGTGAGCTACTGGGGCGAAATGCATCTTTATTCCGAGGTTGCTGATAAATTCCTGGAATCCTTTGTCTATGAACTGGGAACCATTATCAGCTACTAGCACCCTCGGTATGCCGAATCTGCAGACAATGTTTTTCCATACGAACTTCTGCACTTCCTTTGCCGAGATAGTTGCCAAGGGTTCCGCCTCAACCCATTTGGAGAAATAATCTACTGCTACCACGCAGAATTTCACGCCTCCGGGCGCTGTGGGTAGTGGCCCAATAAGGTCTATACCCCAGACCGCGAAGGGCCAGGGATAGTCGGCCGAAGTTACCATTTCCGAGGGTGCCCTCTGGATGTTCGCGTGTCTCTGGCAACTACCACATTTCCGGACGAACTGCCTTGCGTCCTTTCTCAGGGTAGGCCAGAAGTATCCTTGGCGGAGTATTACTGCTGCAAGGGCGTCGGTTCCAATGTGTGAACCACACATACCTTCGTGAACTTCTTCGAGGATCATTTCAGTGTCCTCTTCGTCCACGCATCTCTACAGTTGATTCGCGTATCCCTGCCGGTACAACTCTTCGCCAATTAGGAAGAATCGACCGGAGCGCCTTCGTAGTTTTGCAGCGTCACCGGGGTCTTGGGGTAGCATGTTTTCTGCGAGGTATCTTTTTATTGGATCTTTCCATCCTTTTCCTGAGGTTGCTATGCTTAGCACTGAGATGCTCGGATGTTCTAGCAACTCGGTGTACGTTTTTTATTTCACCAAGCAATCTGCCTCAGTGTTATTCCGCCGAGGTACGTTTTTGATTCATACGGCGTCAAACTCTTGAATGAGTCTTGCTACCAGCTCGTGGTACTTTGCCAAGGTTGGGTCCTTCGCCCCGTAGTCTCCGGCCGACTACCGAACTACTAGCTGGGAATCGCTGTGAGCTTTCAAGTTTCTGATGCCAATTTTTTTGGCCAGGCGCAATCCTGCTACGAGGGCTTCATACTCGGCCACATTGTTAGTGACGCTGAAGCTGAATTTGATAGCCTTCCTTACCTCTAGGCCTTCGGGACCTCTGATAATTACCCCAGCTCCCTGGTGTTCGGACCCCGAGGCTCCGTCAACATGCAAGGTCCATTCCGGCTCACCTTCGTTGGGATCTAAATGGCTATCCTCAGTGGCGGGTATTTCAGCGATAAAATCTGCCAATGCTTGAGCTTTTATGGCCTTCCGAGGTTCATAGGTTATATCGTGCTCGCCAAGCTCTATGCACCACTTGGAGAGCCTCCCTGAATGGTCAACTCTCCTCATGACATCCCGTAGTGGTAAACTACTTCGGACGATGATGGGGTGAGCCTGGAAGTATGGTCGCAGCCTTCTCCCTGCAAGCACCAAGGCGTATATAGCTTTTTGCAGCAGAGGGTACCTGACTTCGGCGCCATGTAGGGATTTGCTTACATAGTAGACCGGCCATTGCTTTGGGCCTTCTTCTTTTACGAGGACCGAGCTTACTGCTTTTTCCGTGACGGCGAGGTATAGTACGAGGGGCTCCCCTTCGCGAGGTTGTCGCAGAGTCGGCAGGGTGGCCAGGTAGATTTTGAGTTCTTCCCAGGCCTTTTGGCAATCTTTATCCCAGGGATGATCATCCCTTCCAAGGTTGCCCTCCTTTTTTGTTGCCTTAGTGAGGATTTTGAAGAAAGGTCGACACCGATCCCCGTACCTGGAAATAAACCTGCTAAGAGAGGTTATTCTTCCAGTGAGTCTTTGCACATCTTTCACTGTGGCAGGAGTTCGGAACTCGAGTAGAGCCTTAATTTTTTCCGGGTTGGCGTCGATGCCTCTTTCGGATACCATATACCCAAGGAATTTTCCCGAGGTTACCCCAAAGATGCACTTTTCGGGATTGAGACGGATCCCGAAGGCTATGAGCTTTTGGAAGGTTTCCTCTAGATCTGTAACGTGGCTGCCAGGCGTCTTGCTCTTGACTATCATATCGTCAACATACACTTCCATGTTTCTCCCCATTTGGTCCTTAAAGACTTTGTTCATCAATCTTTGGTAGGTGGCTCCTGCATTTTTGAGCCCGAAGGGCATCCTGACGTAGCAGTATGTTCCTCCCTCGGTGATGAAGGCGGTTTTTTCTTCATCTTCGGGGTCCATTCTTATTTGATGGTAGCCACTGAAGGCGTCTAGGAAACTTAGGAGTCCATATTCAGCTATTGAATCTACCAGTTGGTCTATTGGTGGGAGAGGGTATGAGTCTTTCGGGCAAGCGTAGTTCAAATTTCTGAAGTCGATGCACATCCGGAGCTTGCTACTGCCTTCTTTTGTGGCAATGACCACGTTGCTTAACCATTCAGGGTACTTGACCTCCCTGATGACTTTAGCATCTAACAGGCGCTGGACTTCGGTTTTGACAAAGCTGCTCTTATGGGCTGAGATGCTTCGTTTCTTTTGCCGGACGGGCTTTGCATCCGGGCTTCCTTTGAGGCTATACTGTATTATGCTAGGGTTTACCCCTGGCAAGTCTTTCGGCGAGTAGGCAAACAGATCTTTATTCGTCAGTATAAAGGATACAATATTTTTCTTGTCTCCTTCGGCCAAGCTCTTCCCTATCCGGGTAGATTGACCTGGGACAAGTTCTACTGCTTCCTTTTCCGCTTTCGCGAGATCTTCTTCTTTGCTCTTCTCTGGCGTTTTTGCCTCTATTGCTTGTGCGAAGTTATTTGTCGGTGCTTTTCGTGCTTTTACAAACACCTTCCTTACTTCGGCTTGATCTATGAAGATCTCTGCATCTCCATCCTTGGTGGCGAATGTGATAGTCAAGTATTTCACATCAGGGCGAATATGCAAGTTTCCCTGTGTTTGGCTTCCGAGGATGACGTTGTAGGCAGAAGGAACGTCCATGACGATGAACCTTGCCATTGTGGAGGCATATAAGTCAGCTGCTCCATCTGTTGAAGTTCCTTTCAACATCAGGGGGAGATCAATCATTCCGAGGACGGGCAGCTCGGAGGGTCCAACCCCGAAAGTGGGCGAGGTGATAGGTTTGAGCTTGCTGCCGTGGATGCCTAAGTTCGGCAGTAAATGAGAAAATAGGGCGTCAGCGTTTGATCCATCATCAAGCAGCACTCTTTTGACGTCCCAGTTCCCTATCCTCGCCATGATCAGCAGCGGATCGTCATGGGGGAAGATGACGGTGGATCCATCCTTGCTGGCCAGTTTCTTTGCTGGATTATGATATTCCATGACCATGATCTCTCTGGTTTTCCGCTTTCTTTCCGAGGATGGGAGCCCTGTGGTGATTGTTTGTATTACCCCTGCCGGAGGTGGGGGGCGCCTTTTCGGACTTCGGTTTCTTCGTCTATCGGAGTCATACTCCTCATCTTCAGCCCTTTCTTCCTCGTCTTTTTTCCTTTTTGGAGAAGGCATCCGCAGATATTTCTGAAGTTGGCCTTGTTTGATTAGCGACTCAATGTACTTCCTCAACTGGAAGCAATCTTCGGGGTCGTGGCCGTGGTCGCGGTGAAACTGGCATAACTTCTTGATGTTTTTCTTGTTATCGGCGGTCATGGCCCTTGGTCGCCGAATCTGCGTCCCTTGCCTTTCCAATGTCATGAAGATGTTAGTCCGCGTGGTGTTGAGGGGTGTGAAGGTTGGGGGTTTCCTTCCCCGCATCCTCCGGGGTCGACCTGCTTGTTTAGTCTGGTGCCGTGCTTGTCGGTCGGGCCCTTCGGCGTGGGGATAATCGGACTTCGGGACAGCCATTCTCCGCTCTTCGGCAGTCATGTGCTGTTCGGCCCTTCGGTGGAATTCTCCGAGGGTGTCCGGGGGGTCATTTGAGAACTCGTAAAATAGCTGTGAGTCTCGCCGAAGGCCCCGTGTCATGGCGAGAATGCGTATTTCTGGTCGGAAGTCCGGGACGTTCAGAGCTTCCCTGTTGAACCTTTCGACATAGTCTCGGATGGTTTCTCCGTTTCTCTGCTCTATGTCGAACATCTGAACAGGCATCTTCGCCGTTGGCCGGCTTCCAATGAATTGCTGTGTGAATGCCGTAGACAACTCCTGGAATTCAGTAATGGTTCCTGTAGGCAATGAGTTATACCATGCAGTTGCTGGCCCTGTGAGGGTGACTTCGAAGCACTTGCACATAGTGGCGTCGTCGGCGCCGTGCATTATCATGCTGCGCCGGTACTTGGTCAGATGGGCCTGTGGATCCGTTCGGCCATCATAAATCTCCAGCCGAGGTACTCTGAAGTCACCTGGCATGGCTGCCTCAACGACGGCCTGAGTGAATGGGGAGTCATCTTCACAGAAGGTCCCCGTCAATCTGGCCCAGACAGGTTTTCTGGCCACTTGTTTTTCCACCCTGTCTAGCCGTGCTAGTATCCTCTCCATGAGGATCGTGGCGTTGGGCCCTTCTTCTGGGAAGGGAGATCGCCGGGGCCTTTTCGGGGAGCGAGTTCGGCGGTGAGGAGACTGAGACCTTGCCTCAGGCGACGAACTCCTTCGCTGTGAGACTTTCGGTCGCTTGGATCCCGCTAGTCCCAAAGGCCGTTTTCCGAGGGGTATGTCTTCAGTAGAAGATTCTTCGCGCGGGTCTCCGCTTCCCGAACTGCGGTGGGCCGACTTGGGGCTTCTCTCCCGAGGGCGTGCTGGCGAGGGAGGTTTTTGGGCCTGAGCCTGTTGCGGCCACCTTTGGTTCATCTGTTGCGTCATTTCAGCTATAACAGAACGTTGAAAGTCCTGTAGAAAGCTCATAGTGATTACTAGGGGTCGGTCTTCCTCGGGCGCAGAAGTCCCTGGGGGTGTTTGCTCAGCAGCCGGTTGGTTCTCAGGCGCGGACGGGGACCTCGGGAGTCCCTTGTCCTTAGAACGCCGAGTTTCAACGACGGCGATCTCAGAGCGGGATCCCACAGACGGCGCCAAATGATGCCCGGTGGCTTCATCGTTGAGGGTCATGTTGAATGGTGGAGAGACTTCCTGCGAGGAAGAACGCCTGGAGGCCAGATCGACGACGGGAGTGCGCCTGAAAAACTCAGGAAAAGTGGGTCAGGAGGTCCCCGGGGTGTTGTTCCGGGGAGGAGCCTCCGACGCCCAAGTCAGTGATGCTGAAAGAAGGCAGAGGAAATAGCACTAAGAGGCTTAGTGGACTCGCCTGGTAGTGTTTTCTCAGAGAGGGAGAGTCGGATTATTTGTCAACCCTTTGCCAAGGCTTGTTTCCTGGTATTTATAGGAATGTCCAGCCCGTTCAGATCGTGACACGTGTTCGGTCGGATGTTCTCTGAATTTCTGGACGTAGGGGACAAGTAGCCGGTGGCAGTCTCCTTAAGCCCTGAACCGAGACAGGCAGTGACGTGACCTGAATGGCGTCAGCGTGTCAGACCGCCGTTTGGGGCGGTCTGTAGCGTTAGTGGGCGACATGTCAGAGGCTCCTTAAATGTTCCTGCCGTACTCCCGAGGTCCCTGGGCGAGGTCGTCCTCAGGTACGGACGATGCCTCTTCGGGAAACATGCTCGTAGTTCGGGGGTTCCCATATTCAGGAGTTCCGCCTTCGGGGAGATCGTGTTCGGCCCGCTATAGCTGGTGCCTCTTTTCCGAAGGCGATCTGCTTAATACCTCGGGGGGGTTAGTAGTATCCTCAAGTTTCCTGGCGTGCCGAGCTCGAGTTCTTCGGCTTTGCTCCCGAGGTGTGTAATCCTACCTCTTCCTGGGCAGCGTCAGGTTTCCTGGCCGTTCTTTCGGCAGGGAGTTCGGCTAGATAGAGGCGATAGCCCTTTGGCTATCAGCTCCCTTGGCACCTTGTCCTTCAAGATTTTGGTGTCTTGAAAGGCTCTCTTCCAAGCATGCCCCACCAACCATTGAGTAGGTGCTTTCTCTTCTGCAAAATCATGACGAAGTTCCATTAACACATTATCCTTTAGCCATTCATCTATAAGGTCTAAAACGCCAAAAATTGCCAAACTCATAGAACAATGGCTAAGGGACGAACCTGGTGGAACCTCAACAATGTCTTCCTCAAAGTCGCTGACCTCCTGAACCTTGAAAGGAACATGCTTCCCTTTCCTCTTTCGGTTCTCCTCGAGCTCTTCGGCCGAAATCCTTCCGACCGAGGTCCCAAGGGTCTCCGCCGTAACATCGGAGCTTAAGGGAGTGGAACGGATGGCCGGCTTTGAGGGTCGGTCGGCGTGAACAGGGGGTTGGTCCTGCACCCCCGTGTCATCTTCAGGGGGAGGACGAAGAGAGTCCTCATTGGTTTTCTTGGAACTCGGGACCAAAGATGGTCCCCCGGGCCCTTTCTTCCTCTTTGGAGCAGGCTTCTTCTTCTGCTGCTCCCCCTTTTCGGCTTGACCGAGGAAGAGGGATTTGTAAAAATCAGCAGACTTGTCACCCATCTCTGCAAAAAGAAGAACATCAGTGTAAGTACAGAAGTAGATATGAGAAAAAATCTGGAAAAAGACTTACTCTCTACAAGAGCCGCATATGTAAGTTCTCCTCGAAGGAGCATCACCAACCATGCCTTCTTGCCATCAAAAAAGGGCTTCGGCATGTTCTCATTGGTGACATGTTCCTTCATTACCCCCAATTCCCGAGGAACCTCTTCGATCATAAGGTTCCATTTGATGGGAAAGGGATATGGGGAACGCGTAGGGACTTCGGGATCCCAGTCCGTGATAGCCTGAATACGGCTGTCAAATTCATGGAATTTGGCTTCAACCTCCGGAGTCAGCAGTTTCCAGGGGTTGACTACGTCTATGTCCAAAGTCCCTCGAGCCCATTTTGTTGGCACATGCTGCCATTGCTCATTCACCTTCAAGAAGAAAAATTCTTCTGCCACCCTCGCCAGCTGTCCTTCATCCCGAAGGTAAACGTGTGCTTCTTGCTCCCAGACCCTCGAGAAAGCAATAAGTAGAACACACCATTCGGGACAGGGTGGAGTTTGTAGTATTACATGAAGAAGATAAAGTGAGGCTCTATCTTGAAGACCCCACTCATGCAGAGGAAGGCGTTGAAGTAAGAGTAAGAGTTTGGAGGAAGCTGATTAACATCTATGCCATGAAATTGGCAGAACTCGCAAATCATCTTCGACGGTGGATACCAAAGCCCAGCCTTCAATTGGGCCTAAAATATGGTAACCTCGTCCGAGTTATTCATGTAACTAAACAGACCGAGACTAGGTAGCCTGGTAACGGCGTAAGAAGGAAGAAAGAATTTAGTTGTCCACTTCTCTAGCTTCTCCGAAGTAGTACAACTTCGATGAGAGTTAAGGGGAAGCCAACTCTCGGGAATAGTTTCAATATACATGAGTGGGACTAGAGTAGACTTGTTCAGCAAAAAGAAATCTAACCTCGGGAAGGTGAAAAAAGAATAGGGAGACAAAAAATATACCAAAGAACAACTTCGGAAAGAAGACCCACCTAGTTCAGAAAAAAGAAAGGGCTTCGTAAAACACCGCAAGTATTGCCGAAAATCGCTCCACCGCTAGCACCGCCGCCAGAAGAGAACAAGGGAACTCGAGAGTAAAAGAGAGCAAAGGAAGAGAAGTATGGAAAAAAGTGAGGAGGAAGGGTTTATATAGACCAAAGGAGGGAGGCAAAGTGTCGCCATAATTACTCCTCGAAGGTGAAGAGACGCAATTATTGTAACTGACGCGACTATTCGCCACTCATGGCTGACACATGTCAATCATCACGGGAAACAAGGGCATGCTTCTAACAACTGCCTGACCTACGCAAGTCCTTCCCGAGGGGACGCGTCTATCTGTCTAGAAGATGAGATGATTCACTGGCAGGCAATAAAATAGATAAGTACACACTTCGGATAAAAAAAAAAGTAACCTCGGGAACACCAAAAGCTCTTCTAAAAAAGGAAATACCGCTACCTCGGCTAGAAAAAGGTGTTTGGAGCTAGAAAGGAACTCTCAACTAGGGAAGTTGACCTTGGTCACAAAGTTCAGTAAGACACCTGGCAGTTCCATAAAACGCTTGCAAAGACTCGAGCGCCGAAGATACAACTTCGACTTTTCGAGGATGGCATGTGATAGCCAAAGGGCTATTACCCTTAGAATTCCCAAGTTGTCTGGTGAGCAACACCCTCGGAAAGGAAGAGTAACCAACCTCAGGAGAGGGGCTCACACTATGCTTAACCACCTGACCTCGGTGACCCACCACTGACCTCGGAAAATAGTGGGACTAACCTCAGAAAAGTGACATGACCAACTTCAAGGGAAGGTGTCTTTCACCACCCTTGGGTTCTATGAACCTACCGACCTCGGAAGGATAGTTTCCCATCCTCGGCATGGGAGAACGTCTCCCAGAGGTGCCCCGTTCCACTGAAGAACTTATCATGATGGCTCTCGGTGATGATATCTTACCAAAGTGGGTCTCATACTCCAAAGGGATCTCATTCCTCGAAGGGGTCTCAAGAAGATATGACAAAAATGGTTAAGGAGCCTCTGACACAGAGACCACACACACGCCCCTGCCACACACACCTCTGCCACACACACCCTTGTCGCAGTAACTTCGCCGGCACCCTTGGCTAGAATGGCCTAGGGCCAACTGGAGGTACTTGTCTGCAAAGGTACGGATCAAATTTGGCTGAACACGTGTCATAATCTTAGCGTGGCTATGTCAAACGGCCTCCTCCCTATGCCCTCCTATAAATACTTAGGAAGACCTTGGTAAAAAAGAAGAAGACTCTCCCTACTCTCTATTCTCCACTCTGCTCTTTACTGCTCTTATTGACTTAGGCATTAGAGGCTCCTCCCCCGAAAACACATTTCAGGGAGTCTCTAACCTTTTTTTTTTTAGTCTTGCAGCCACCCTCTCATCGGAAGTCTCTCATTCAGACAACTTCATACTGGAATTCGTTGCTTTAGGCCACTATGTCACACAATGAGGATGCAAGCAGGCATCATAAAGATTTGAAGGCAATTGTCCATAACAAAAAAAAAAAAAACAAATGTTTAATGCAAGGTACCAAACTATTATCTCTTAAACCTACTATTTGGCCCAAAACTTGCATATTTGATAAATGAGATAATAATGCTTTAGAACATAGGATAAAGATGTATCATGAAAGAAGTTCTCCACATCACAATCCTATAAATGATAAAAACCATGGGGTAGTGCATCCATTAACAAGGATTCAATAAGAGCCAGTTGATATACATTGCATAAGCATATTGATCTAGAGATCAAGGAATCCGACTTGTATACAAATATCTTAACAAAACCTGAATCCATCTTGTCATATGCATTTTGCATATCCAATCTTAGTATATCTTTATACACATAATAACTTATGCATCTTGTCATATGCATTTTGCATATCCTCTTTTTGTGTAGTTTAAATAGCCTAAATAACTCTTATAGTAATTACAATATCTAGAATTGACCTGCCCTGAACAAAAAAGCATTCTAGTGCTCTAATACAAAAGAGTGAATGATGAGTCAAATCTTGTTAACTAAAACCTTAGGTATTACCTTATAAACAAGACTACATAAAACTACTAAGATAGAAATCATGAATAGATTAGGGATGCTAGTTTTTGGAATAAGAGTAATGAATGTCCAGTTAGCTCTTTTAGCATAGTCTCATTCTTGAGAAAGGAATGCACCGCAATTGTAACAAAATCTCCTACCATTCCCCATCATTGTTTGAAAAGAATGTCAAGAATCCCTTTCGGCCTAAGTGCTTTAAAATTCTCAATTTTAAAAACTTGTTTCTTAAGTTCATATGAAACAAATAGAGCATTAAAGGCCTTAACCTATGTATGAGTTAGCTTGCAAGAGATCAAAGAACAAAACCTATTTTGCAATTTTGAATTTGGAAGTTTAGTGGAGGTGAAGGAATTGAGGAAATGAGATGAGGTGAAATCACGAATCCCATGAATATTTGTATGCCAAACTCCTTCACCATTCTAAATAGTGGATATTTGATTTCAAACTCTTCTCTTTGTTGTCTTTTGGTGTGAAAATTTGGTGTTTGCATCAGTTTGAGCTATTCATTTGACTCTAAATTTCTATGCCCAAAAATGATTTTCCTACTTGAAGAGATTAAGATAAGTTTGACAAGTTGATCTAATTTTTTTTTAGTAAAAGAATTGTCAATGCTGCATTTGGACATATTTTTTATAAATAATGAATCATATTGAATTAATGATAAACCAATGCAACAAAATTGGTAACAATGTCTGAACAATGATCCATAAACCACCTAACACTACCTCACAACTCAATAGAGGTCCATGCTAATTCATGAGCCATGTCAAAGCATATGACTAAAACAACACGGCTTCAATAAAGTAGCTAATACCTTAATATCATCTAAAACAACTCCAAAAGGTTAAAAAAACCATGTGATGTGGTAAATAATTTCGTAAGGAGTAGAGAATCTATATAGATATCTATTCTAGACCAACAAACAGCAAGAGCTTCTCATAAAACTTGTCATACCACTACAGCCTCCTCATGTAACACAAAATCTAGAAAATGATATCCATAAGAAGCCATAAAACATCACATATCCATTGTCTCAAACCACCACACCAACTTTTGCTAATTTAGAAGAATGAAAAGAAGCAGCATAGACAATGTTTTGAGTTGACCACCATATGGTTCCTAGCAAGAAAGCTCATTATGCGGACAACACAAAGCAATACTTGGAATCAAAGTTACAACTCGGTCCTACCAACACTTGAGCTGATTTAGTAAAGATACAGTTGAGATTGACACTGAATCTTAGACACATTAATTTTTGTTCTCACAAAATATCTTATCCATAGTGAAACACACATTAGTAATACCAATGCTCTCCTATAAAACAATTGTTAACGGAAATTGAAAAATAAGATGCAGCAAAGCCTCAATTCCACAAACAACATATTCGAAAGGTACTTTTACCTTGCAGTATGAATTGCTCTCCACAAAAAAAATGAGAAATTTATTGTTGCTACTTGATATGCTAGAACCATGGCCAAGACACCACTAAATGTGTACATATAGTTGATGTTACTCTACCACTAAAGCAAGAAGAGCATTTTAAATTCTTTTATTTGATTTACTTTCTTTTATTTATTTATGTTCCTTAACAAAGATGTTGATGAAATCTATGAATTGAATCACCAAATTGATCAATTTCATTGCAAACATTACACAATTTTGATCTAGTTATATAGTTCAAATTGAGAAGATTTGTTTTTCTTTTGTCGTCTGAATATTCTTTTTCCAAAAGGTGAAAATTGACTTTTTTGTGGCAATTTCAAGCACCATTCATACATCAAATCCTAAATCAAATCTAAATTCTCTTACTTAATATGTCTTGATGAACAGAAAATAGATATATAATTGAGCTGTAACAAGGGTGGAGTCAAGTTTTTTTTTTTTATAAAAGAAGGGTCAAACCAATATTTTTCTTAATTATAGTCCTTATAAAGGAAGTTGAAAACTTTTAGAGAGTGATGAAAATGTATTTACCTTTAAAATTTACAGAATATTACAAATTTTTTACTATTTTAAAAAGGACTTGGTCCTTTACTTGCCTCCTTAATTACGCCCTTGAGTTTGTAATGAACTAGTGGTTAAACTGAAACAAAACTCAAAGTCAATACAACTTGAGTAAGTTCAAGGAAATTTTTTTGAATGTTATTAGAGGAGGATTGATAGAGGCCTTCGTCTTGACAATTCTTTGTTACCTTCGCTCTTGAAATTTTGTGTTAAAACCAACAACTGCTTCTTAGAGGACGAAAGACATGTTTTATACGTACTACATAACTCCAACGCCTAAAAATTCGTGGGCACTGATTATAATAACGCTACAAGAATATTATTTTTGTTTCGTCACATTTTCTTATGTCTTAAACTTCTCAAATACAATTTTATATAGAAGACATTTTGACAAAATTTTTCAAATAATTTATATGTTGTTGAAAAAATATTGTTATACACTCTTGCCAAACCACTGTGATTATGTATTTTGTTCTACAAAAGATCGACTTAAAGCTTTTAATTGGAGAAATAATAAGCTTTTTTGGAAAATATTTTTCTCTTGAAAAAAGTATGCTCTAAGTATATATATGTCAAGAAGATACTAGCTTTGGGATGGTACCCAACTATTACTGGGTTACCCAAAATAATAATAATAATAATAATAATAATAATAATAATAATAATAATGCATCTTACTTTGTAAAATGAACAAATTAACTTCTTTTTATTTATTTATCAAAAATCTTGTTGTGATCCTGTAATGTTGACTTAAAGAAAAACACTAACATGATTTTTTTCCGTCTACTTGCTCTTTTTTCTAGTACTTTTTTTAATATATATATATATATATACTACATGGTTATAGATGTCGCAGGACATATGTATAACAACATTTTTCGAGGTATTTCTAGTTACCTTTGAATTTATGTTGATATCATAGTTACATCAATGATTATTGAAACTCTACATTTTCTCTTATACTTTTTCTATGCTGCCGGGCAGAAACATTTCAAATCCTAATTTAATCTGTTTTGTAATTGCTTACCACTAATTTTAATTTGTTTGATATTTTTTTATAGTTAATGGATATTTTTAAATTATGAATTTTTCTTCTCTATAGAATGCAAAATATTATTTTTTTTCAAATGACAATTAGCTGTAAAATAAGTCCTTGAAAACTTTGAATCGCTATAACGTAACCACTAAATAGTTTGAATTAGAATTTTAAAAAATCATATCCAACAATTAAAAAGAAAAGCAGATGGATGGTAACTATAAAATACCCATTTTTTAGATTACGTGAAAAACATATTTTTCAGAAACGTAAAACTTATTAGCAAGTTTAAAAAGTTGCTTCTACAAAATGTCTGAACAGTTTTGGGCATAAATTTACAATATTTCACTAAAATTGAGATTTTTAAGGCAAAAGAAAATGTAACAAAGCTAGCACAATATCTTTTTCCATTGAGGCGCACAATTTGTTAAGCAGGAAATCATTACTCTCCTTACCTCAAGCAAGCTATTGTCGGTTTTAAAACAAATTTCAAAAAAACATGTGGCAGATTTAAGGAGCAAAGGCAAGAAGATGTTAAGAGTGGAGGCCCCTATTAGCCCTTGTTGTTAGAGATATTTTCATAAATCTATTATATATGTACTATAATGTTGAAGTTATGGGTGATTTATTAATTGTATTGTTTACTGATAGGCTAATTAACTGCCACAAAACTACCCTAAATGAAATCCATCAATTTTTGTTCTTGAATGTCAGACATTATCTCTCTACATTTTCAACCATTGTCCAACAAAAAAGCAATTCTCAACCAAATCAACAAATTAACTTACAGGGAAAAAATTATGTGGATTTTATTTTCCTAATTAACTAACTTTCTATTTCATTTCAAAGATTTTATTATATTCATTATACATGCAAAGTAAGGAAGACTTTCATGATGATGAGAACATTAATTAATTATTATAATTTCAAATAAAACTATCCAAATAAAAATAGGAAATAACAACAAAAACAAAAAACAATATTTCTAAAGAAAACTATTCCAACTTCCAATTGTCTGTACCACATTCCAGAGAAAGTCTAACCCTAAATCACCCACATAAATACAAGGAAAATATTTCATCATCATCTACTACATAAATATCTAGGTACATTTTCTCCCTTTAATTCTTTCTAATGTTTTTTTTCATGTAATATAGATCTTTACAAGATACCAATTGGTTTTTTCAAGAATTGATTCATGTTTTACTACATGGAGTGTTTCTTTTTTATTCATATATAGCACTTTCATATTTACTGTTGTACATGAATTTGTATGTCTTATGTTCTTAACATATAGCAAGCGAAAGCCAGAATATCTCCAAGATAGATGATATTAACACTGAAGAAGCTTATACTTAAAATGTGACCCGTGTTCATCTCTGTATAAAAAGGAGGCACATTTCCATTGTGCAGGATTGTGCAATAATATTTATTGCAGCTTTTAGTATAATAGCAAATTATTTAATCAATCTTTTTAAAAACTAAATACAATATATAAATTATGGTTTAAAAAAAAACTACAGGAACTACAAGGAGGATTCTTAAATTGAAGGTGATAAAAATTCAAATTAGGTATTGAAAAGGTCCATGTGACTGATTATAATGCAATATGTTAAATGACTTCACCCTGAGTATGTTCAATTTACATACATACATACATACATACATACATATATATACATACATATATATATATATATATAGGGTAAAATCCACCAGAAGTCACATAGTTTTTTTGTCCTAAATGAGTACCTTACCTTCGAATTGGCCTAGCAAAGTACCTCTTCCCCTATTGTCCGTCCCATTCAACTATTTTCCATCAATTTCTCTGTTAAGTTAAATGAAAATGTTGATGTGGCAGTAAATAATGCTAAAATAAATTTAAAATGTTAATTGTAGTCCTCAAATTGTTTCAATCACTAATTTTAACCCTTAAACTTCTATCAACACAATTCTACCCCTAAAACCCTAATCTTTTATCTTTATTACCCCCACCTCAAAAGCTACCAACCAATTGCCACTGGCCGACTGCTTAGCCCTCTAGCCAGTTGTTCGACTTCCCTAGCCCAAAGATCCATACCCACTAGCACCACCGCTCCTCTCCGCTACTTCCCCACAACCGCCTCCTATTCTAACATCGAAATCAATGAATCGAGTTCTGGGATTCAGTGGCAAATCAATATCTGGGATTCAAAACATATGCATTGCATGACAAATTGAAGAAGAATCCACAGAGATCTAGCTATTCTTTGATTAGCCATTAGTAGTGCCTACTAAGCCGAGGAAATCAAACCTAGGTGAAGTTTGAGAAAGCGAAGATCGAGAGGAAAGCGATTTGGGTTTGGGACATAATTTGTAGTTGTTGTGCTGGTTGTGAATTGGGTTTGAAACACCAGCTCTGCCCTTCACTTCTGTTCACCATTGTTCCTAGGTTCACTGCCACTTCGATTGCCCTATCGCAGTTGAATTGTTGATTTCAAGTTGACGAAATGGGTTGAAGAGTTCAGTGGCAACATTGCTGGCATCAGTGAGGTTGACAGTGACAAGAGAAGAGCTGCAATGAGTGGTGGTGATTAAGGGTAGAACAACTGGAGTCCTAGGGGGTTTGTTACATTAGGAATATAAATAGTAAATTTAGAATGTTAGGGTTTGGAATTGTTGAGAGGAAAAAATTGAAGGGCTACTTGTGATGGCTCTCCTAGTTAGTGACGGGTTTTAACCAAATAAGTATTTTTATTTAAGTTTTTTTTAATTAAGTACCTTAAGTTAGCACCATGTTAAGCAAGAAAGACAAGCTTAGTTAAGTGAATGAGTTCCTAAGTGTGGTTTGGCACCTTAAAGTCAAAAAGGGGCAAAATGGTAATTTTCACCCAAGTAAATAACATGACTATAATTTTGGTGAAATTGGGGTCATGTAAGGCATTTGGCCTAACTAAGTCAAGACCATTAGTTATCCTAGCTATTAGAACCATCTTTGAAGGAAAAGAGTAAAAAGTTGCACTAAGTGCTCAATTAGGCCATTTATGTCTTAAGTGGCTTAAGTGTCCAAGAGGCTAAGTATAGGAAGTTTTTGGGCATCCTTTAGGACCAAGGAGGAGTGATTTTGGGTGAGTGTTTGTTAACTAAATTGAAACAAACGAGAACCTGAAGGTCAAGAAACAAGAAAACAAGAAGTATGTTTTAGTGGGGTGGTTAGGATATTTTGGCTAGTTGACTCCTTTACCCATTTGTTTCCTTCCCAAAAATTCGTAGCTCCTTCTCTCGACCAGAATTTCTGTTCCAAAGCTCTCCAATTCAACAAATTTCCATTGAATTTGAAGGCCCCAAGGTGAATACAAGAAGCCTTAAGCTTCTTTTTAGTGTTTTTGCTTTAATCTAGCTCTTTGATGCTTGTTTCGGACATGGAACCTAAGGTAAGCTTCTTAGTTTTATTTGGGCTGGTTCTAGGTTGTATGTGTAGCTAGATATGCTTGTTCTTGGTGCCATATCACATTGGTTTTAGGATTGGCAGTCAAGAGAGCTTGGTTGAGCTCAAGTGAGCTTGTGCTTCGATTCTTGCTTCATGGCTGAATTTGAGGTAAGGGTTCAAGTTAATTTACTCAAATAATGCATAGCGATGTAGTATTATGTATGGGAATGAGGTAGAAATAATATCCATGTGAATTGGACTTGGGATGGGGGAGTTTGAGCAAGTTTCGTGAAAGTTCGCACGCTGTCGCACAATGCTATAATGCATTGACAACACATCACTGTTGGCAATGCCATTTTGCAATGTGTCACCGTTAAACATCAGGATTACAGAGCATTGATGCCTTTGGCGATGTGTCACCGATGGCATCACCAAGACATTAGTCCCTCGAGCTCAGGGCATCCTAAAATTGCCTTAAACTTTTGGTTATCATCCTTAGCCTAATTTAAGATGTTACGTAGCCTTGGATGGGTCTTAGACTCATTCCTAAGTTAAGAGTTATGCATTATTTAAGAGGTAGCTAAGTATTTTGGTTAAGGAAGAGCTAAGTAGAGCTCCTAAGGGCTAAAAGTGATCAAGTTGTGTAGAGTGCACTAAGGGAGATTAGACCGATTTCAGAGGCTACATTGGCCTATAAGGAAAAGGTCTCAAGCCTAAGGGAATTAAATAAGAAACCTAAGAAAATCCCAACAACTATTTGGTTAGGTAAGTGAGCCACTAAGGAGCTCTAAGCTAAGCTCTAAGAGCTTGGCAGGTTAAACCACATAAGATGGCTACCCTGTAAAATAAATTAAAGGTAAGGCGGGTAAGTTTGAGAGCAGGTGATCACCTACTCTAGGACCCATAAATGGGACTTAAGGAAGGTAAAGTGTTCAAGATATGAGGGCCAATGTCTCAAGTACCTCTACCATTTGAGCTCACAGCAAGTATAAGGCACCTAAGGTGCAAAAAGTCCTAAGGATTGAGTGAGTTACATGTCATACATTCATGCATTACATATCTTCCATGCTGTTGTCTTAAGTTGCTTGTTGGTTGATTCCTTGATTGTTTCTTTGTCATGTTTGCTTGCTTGTTTGCTTGCTATCTTCTTTGTAGGTAACCCAAGGGACCCTTGTTGAGTAGATTCATGTACTCACTCCCTCAAGTTTGTTGTGCAAGTTCTAACACCGGGCCTAACAACAAGTGGATAGTTATGGGCTAAGCTCTTTTTTTTGTAGGTACTTTTTCTTTGGAATCCTTGTGATTCTATGTTTACTTGTGGACTAAGCTATGTACTAACTAAGTTTTGTGCCTTTACAGTGTAGAGGCTAAGTGGTGCACAAGGACTAAGGGAGGGCTTGCACTTGGAGCTTTGATAGCTCAAAGGTGGGGCTCAAGTAAAGGATCTTAGTTAGGTTTTTGTCTTGTGTATATAGTACCTTGTGTACTAAGATGTTGCCTCCATTAGGTTATATTGTGGTGCAAAACCATTGAGTTACTTTTGGGTGCATGCTAATGATGTTAAATGTGCACAAAACTATTATTTGAAGTCGAAGTAACTAGTATTTTATTGTCTTGGCACGATTTAAGTATGTTTTAAATGAAATGCTTGAGCAATGTTGTTCAAATAGTTTACTTATTTGTTTGCGTTGCCAAGGCAAAAGCATTCATATTTTTTTTCTAAGGTAAGCTAAGTAACTAGTTGCACTTAAATTATTTTAATTTAATGATGAGTAATAGTTAGCCGACAGTAACTTAGTGGGATTCATAGTCCTTAAGAGCTTATAAGTCAAGTAATTCAGGGCATTGGGACCCCGTTCCATGACATTTTAGTTTCAAAGCGGGTCATGGTCCTAGTAGAGGCAATAAGTGAACTATGATCTAAGTGTTCCTTGTGCTAAGTGTAGTTAGTACTGCTTATAAGTGTATGAGTGTAATCAGGTGGACTTCAAAGAGGATAGTGAGGAAGAAGATGAGGAGGATATCCATCCATGAAGGAGAAGGGGGAGACCCGTTATTCCGGACCATATGGGACTTGTTTCGATATGTTGAGATATCAACACTCCAAAATTCAATGGTGTGGGAGATCCCGATACAGCCGAAGGATGGTTGTATCAAATCAATGAGATTTTTAAGAACAAGAAATTGGATGACAAGGCCAAGATGGATTTGTTGCCTTTCTTCTTGGAAGGCAAGGCTTCCTTATGGTGGAAAGATGTCATGGAGAGACTTAATTCTTACAATGAAGGTAGACTCGAGCAAAGGCCCAAAGAACTTGATTGGACCGAATTTGAGAAGGAATTTGTGAATGAGTTTAGTTGTGAGGTGGCCCAAGACCAAAAGAGGATTGAGTTTGATGAGTTAGTTCAAGGAAGCTTAACGGTCCATGAGTATGAGTGGAAGTTTAGTTCTCTTTTCTGGTATGCTCCTCATTTAGCTGGGAAGGATGAACATAAGGCAAAGAAGTTCATTGATTGACTTAAGGTGGAGTTAAGGAGTTCCATGATAGTGATTGGTGTTCGAACCTATCATGAGGCCATTCAAAAGGCCTTGGCATTGGAAAAGGAGTTGATGGAGGTGAAACCCAAGGACAAGGCTGTTGAACCAAGGGTCTCGGTGCACTCAAGATTGTTGAGCAAGAGCCTTAACCAGGGAAGAGACCAAGGTCCCTCCAAGAAAGTCAAGAAAATTAGGAAAGGTCATTGTCCTAAGTGTCAGAGGTTTCACGGCAACAAACCTTGCACCCTCAGGACCAATCTCTGTAATTACTACCGCCAGCCTGGACATTGGGCTAAGGAGTGCCCAAGGCTTAGGCATGACCAAGGTCAAGGAAGAGCGGGAGCCTCAGGAGCTAGAATTGCATCTATTGAAGCCCTTGTGCAGCCACGTGTTTTTCCTTTGACGATCTAGGCAACCAGAGAGCCGACAGCTATGCAAGGTAACTTTAATGTTCAAGATGGTAGTATTAGGATTCTATTTGATACTGGTGCTACTATTTCTATCATTTCCTCAAGCGTGGTTGTCAAGTTTGGACTACAAAGAACTTTGATGGATGAGATGAGATTTCTTAAAACTGTTGGGAAAAATATCATTTTCACCAAAGAGATGGTTAAGGGGTATCTTTGGAGTTAGGAGGCCATAGGTTTTTGTGTGACCTTTGGATTTTGGCTTCAATCCCTTATGATGTCATTCTTGGAAAGGATTGGTTAAGTAAGAATAAGGCCTAAATTGACTGTGCAGGTAGTAAGGTCACCCTTGAGGATGCCTCAGGGGTAAGTGTGACTTGCACGGGTGGTTTGGCAAGTAGTGCTAAGAGTTCACACCTTAAGTTGATAGAGTCTATTCCCATTGTGAGTGAAGAAGCATCTTACTCACTGAATGGGGTGGCAGTCGAGGAGCAACTCAAAGAAATTCCAATAGCCAATCAATTTCCATAAATATTCCCTTAAGACCTCCTAGGATTACCTCCAAGTAGAGAGATTGAATTCTCCATACATTTAAAACCTGGGGCAGAACTGATTTCCATTCCCCCATACCGGATGTTAGCACTTAAAATGGATGAGCTGAAAAAGCAGTTAGAAGGGCTACTTGAGAAGGGCATTATAAGGCCAAGTGTTTCTCTGTGGGGTGCCCCGGTGTTGTTTGTGAAAAAAAAGGATGGAACCTTATGATTGTGCATAGATTATAGTAAACTGAATACGGTGACTATAAAGAACAAAAACCCATTGCCTACAATTGATGACTTATTTAATAGGTTAAGAGAGGCAAAAGTCTTTTCCAAAATAGACCTAAGATCTGGATATTTCCAAATAAGAGTAAGGGATGAAGACATCCTGAAGACTGCATTCAAGACTAGGCATGGGCATTATGAGTACATGGTTATGCCATTTGGAGTGACTAATGCTCTAGAAGTTTTCATGGACACCATGTTAGTGTTGTGCCCAAAAGCCAATCATGAGATGATTGTATTTTTGCACGTTGAGTCATGATATTTTATTAAGGCATTAATCCAGCAATTATGTTTGTTGTTTTTGTTTCTGCGTAACTTAACAAACATAATTGTAACCCTAGAATAATGATATTCTTAAACGTCCCTGGTCTAGTATTATTGTGGAGCGGGTTGCAATAATACATAACGACTAGCATATGTGGAGACTAATATGAGATATGTAGTCTACATATGGGTACAAGTTGGAGAACTTGTGTACTAGACCGACCCACCATGAGAACACTAGATGGATCGTTATATGAGTATCATAAGTGATTCTTATAGTGATCATGGTATATGTAGTCCTTCGACCTAAGATCATCAAGGTTCCCTACATGTGAGTCACATATTTTGATACTTTCCTTTGTTGCTCGTAATTGAGTGAACTTGAAGGAGGTCATTGGGTATGTCACATATCATGCGGAGGGATTTGTATGATCAAGATGGGATTTGTCCCTCCTATGTAATGGGAGTGATATCTTCGGGCCCCTTGATAGAGTAAGACTTAGAAAAATGCATGGCCATGCTCGGATGAGTTGATATATGATATCAATGTCATCAGTTTAAGTTGGTCTACTCGGTAATCAAGAAACCAAAGATTGGGGTATACGAGAGTGACACATTCCATGTCTCGTGCTTAGTCTTGATATCTTAGACAAAGGGACAATGGCATATATCGATGATGATCATAAAGGTTTAGTCGAATCATCGATAATCTTGTCACTTGGGTAGCAATGATGTGTTGCTAGACACCGCTCATTGCTTATGATCATAAATGTGATTTATGATCATTGCCAAAGTGGTAAGAGCCTATTGGGTCCACACATAGAGCTATTTGGATCATTAGAGTGCATGGGCTAATTTGGGTTCAACATAATTTCGTATTAATAATGGGCCCAATAGTTGAGCCATTATTAAGCCCGAAATTAAAGCCTAATTGGATTAGGGCTTTGAAACCCATTAGGCCTGGAAGTTGAGTCTCACTATAAATACAACTTCTAGTGAGAAATTGGTAGGTGTTCTTGCCCTAGCCTCCCGAAAGGACAGCTGCACTCTTCTCTTGCAATTCCTTGGAGGACGCAAGCTAGCACTGCGAGCGCAAGAGAAACGCATCTGCCGGGACACAGTGGAAGCGTGGTGATCTCGAGAGGCTCGTGTGGATACCATAGAGAGCTTGAACACGTCAACTGGTCAAGTTTTGTGATTCGACACTACAGTTGAGTGAGAGATCTCAACCGAAAATTAGGTATGAAAATTATCGAACACCTGGTTTACCCCAGTTTCACTTGGATCTTGGAGGGTTTCGGTTAAATTGCGCTGCGCTCTTTGGCTCCCGAAACCCATCATGCCATGAATTGGATTTTTAGGCCCTACCTAGTTTAGTTTGTTAAGGTGTTCATTGATGACATATTGGTGTACTCTAAGACTCCAACATGAAGAACATCTAAGGATAACTTTGCAAGTGCTTAAAAATAATCAGTATTATGCAAACCTATCCAAGTGCCAATTTTCGGCAAGTGAAATTTCTTTCCTCAAGCATATCATAAATGCTCAGGGACTAAGTGTGAACCCAGAAAAGGTCAAGGCAGTGGTGGAGTGGAAATGCTCAACGATTGTAACTAAAATTCGAAGTTTCTTAGATTTGGCGTGCTATTACTGAAGGTTCATTGAGAAATTTTCTGTGGTAGCTTCGTCATTGACTGCTTTAACAAAGAAGGCACAAAAGTTCATCTGGACTTCTAAGTGTAAGGAAAGTTTCCAAGAGCTCAATGAAGATTTCAGGATCTCATGATAACATATCTTTATGTTATCTAATCATGTACATGCCACATGGATTTTGATCATTTGAGTTCAAACATGAGTACAAGCATGCATCATTTTAATTTGTTTAACATATTTTGTGCATTTGATATAGCATGTTAGTTTTACATACATATTGTGGCAAACAAATCCTAGCATGCTACTAAGAACATTCATGTAAATAATGAATGAAACCTAGCATGCTACTAAACCAAGAAAGAATGTGTACCTTCCTTCTTGGTTGTGTGTGTGAAGAAAAGAGGAAGAACTTGATCTTGCAGGAGCACCTTGAGGCTTGAATTGAGATGGACAATTTCAATGTAAATCCACCCACAATGCTCTAGAAAGTTGTCTAATATTTCGACTATTTAAAGGAATGGAGGGAGGAGATTTTTCTCTTAAGAAAATGGAGCAAATCGAGTGCCAAAGAATGCTTAAAATGGCCGGCCACTTTAGGCTATTTATAGATGACCAAAAGGCACACCTTTACACCAAGCAAGGTGTCCTTTAAGCCAAAGAACACTTCCTTTGGCCAAGGGTCATCTATATTGGCGAAAATACATGTCTCTTTGGCCAAGGAACACTTCCTTTGGCCTAAGAGGCATGTACCTTTGGCCAAGGGACATGTCTTGGCCGAAATGATGTGTCTCCTTGGCCAAGGAACATGTCTTTTCTAGCCAATGCCGAAAATACATGTCCCTTAAGGCCAAAGACATCACTCTTGGTGCTGTAACCACCTCAACCACCCCATGGCCGAATATACATGTCTCTTAATGTCAAAGGACATCACTCTTGGTGCAATAACCACCCCAACCACCCCATGGCCGAATATACATGTCTATTCACTCAAGGAACACTTCCTTTGGATGAAAGGACATGTTCTTTTAGCCAATAGTCATCTCTTTTGATGAAGAGACATACCTTTACACAAAAGATGTGTCTCTTGGTGGTTTTGAGCTAAAAGCAAGGTGAGCTGGCACAAAGCTAGCTCACTATACTACTTATGCACCATTGAGCTCCTTTGAGCTCCAACCAAGCACCATGAACTGAGGTCCAGCTCCTAGAGCTGACCTTGAGCTGGAGTTAGCTGCTCTCAGCTGAAGTGAACTGAAGTCCAGCTACATTCAGCTACCAAAAGCTGAAGTGAGCTGACTTGAGCTGACTTGAGCTAAGTTGAGCTACTTGAGCTACTTATAGCTGAAGTGAGCTGACTTGAGCTGAAGTCCAGCTGAAGTGAGCTACTTGAGCTGAAGTGAGCTGACTTTGAGCTACTTATAGCTGACTTGAGCTGACTTGAGCTGAAGTCCAGCTACATTGAGCTACTTATAGCTGAAGTGAGCTGACTTGAGCTGACTTGAGCTAACTTGAGCTGAAGTCCAGCTACTTTGAGCTACTTATAGCTAAAGTGAGCTGACTTAAGCTAGTTGAGCTGAAGTCTAACTTGAGCTTTGAGCTACTAATAGCTTAAGTGAGCTGTAGCTTAAGTGAGCTGACTTGAGCTAAAGGGAGCTACTTCTAGCTGCCTTAGATAGCTGTTCAAGCTAGAGTTAGCTCAATGAGCTCAAATCCTATCTTAAAAGGATCTTGGTGCGCCAAGAATTCCAACAAACTCCCACTCGCACTAAGATGCTTTTAAACTTCCAGCTCCCACTCAAAACAAAACTCCTTAATCCTTATAGCCGAAATAATCCAGACACTTCTACATATATAGAGTTGTGGGTGCGACCTCAGGCACACACACACCAAGTCTCTTCTATTGAGGTTGTTAGACTCTCAATAGAAGATTGTCCTCTCCTCATAGTTTGAACTTCTTCAAACTTTCTTTGAACACATCAAATTCAAGTGTGTTGCTTAAACACATCAAGCTTGCTTGAACACATCAAGTTATGCCTTTCAGACCCCAGACATATGATACACTTCTTAATCACAATCAGTCTCTTTCTTAGAATTTCAACTCCTTGAAATCCATGATTGTATTAAGCATTGAGTACTCATTTCAATCACTTGTCATTCAATCTAGCATACTACTCACAGTAATATGTGGGCCCAAGATTGAATTTAGTGAACGTGTATCATCTTAATGTCTTTCCTTTTAGCTTCAACTACTTAGGTCAATGAGTTAACATGATTACCCAAAAGGAGGATACTCCAGTCTCATTTCTCTAAGACCTTCGACAACCAATCAAAGTAATCATAATTAACTCAACTTCCTAATAGCAAGCCATAGTCACTAAGAGTCTGATTCGAAGAATCTCACACTAAGCAAGAATAGAGACAACTTGCTTAAATTCTTCTCTGGTCGTATTTCATGGTCATGGAACACTTGGAAACACATCCATTAAAGTTCCATAATACACTTCTAAGGTGTTTTACTCATGTCACTCCCACTTGGAGTGATCTCCATTCCAATTGAGGAGTGTGTCATTTCTCCCTCTTAAAACACCATGAAGTGTACTCCTCTTAACATATAAAAGGAGGACATGTCAATAACCATGAAATTTCTCCATGTAAGCCTCAGCTTACATCTAACATAGGCTAGGATGTATGAATGGTCATACAAACTGAATGCACCAAAGCATTGAATCTTGATTACTCATAATCAAGGCGACCATAAAAGCTAAAGTGTCATGTGTTGGAGCATGACTCCCACTTAAATGTATCATTCACTTAAGTTTCATTTAAGTCTTTAGCCAGTCTCATCCTTAATCTTACACAAAGATCAAGGGCGAATGACTTGTGTGAGAAAGTCATCCTCTGCCTATGTTTGACATGTTCATTTGTTCGTTGTGATTCATAAAATTGAACTGAGTATTTCATAAAATAATCTGTATTATTTCAAAGAAATACATAACATGTGTGACACCAAAGAGGTGAAGTACATCCAACATTTACATTCTTCTAAGACCCATTGCTCTAACATGTCGAGCAAATACAAGTGGTGGCAATGGCTTAGTGAGAGGATCTGCCACCATCAGGTCTGTAGAAATGTACTCAATCCTAACTTCACCCTCTTCAATTGCATCCCGCACAAAGTTATATTTCATGCTAATGTGCTTGGTTTTTCCATGGTATTTGGGGTCCTTGGTATAAGCCATGGCTGCCATACTATCACTGTAGATAGTAATAGGTTTCTCAATAGAAACCCTGGACTCCAAATTCTTAAGGAAATAACCTAGCCAAAGGGCTTCTTGTACAGCTGAGGCACATGAAACAAATTCAGCCTCCATTGTGGACAATGCTGTACAAGTTTGCTTCTTACTACACCAAGTAGTAGCCCCACCATTTAGCATGAAAAGATAACCAGATGTAGACTTGCTGGAGTCTCTATCTCCTCCCCAATCAGCATCAGAATAGCCACGTAAACCAAGGTCTTTACCTTGGTAACAAAGCCAATAATCCTTAGTACCCTTGAGGTACCTTAGGATCCTCTTGACACTCTTCCAATGCTCCAGACCAGGGTTGGAAGAATATCGTGCTAAAAGACCAACCGCTTGGCTGATGTCTGGCCTTGTACATAACATGGCGTACATCAAGCTACCAATGGCACTTAGGTAGGGAATCTGAGCCATCTCTTCCTTCTCCTTTGGAGTCTTAGGACATAAGTCCTCTCCAATCTTGCAACCATATGCAAGAGGTGTACTCATGGGCTTTGCATTTGTTAAGTTGAACCTTGCAAGAATCTTATCAATATAAGATTCTTGAGAAAGGGCCAATAGCCTTGCCTTTCTATTCCTCAGGATCTTCACCCCTAGAATAAAGGCAGCCTCTCCCATATCCTTCATGTCAAAGGTGGAAGACAACCATCCCTTGATGGTACTTAACAATGCAAGCCCATTACTTGCAATCAGTATATCATCTACATATAGAGTCAATACTGCAAAACTAGACCCAGAAGAGTACAAGTATACACAATGGTCTTCATGCATCATCACAAAGCCATAGTTTGTGATTGCATGGTGAAACTTCAAGTACCACTGTCTTGAAGCTTGCTTAAGACCATAGATAGACTTCTTTAGTCTACATACCTTGTCCTCTTGACCCTTTTGGACAAACCCCTCAGGTTGTCTCATATATATCTCCTCACTCAAATCACCATTGAGAAAGGCGGTCTTTACATCCATCTGATGTAACTCTAGGTCTAGATTTGCCACGATGGCAAGTAATATCCTGATGGAAGTGAATTTCACAACAGGAGAGAAGGTGTCTTTGAAATCAACACCCTCCTTCTGTGTAAAACCCTTGGCCACCAAACGGGCCTTGTATCTTTCGATACTTCCATCAGAGTTCACCTTGATCTTGAGAACCCACTTGTTCCCAATTGCCTTACGGCCTGGAGGAAGATCACTTAGCTCCCAAACCCCATTGAGATGCATTGAATGCAACTCATCCTTCATTGCATTTAGCCACTCTTCCCTCTGTGCACCCTCAAGAGCCTCCTTAATGTTACTTGGCTCATCTATCTCAGATGCAACCAAATTTGCCTCACTATCCAAGATCCACCATTCTTTAGGTGGTCCAAATTTCCTCATTGATCTTCTCAATGTAGGCTGAGATGGAGGCAACTCATGCTCCATCTCTTGAGGCTCAACATTTTGCTCTTGAGTATCCTCAACTCCCTCTTGAACAAAACCTTCCTCTTGGAGGTCTTGCTCATGTTGGTCCACAACAACAGGCATTTCTGGAGCCATTGCTCCATGTGGTTGAGGTACTCCCTCTAGAGTAGGTGCATGTGTCCCAGGTGTCCTTATGACACTTGGTTGATCCTCATCTAGGATCTGGCTTAATGAGGTTAAGTCACCACGCTCACCAACTTTGGGGAACTCATCCTCCACAAAGTTAGCATTCCTTGCATCAAAGATGTTCCCAGTTTTGTGACTTATATCCAAGAACACATAACCCCTAGATTGTTCAGCATAACCAAGGAAGGCACACCTCCTCCCTCTTGGACCCAACTTTCCCAAAGGGTGGTCCGTTATGTGAACATAAGCTAAACAACCCCAAGGGCGTAAATAGCTTAGGTTAGGAGTTTTCTTCTTCCATAACTCATATGGAGAAGAGTTCACATTCTTGGTGGGTACTCTATTAAGGACATGAACTGCACACAGCAGTGCATCACTCCAATAAGTGATGTCTAAATTGGCCTTTGCCATCATGGAACGTACCATGTCCATAAGAGTTCTATTCTTCCTCTCAGACACTCCATTCTGTTGGGGTGTCCAAGGAAGAGTGAACTCCCTCTCAATACCCTTCAAGTCACAAAATGCCTTGAATGCATTTGATGTATACTCTCCACCCCTATCTGTCCTCAAGGACTTAACCTTCTTACCTACTTGGTTCTCAACCAAGTGCACATACTTCTCAAAGCATGCCAAGGCCTCTGCCTTGTTTCTCAGTAAGTAGATGTGGGTGAATCGAGTATAATCATCTGTGAAAGTGATGAAGTACTTAAATCCATTTCTGGATTCAACCCTCATTGGCCCACACAGGTCAGAGTGAACTAAACTTAGTGCCTCACTTCTCCTAGTTGCTTTGCCAAAAGGCTTTCTTGTGGCTTTGCCCTCTAGGCATGATTGGCAACTTGGAAGGACAACCTTGGTCAAGGAACCTAGCAAGCCACTCTTGGCTAGCTTGTCCATTCTATCTTGACCAATATGACCCAACCTCTCATGCCATCTCATTTCATTTGTGACCTCTGTCACATAGCAACTAGGACTTGCAACAGAATGGTCAGTTGGCTTCAACTCATAAAGTCCATTATTAACTGAGCAAGTGCATATTATCTTATTATCTTTAATAATAGACACATTATTATTAAAGAAATTAAAGCAATAATTGTACTTCAACATACAACTTATAGAAATTAAATTTCTACAAATGTTTGGTACATATAATACATCTATTAGATACAAATATCCAATATCCACAGGAATTTTACATGTTCCTATGCCTTCTACTTCCAGCCTGGCATCATTCCCCACTGAAATGTGCTTAGCTCCTTTTGAAAGCTTCCTGTAAGCCACAAACCAGGACCTGTCCCGAGCTATGTGGTCTGTTGCTCCTGAGTCTACAATCCATAAAGAATTGCACTCAGTTAGTAATGTACATGACACAACATGTACAATGGAAGTAAAAGGGTTTGTATGTACCTTGGGTGGACCCTTGCAATCTTTTGCAAAGTGTCCTTTATGCCCACAGTTGAAGCACTTCAGCTTGCTTATGTCCCGCTTCTTCTTCAACTTTTTCTTGGAAGCAGGACCTTTTCCCTTGCCCTTTCCCAGCCCTCCTTTCCCACCATTCTTCTTCCATCCCTTCTGGATAGAAGATGAGGCAACATATGCCCTAGAATGGTCCTTGAGGGCCATTACTTCAGCCTCAAAGAGGAAGTGACGAGCAATGTCATCAAATGACATTATTTGAGGGTTATGCCATAAGTTGACCTTCATCAACTACCATTCCTCATCGGGCAAGGAACGGATTATTGCTTGCACTTGTTGCTCATCAGTGAGCACATGCCCTGCTGTCTTGAGTTGGTGGATCATGCGTGACATCTCACGCAAGTGAGCACTCATAGAGTGATCAACACGCTTCACATAATTCTCAAATTTGAGAATCATTGAGCTTTGTTTCTCTACAGAAACATCTCCATACTTGGCCTTGACTGAGTCCCATATGGCCTTGGCCCCCTCAAGCATGGAGAATTCCACCATAATCTCATCCACCATAGTGGAGAGGAGAGTGACTCTACACATAGAGTTCTTCTTTAGGAATGCCTCATAGGCAGTCCTATCCTATCCCTCAGCAGGAGGCATGATCTCTTGAGTGAGCACATCAAGAGTATCTTGCTCAGTTAAAATGAATTTGACCTTCTGTTGCCAAATTGAATAGTTTTCACCATCCAATTTGAGGTCACGGTTTAATTCTGCAACTATATTCTTACAAGCCATCTACATTGATGCAATTCACATGTTTTAGTTCAATTTACACAACAAGACTCAACAAAGCAACATGTGTATGAAACAACTTCTAACATGCTCATATATGGCAAAAGAGATGCATATAGCATTCAATCAGAAATACACAAACATGCCTTCATTGCTTCATACACATATCCTTCATTAGCCTTATCACAATCATACACATATGTATGATCCTAAATCATGCTTACTATATGTAACATATATATGATCCTAAATCATGCTTACTATATGTAACATATACATGTTCATGACCTAGGCTCTGATACTAATTGAAGATTTTAGGATCTCATGATAACATATCTTTATGTTATCTACTCATGTACATGCCACATGCATTTTGATCATTTGAGTTCAACATGAGTACAAGCATGCATCATTTTAATTTGTTTAACATATTTTGTGCATTTGATATAGCATGTTAGTTTTACATACATATTGTGGCAAACAAATCCTAGCATGCTACTAAGAACATTCATGTAAATAATGAATGAAACCTAGCATGCTACTAAACCAAGAAAGAATGTGTACCTTCCTTCTTGGTTGTGTGTGGAGAAAAGAGGAAGAACTTGATCTTGGAGGAGCACCTTGAGGCTTGAATTGAGATGAACAATCTCAATGTAAATCCACCCACAATGCTCTAGAAAGTTGTCTAATATTTCGGCTATTTAAAGGAATGGAGGGAGGAGATTTTTCTCTTAAGAAAATGGAGCAAATGGAGTGCCAAAGAATGCTTAAAATGGCCGGCCACTTTAGGCAATTTATAGATGACCAAAAGGCACACCTTTACACCAAGCAAGGTGTCCTTTAAGCCAAAGAACACTTCCTTTGGCCAAGGGTCATCTATAGTGGCGAAAATACATGTCTCTTTGGCCAAGGAACACTTCCTTTGGCCTAAGAGACATGTCCCTTTGGCCAAGAGACATGTCTTGGCCAAAATGATGTGTCTCTTTGGCCAAGGAACATGTCTTTTCTAGCCTATGCCGAAAATACATGTCCTTTAAGACCAAAAGACATCACACTTGGTGCTATAACCACCTCATGGCCAAATATACATGTCTTTTAATGTCAAAGGACATCACTCTTGGTGCAATAACCACCCCAACCACCCCATGGCCGAATATACATGTTTATTCACTCAAGGAACACTTCCTTTGGATGAAAAGACATGTTCTTTTAGCCAATAGTCATCTCTTTTGATGAAGAGACATACCTTTACACAAAAGATGTGTCTCTTGGTGGTTTTGAGCTAAAAGCAAGGTGAGCTGGCATAAAGCTAGCTCACTATGCTACTTATGCACCATTGAACTCCTTTGAGCTCCAACCAAGCTCCATGAACTGAGTTCCAGCTCCTTGAGCTGACCTTGAGTTGGAGTTAGCTGCTCTCAGCTGAAGTGAACTGAAGTCCAGCTACATTCAGCTACCAGAAGCTGAAGTGAGTTGACTTGAGCTGACTTGAGCTGAAGTCCAGCTACTTTCAGCTACTTATAGCTGAAATGAGCTAACTTGAGCTAAGGTGAGCTACTTCTAGCTGCCTTTGATAGCTGTTCAAGCTGAAGTTAGCTCAGTGAGCTCAAATGCTATCATAAAAGGATCTTGGTATGCCAAGAATTCCAACACGTAAAAGGAGGATAATTTCTGCTCCCATCTTAATCCTATCGGATCCGCATAAGACTTTTGCGGTGTACACATATGTGTCTGGGATGGGATTAGGATGTGTGCTGATGTAGGATAAGCAAGTGATTATGTATGGGTCTAGGTAGTTATGGCCTAACGAGTTGAACTACCCAATGCATGATCTTGAGTTTGTGGCGGTTGTGTTTGCCTTAAAGATCTGGAGGCACTACCTTATGGGAAGGTCCTTTAAGATCTTTACAGACCATAGAAGTTTGAAGTATTTGTTTACCTAAAAGGACCTTAACATGAGGCAGAGAAGGTGGATTGAGTATATTAAGGATTATGATTGGTCGATAGACTATTGTTTTGGTAAAGGCAATGTGGTGGCTGATGCTTTGAGCCATTAATATTCTAGAGTGATTCTTTCCAAGGATCAAGTGGCTAGTACCTTCGGAAGTTTCGTTGAGGAACAGTTCTTGGTCTTATATGAAATGTGGTGAGACTAGGAAATGGCTCAAATTACAGTTCTTGAGATTCAATCAGTGTAACTGGCCAAAGTTAAGGAAGCTCAAGACAAAGACCCAAACTTGAAGAAAGTTTTTGGGGAGGAAAGGCATGGTACGGTACTGAAGGAATTTCAATACAAGAATGGGATGATTAATTTTGGTTGTCGGCTCTATGTACCAAGTGACTTAAGGCAGCAAGTGTTGCAAGAGGCACATGTGAGTAGGCTTAATGTTCACCCTAGTGTGAATAAGTTGTACCATGACCTTAGGACTTATTTCTGGTGGCCAAAATTTAAGAAGGACATATATGAATATGTGTTTGAGTGCCTCACTTGTCAAATGGTGAAGGCAAAACACTAGAAGCCATTAGGAATGTTATAAAGTTTACCCCTCCTGGAAAGAAAGTGGGGATCTATCACCATGGAATTTTGTGTCGAGTTGCCAAACATAAGAAGTCAGCATGACTCAGGTTGGGTGGTGGTGGATAGGTTGAAAAAGTCTGCACACTTTATCCTCATTAAGATTACTTATACCTTGGAAAAGTTAGCCCAGTTGTATATCCGGAAAGTGGTGAGACTCCATGAAGTCCCTGATCAGATTGTATTTGATAGAGATCCCCATTTTGTCTCAAGGTTTTGGAATGCTTTTCAAAAGGCTATAGGTTCTAAAGTACTACTTATCACCCTCAGACTAATGGGCAAACTAAGCAGGTGATCCAAACCTTGGAAGACATGTTATGAAGTTATGTTATGAGGTTATGTGATGGATTTTAGAGGAAAGTGGGATCAACATTTACCTTTGATTGAGTTTTCTTATAATGATTGCCACCCTACGAAGCTTTCTATGGGTGTAAGTGTGTGACGCCTCATTGTTTGGCAGATAAGGCAGATGAAGTAATTGTTGGTTCGGAAATCATTGCTAAGACCATAGCAAAGATTAAGCTGATCCAAGCAAGGATCAAGGTTGTCTCAGACCGGCAAGCCAAGTATGCCAACGTGCGAAGGAAAGATTTGGAGTTTGATGTAGGAGACAAGGTACTCCTTAAGGTTTCTCTGATGAAAAGTGTGGCTAGGTTTGGCTAAATGGGTAGGTTGGCTCCAAGATATATTGGTCTTTTTGAAATCCTTGGGAAAGTGGGAAAAGTAGCTTATCGGTTGGCTTTGCCACCAAGTTTGGCCCATGTTCACAATGCATTTCATGTGAGTTCCTTAAGGAGATACATTGTGAATCCTGGGCAAGTGTTAACCCCACCCACCATTCCAATAAAAGAGGACTTAAGTTAAGAACAACACCCCATTAGGTTTCTTGACCGTCAAGTCCAAAAACTAAGAACAAAGCAGATCCCAATGATCAAGGTACTATGGTCTAACCATAGGGAGGAAGAGGCCACTTGTGAGACCAAGCAGGATATGTTGAGGCAATATCCAAGTGAGCTCACCTGAGTAAGTTAGAATTTTGAGGACCAAATTTTTGAAGGAGGGAAGGATGTGATGACTCTCCTAGTCAATGATCGGTTTTAACCAAATAAGTATTTTTATTTAATTTTTTTTAATTAACTACCTCAAGTTATCACCTTGTTAAGAAAGAAAGACAAGCTTAATTAAGTAAATGAGTTCCTAAGTGTGGTTTGGCACCTAAAAGTAAAAAAGGGGGCAAAATGATAATTTTGACCCAAGTGAATAACATGACTATAATTTTGATGAAATTGGGGTCATGTAAGGAATTTGGCCTAACTAAGTAAAGACCATTAGTTATCCTAGCTATTAGAACCAACTTTGAAGGAAAAGAGTAAAAAGTTGCACTAAGTGCTCAAATAGGCCATTTATGTCTTAAGTGGCTTAAGTATCCAAGAGGCTAAGTGTAGGAAGTTTTTGGGCATCCTTTAGGACCAAGGAGGGGTGATTTTGGGTGAGTGTTTGGTGATTAAATTGAAACAAAGGAGAATTTAGGGGTTAAGGAGCAAGAAAACAAAAAGTATGTTTTAGTGGGGTGGTTAGGATATTTTGGCTAGTTGACTTCCTTTACCCATTTGTTTCCTTCCCAAAAATTCGTAGCTCTTTGTCCCGACCAAAATTTCTACTCCAAAGCTCCCCAATTCAACAAATTTTCATTGAATTTGAAGGCCCCAAGGTGATTACAAGAAGCCTTAAGCTCTTTTTTAGTGTTCTTGCTTCAATCTAGCTCTTTGATGCTTGTTTTGGACATGGAACCTAAGGTAAGCTTCTTGATTTTATTTGTGAAAGTTCTAAGTTGTATGTGTAGCTAGAAATGGTCTTGATTTGAGATTCTTGGTGCCATATCACGTTGGTTTTATGATTGGAACTGAAGAGAGCTTAGTTGAGGTCAAGTGAGATTATGCTTCGATTCTTGCTTCATGGTAGAATTTGAGGTAAGGGTTCATGTTAATTTAGCTCAAATAATGCATAAAAATGTAGTATTATGTGTGGGAATGAAGTAGAAACAAGACCCACTTGAATTGGACTTGTGATGGGAGAGTTTGAGCAAGTTTCATGCAAGTTCACATGCTGTCACGCAATGCTATAATGCATTGGCGACACCATTTGGTGACGCATTGCTGTTGGAGGTCAAGACTCCAGAGCATTGCTGCCTTTGGCGACATGTCACCGATGGCATCGCCAAGGCATTAGTCCCTCAAGCTTGGGGCATCCTAAAAATGCTTCAAACTCTCGGTTATCATCACTAGGCTAATTTAAGACGTTCCGTAGCCTTGGTTAGGTCTTAGACTCATTCCTAAGTTAAGAATTATGAATTATTTAAGAGGTAGCTAAGTATTATGGTCAAGGAAGAGCTAAATAGAGTGGCTAAAGGCTAAAAGTGGTCAAGTTGTCAAAAGGGCACTAAGGGGGATTAGGCCGGTTTCAGAGGCTACATTGGCCTTGAAGGAAAAGGTCTCGAGCCTAAGGGAATTGAATAAGAAACCTAAGAAAATTCCAACCGAACCATTTGGTTAGGTAAGTGTGCCACTAAGGAGCTCTAAGCTAAGCTCCAAAAGCTTGGCAAGTTAAACCACATAAAATGGCTACCCTATACAATAAATTAAGCGTAAGGCAAGTAAGTTGAGAAGGGGTGACGACTTACTCTAGGACCCGTAACTAGGACTTAAGGGATGTAAAGTATTCAGGATACAAAGGCTAGTGTCTCAAGTACCTTTGCCGTTTGAGCTCACGGCAATTATAAGTCACCTAAGGTGCAAGAAGTCCTAAGGATTGAGTGAGTTATATGTCATACATTCATGCATTGCATATCTTCCATGTTGTTGTCTTGAGCTGCTTGTTGGTTGATTCCTTGATTGTTTCTTTATCATGTTTGCATGCTTGTTTGCTTGTTATCTTCTTTGCAAGTTCCTCAATGGGCCCATGCTGAATACATTCATGTACTCACTCCCTTAAGTTTGTTGTGCAGGTTCTAACACCAGGCCTAACAACTAGTGGATAGTTGTGGGCTAAGCTTTCCCTTTTTGTAGGTACTCTTTCTTTAGAATCCTTGTGATTCTGAGTTTACTTGTGGACTAAGCTATGTGCTAACTAAGTTTTGTGCCTTTACAGTGTAAAGGCTAAGTGGTGCACAGAGACTAAGGAAAGGCTTGCACTTAAAGCTTTGATAGCTCAAAGGTGGGGCTCAAGTGAAGGATCTTAGTTAGGTTTTTGTCTTGTGTATATAGTATCTTGTGTACTAAGATGTTGCCTCCATTAAGATACATTGTGGTGCAAACCATTGAGTTATTTTTGGGTGCATGCTAGTGATGTTAAGTGTGCACAAAAATATTACTTGAAGTCGAAGTAACTAGTATTTTATTGTCTTGGCATGATTTAAATATGTTTTAAATGAAATGCTAGAGCAATGTTTTTCAAATAGTTTACTTATTTGTTTGCATTGCCAAGATGAAAGCATGCATATCTTTTTGCAGGATAGGCTAAGTAACTAATTGCATGCAAATTATTTTAATTTACTGACAAGTAATATTTAGCCAATAGTAACTTAGTAGGATTCAGTCCCTAAGAGCCTATAATTCAAGTAATTCAGGGCATTAGGACCTCGTTCCGCAACACTACTAGTGTTATTTTGTGATTTATTTTACTATTTTTTTATGTCACACCAACATTTTTTGTCAGATATAACTCTGAAATTAATGAAAAGTACCCAGATAGGACGCATAATAAGAGGTAAGGTACCTCACTAGGACAATTTGAATGTGAGGTACCCAGTTAGGACATAAAAATAAGCTAAGTGACCCCCGGTGGATTTTACCGTACGTATATACACACACTTTGACTATGGATATGCATTTCTCTGTTTATGGTAACAAATGTCATACTTTTATAATGCCAATGTTATGACGACCATTTACTTTAAGGACGATGAAGACAAGTAAATATCTTCATAATTTTGTAAACTTTTTGGATATAGCTTAATTTTTGTTATTTGAGCATCATTTCTTTGTATTTTGAAGATTATTAATTTTTCTTTGTAAAATTGCTTTCATTCATATCTTTAAATTTGACTTATATAGATAAAGAAATTGCATGAAATATAGCTTCTTGCATAAGATATACAAACCATTAGGATTAAAAAATTTCATATTTATAACATTCTTATGTTTATTATTGTTCCACTAAATCATAAATTTACATCAAAAAAAGTATTTGTAATTATATAGAAATTTCAATTAAATGTATAATAATTTTTTTAGATGAAAATCCCATTCATGGGATAGGTATAGAACTAGTTCCAATTGTTAACAAGATATTTTCAAATTTTTAGAAAAAGTACAGGCAAAAAATATCAAATACCCGACCTATGTTTTAGGTTAAAACTAATCTACCTCTAAATTTTTTTAGGTCCAATCTCCAACGAATGTTTTTAAAAAGTTGTAAACCAACCCATTGGACATTTTTTTCAATGTGTAAATGGAAATCTTACCATGGACACTTACATGGCAATAAGCTATTCATAGCAACTTGCTAAAAAGAGAAATGGAATAGTTAAGGACTCTTGACAGTATGTTTTTCATAGCAAAATCCAAAATTGGTTAAATTAGTGAAGAAAATTTGAGAAAATTTAAATTCTTGTCGATTTTGAGGATCAAAAGTGGTAAATTATAATTGGTGAACCATTAGAAGGTGGGGATGATAAAGCTAGGCATGCATTGTTGTTGGAGGGAAAAACACTATGTTTTTGGGTTTGTTAAAATTGGTAAATACTAGTCGTCATAGAGTATTTGAAATTGAAAATTGATTTTTATATCATATTACGGGGTTAAGTCTGTGAGAAATAATATGTATCTCAATTATCGTTTGTTTTCGGCCTTATGTTGTAGAGATTTTTTGTTAGTTTTAAATAGTTGAAAATCCCAATCAATGTTGTCATTAGTGTGGGGAAGCTATGTATGTTTGGGGTATAGAGGAGAATATAGTTATGAATATAGATTATTGGTTGACTTAAGTAGAAAATAAACTCATGAGATTTTATCATGGCTATAAGTGGATAGATGAAAATAAAGTTTTTTTCAAATATATAGCCCATCATGGCAAAAGATTACGTTACTTCTTTTACAGATATGAAGGTAGGACAAAAAAGGTATGTGTAGGTTGTGATTATTTCAATGGATGACATGATTTTGTGAAATTCATTTAGAGCAGAGGTATGTATAAGGTGAAGAATGTTTTTTCTTTCCAAAGGGCCCGGACAATTATTATTGAGCCTGAAGATATGCAGTTGATATGGCATGGGTATACAACTATAGAAACTTTTATATAACTTTTTTAGATAGGCTATCTATATTTGCGCATATACATCGTAATAAGGGTTTCTCTCCTTTTGAGATAGAGCATGAAGAGTTGTAAGTTAGGCAACATATAGGCAAAGCTATAGCTTCTTGTTATGCTTCTTCTGCAAAGGTAATTACTAGTGAACTGTGTTATTCAACTGAGTGAAATTCCATGGACAAGTCATGCAAATGGTTAAGAACATGGTGTGACAAAGGAAGTTAACACAAGTGTTGCTTTAGATTATAGAGTAATAGCTATAGATAATAAGAATGAGGCATTACAAAATAAGAATATGATGGGCAAAAATGTTACCACTTATAATGACTTATGAGTTAATGAATGATAGTACACTAGATAATTCTTTGGGCTGGATGGCTTGCTTAGAGATTATGATCATGACGAGGAGCTCACACAAGTAAGGATAAATATGAGATAGTATCGTGACAAGTTCATTGAGATTAGTAAAGAAAATTATGGTTGTGAGAATATGTCAGGGGATGAGGAACTCTAACCCTAAGGGTGAAGAAGCCACTAATTCAAACTATGATTAGAACTTGAATAAAGATTATCTGGTTGATGTAGAGAAAACAAAATATTTATTTTCTAATGAGCCTGGTGAGGCTGATTCGAATGTAGACATTAGTGATGACAAAGGTGAGCCAAACATTTTATTTAGGAGGAATAAATACCCAATGTGCTTTTGTCATGGTTAAACTATTGACCTTGACATTGGGATATGTTTTGATAATAACATTGAATTCAAAGATGCAACAATAAAGTATGTAGTGCAAACTAGAGAGATATATGACTAAAAGTAAATGAGCATAAAAGGATTAAGCTAAGATGCAATCTCAACTGTCCACTTTATGTATGGGTATCACACAATAGAAGTCTAAAGTGTATTCAAATCAAATGCATAATAAAATCATATATGTGTGGCAAAAAGTACAACCTATGGTTGGTGACAATAAGATATTTGGCAAAAAAATTACAATAAAACTCTAAAGGTTGAATCATCAATCAAAATCAAACATTTGAAAGGAAAAATGAATGGTTAATTAAAACTCAATGTTAGTTTTCCATGATTAAGAGGGTATAGTCTTTTAAGAGATTTTTTAGGTGAGCCCTTGATGTGTAATCTATATACAATAGTTAAGCTTGCTCTAATACCAACTCAAGATGTTCCAAATTTTGTGTTTAGAAAAATGTACATATGCTCTGATGCATGCAAGAAAGGGTTTTTAGTTGGTTATAGGTGTGTGATTGGAGTTGATGGATTTTTCCACAAAACTCTTGTTAAAGGAGAATTGCTAACTACAATTGGAAAAGATGCCAATGATCAAATGTTCTTGATGGCATGTGTGGTTGTGGAGATCAACAGAGATTCTTGGACTTCGCTTTTAGAAAGATTTATAATTGACATTGACATTTGAAAGAACAAAAGATGAAAAATCAAATTGGACCGGCAAAAGGTTGGTTAAATAATTTAATAACTTAACATCATTTATTCTAACAACCCTCTAGTTTTTATTGTTGTACTTATTCCAATTTACTTTAGTAATTTAAACTCAAATGGGGAAGTCACATAACCTTTTACGCAAACAAAGCCAAAACTAGCTATAATTTAAAATATTAGGTAGCTTAACTGAGTAAGTGAAAATCGGAAATAAATAGAGCATAAAAGCTAATTAAACTTCAACTACATTAAAACCATGTTTTGTAGCAAGTATCAAGATAAATATTATAAAAGAGTAAATTTATATTAACATCTCTTTTAATCTTCTTGTAAACCTAGTCCAAGTTAATGAGCAAAATTCTATTACTAAGAGGTGCCTAAAAATAAGTTATATGTTTAAAAAATATTAGGAACTAAACGTCAAGGTGCAAATCAAACCTATAGAGATACTAGAACTATATCTTGTGTGCCAATTAGCAACTTTGAAAATTTCAAAATTTTTTCACAAGAAAGATTTTTAGAATCCAAAAATTTCAATGAGTAAAAGATCTTTTAAGGCAACTTGGCATAGAAGTTTAGCTCAAAATTCTTTCTAGTGCGAAAAGCTACAAGTGTCAGAAGTTGACTATTGCAATAATTTGATTCCAACGCATTATTTGGTTTTAAGGGCTAAAAAATACAGTATACTTAAGAAATATCGTTAATAATTAAATATTATAACCAATTTACTATACTATACTTATAGACAACAAATAGTATACATGCTTATTATACGATGGTGCTTATTTGGTGTAACATGTTTATTTGGTGCAACAACAAGATCTAATTGCTACTATTGAGGTGTTGCTCCCTAATTTAGAGCATAGGAAGTGCACAAAAAATATTTATGCTAACTTTGGGATTAGATATTCAAGAGATGTGTTTGAGGGTTTTTTCTAAGTAGCTGCAAATGGCACATGGCTTGCACAATTTTAGGATGCATTGGAGGTAGTTACTCACATGCACATACTGACAAAAAAGATGTGTTGGAAATTGATCCAAAGTGTTGATGTAAAGCATTCTTCAATACGGAGCTCAAATTAATGTTTACCAAAACAACATATGTGGGGCTGACATGGCCCCTCATAAGTCTGCCCAGGAAGCTTATGGGAACTTGGCCCACACTAGTCATACTTAGTTAATTGATTATATGCACACTTGTTAAAACCATTATGCTTCTAGTTAATTAATCCTACTATGAAATCATGCATGAGTATGTGCTTTAACTTGTTCAATAAAATAAGGAAATGATACTTAAAACATTGCCATGGCATTTCATTAAAAAAAAACATCAAAACTATCAAAGCATACAAAGCATTTATGTGGTTAACTACACATAATCAATTGCATGTGAACATTGAAGCAAAATTAGACTATGCTCACACCCAAGAGCAACTCTAGAGTACATTACTCATACATAAACTTTGGAGGCAAACTCGAGTATGAGAACTATACACTGAACAACACTACTAAAATCTATAACTAAGCTTCCACCTTAGAGCAACTCCTGGTGGCAAGCTCCAAAGCCCTCCCTTGTGCTTCACTAGCCTTTATTGGCCAAAAAGACAATTGCAGTTCGTTCCATAACTTAACCAACAACTGATCCATAAACCAGAATCATAAAGATTAAAATAAACCATATACTCGCTCATGCTCCTAGCTCAACAACCCTCAATGGTTGCTAGCTTAACGACACCCAAAACTACACAACAAAAGCTAAAAGAGTGAGAATCAAAGATTCTCAGTAAGGGATCCTTCAACATGCAAAAAAAATACTAAGGACACACATATAAACATATATATGCACATATATTTGAGTCCCTTGGGACCCCCTCCTTATCCTAGTCCTCTTACAAGTGTCACACCATGGCTAGCAAATTCTGTCCTATAACACACTCCTAGTAAGCCTTAGCTTATTGATGCAATAACTTTAACCTTCCCTTAATTGTAGTGCAGGTGAACATGGTGGATACTCCATGCTTGAGTTCTAAGAAACTCACTAGGTGTATTATGTTCCCACATAGTGTCTCGAGCCATTGTCTCACCTAGGCCACTATAGTACTAAACCTCCACCTAAGTAGGCATACTAGGCTCCAACTTGGTGTCTCGAGCTAATAAGCTTTCCTAGATCACCAAGGTACTAACCCTTATCATTTAACCTACCAAGGATGCATAAAGCTTTCACTTGTGCCTCAAGTCACAACTTGGCTAGGCAACAAGTGCACTAAGCCTTCATCCACGGCGCTCCCCTATCCACCATTACTTGGTTCACCCTAGTGGAATGGAAATGACCATGATTAGACTCATTTACTAGGTTCTTTGGAACCCACCTAGGTGCACTAAGGTTCCCACATCAAAGCTTCAAATCCAAAGGCCCAACTAGGTTTCTGATGGTGCTATATAAACCTTGCACCCACTATTGGTGCTATATTGTGGGCAAAATATGTCTCCACTTTGAACAAAAATACGTCTAAACCTTAAAAATTCTAGGCTTGGTAAAGGCATGGAAGTGATAGTATTCCTTCTTAGCTTAATGTGAAATCTAGAATCACCTCAAATGGACACCTGAACGAAAAGTTATGAAGAAAATACTACTAAGTGTTAAAGCTATCGGTGACACATTGCCAATGAATGAAGACCCGTCGCCACAATACAAAACCCCCTAGAATTTTTATGAAAAGCTTGGCAACTCATCACCATTCCTTGGCGATGAGTCCACAACTATTTTGTGCTAAAAAATTCCATGTTTTGCGCCATAACTACTTTGGGGCCTTCCAAGGCCTTCCAATGGCCATACGGATGCCTTGAAATGCCTAAAACCTTCATGTACACATACACTAGGCCACAATGCACCATTTAAACTATTCCTATGGTGTCCATAAACACCACACAAACCATCAAAATCTCAGTAGTCCAACATGTTCATCACCATCTACCAACTAATGTCATTCATCACACTACTTGAATTTAACAAGCAAATAGGCTATGAATGGCATCAAATGTGCATAAACCATAAATCCCTTACCTCAATTACATAAGAATTAGCAAGAATCAAGCACCATAAGCTTCAAGCAACAAGCACAAAGGCTCCACTAAGGTTTCCTAGGTTCCAAATCACAAACAAGGTTCATGGGACTAAATTAAAGAAATCCTAGCAAACCCAAGATCCATAAAGCTTAAGAAACAAGAAATCAACTTGGGCAAGAAGGTACCTTACGAATTCAACCATGCCCAAGCTTGAAAACACCTCAAGAAGCATCAATGGCACAAAAACAACACAAAGCAAGGTGCCTCTTGCTTGGGTATGCCAAAAGCCTCCAAAATTCCTTAAGAAACCATGATTTTGATGAAGTTGGAGCAAGAGCTGCAGAGGGTTGGATGGAGCTACGAATTTGAAGTGGAAGGGATGAGGGAATAGTACCACGACCTCTTCCTCCACAAGCTTTAAATAATAAAAACCTTTTCCCCCCCTAAACTTTTTAATTTTTGCAAGTTCACGCCTTCCCCAAATAATATCTAGGTAATTAAAAACTTAGTGTCATAAACCATTCAAAACCTACTATGCCTTTACTAACTTACTTGATTTTTTCTAATTAACCTCTAATTAAGGTCTTTAAGCTAAAAATTTATGAACTCACCTCCCTCACCGAGCATTCCATTAGAAGGGCTATAACATTCTCCCCACCTTGGAGAATTTTGTCCACTAAATTCAATCTCCACACCTTAAACAATATACTGGGATATGGTGCCAACGTATTCCAACCAAACCTACAAGTGGGTGTCAGTTACACAACAGCCCATTTGGCATAGAACTACCCGACCCATTCAGCTAATGCCTTCAGGGCACTTGAATCTGGTCCTGTCTTGTATAGGTACTACGCCCAATGCCATTCATTGTGCTCACTCTAACTGTAGTTTGATTTCTGCTCACTATTCTCCTTACCTTAGCCTGACCTTAGTCAGTCGAAACACTTTAATGCAATTTTTATTCTTGAAGACTGTGGTATGGTCGTTCCCTACCTTCAGCACATGGTACTGCTGAACAACATCTGACTACTCCAAGTTATCCTAGCAAATCTAGTGATCATGAATCCTCCAAACCAAACTCTATGTCTAGTCCTCTAATGTATGATAGCTTAACAAGCTTTTAGAGGCCTATTCACTATCAACAAATTTCCTTTAGTATCTTCTGTGTGTCAAAACCCACTACTATAAGCTAACTTAACAAGTTAAACTTGTCCATTAACACTTACACTAGAAAAAATTCCACTCTAGGTTTGACGCCCAAACTCTTGTACCAAACCCCTTAGTGCAATCTAGCTTAACAAGTATGAATCTTTTTCCACTAACTCTTACACAGTTAGTTCCTCACTCTAGGTTTGGTACCTAACAACTCCTAACGATCACCAAACTAAGTGTGTCACTAGTGTATTATGGCGTTGCCACATACACTAATAGAACCCTAAAGGATACTTCGCTCCAAGCTCCACTATACTCTAGGGCTCTTCCAAATGAGTGAGCTACTAAGAGTTGAATGTCCCATCCCACCCTAAAGCACGAGTCTTCAAATGCTCCCATTGGATGGCCCCTATGCATCAAACATACCGGTGCACTCGGCAAGGTACCCATACACCACCCAAGCATCATGATCCTACTACTTTCATAACTTTGGAGCCCCTTACACCGACATGCCTATAAGAGAAATCCTCTCTGGCATGAATGCCAAGGCCTTCAAGCAGCTAGTAGCCCTTAGCTCTTATCCGTGCCCCCTCGGCTTAGGCCACCCAACACTCAGCAATTTAGCTACCGAGAGGCTACCTAAGTCAAAGGTCTTGACACTTTAGTTGCTTTACTCGAAGTATCCTAGGTGCCCGAAGCCTACACACTCAATCTTTTCACCATCCTACACATAGAGCCCAACATCCTACACATGCTAGATTAACTCCTCGAGTGTGTCCTTAGTAAATTTGCTTCTCAGCCACCAAACCTACCCCATGTGTAAAATACCTATGAGGTCCCTAGCTGAGTTGTGAGGTACCACTAGATTTTGGATCAACCTAGGTATTTTTGGCTTGGTGGTCGGCTGGACAACTCAACCCGTTCACTAGGCTCTGACAAACTCCCAGTCTTACTCAACTCTTGAGCACCTTTTAGGCCTCTCGGCTTCAAACAGTATCAAGCACCTCAGCAACAACTATTCCTCACTTAACTATGGTTACAAACAACCATCTCCACCTTCTATACTTAACTACCATACCATGATTGTACTATATCATCCTCACATCAAAATGATGCACTCATGGCTTTTTCCGCATCAACCCACCAACTTGGTAGAAAAAATAATTTCACCATCACTTTAATTAACTATTAGGAGGTGGTTATGTTATAGCCCTCCTAGTGGAATGCTCGATGAGTGAGGTAAGTTCATAAATCCTTAGCTTAAATACCTTAATTAGAGGTGAATTAGCAAAATCAAGTAAGTTATTAAAGGTTTAGTTGGTTCTGGGAGGTTTATGCACTAAGTTTGCCAGGGGCCAAAATGGTCATTTTGCTCCTTGGAGGATTAGGATGAGTCTCAAGAGTAAAAATGAAGTTTTCAAAACCCAAAGCACAAGTTAGCAAAGTTTGCCAACATTTTTAATTACCTAGCTACCATTTGGGGAATGGGTAAGTTTGTAAAAAATAAATAAGTTTGGGGGGGAAGTTTGTTGTTTTAAAAATGGTTGGAAGAGATGAGGAAGTCATTATTCCCTCATCCCTTCCACATCAAATTCGTAGCTTCTTCCAACTTTCTCCAATTCTTGCTCCAACTTAATCAAAATCATGATTTCTTGTGGAATTTTGGAGGCTTTTGGCATACCCAAGCAAGAGGTAGTTTTTATTGTGTTGTTGTTGCACCATTGAAGCTTCTTAGGGCCTTTTCAAGCTTGGACATGGTTGATTTCATGAGGTAACTTCTTGCCCATGTTGTTTTCTTTTTTCTTAAGCTTTGTGGAGCTTGGGTTTTCCTTGGATTGCTTTAATTTAGTGACATGAACCTTGTTTGTTCTTTGGAACCTAGGAAACCTATTGGAACCCTTGAAGCTTGTGATTTGAGCTTCTAGTGCTTGATTGTTGCTAGTTCAAGGTGAATTGAGGTAAAGGATTTATAATTCAAGCATATTTGATTCCATTCATAGCTTGTTTGCTTGTTAAATTCAAGTAATTTGATGAATGGCATTAGTTTGTGGATGGTGATGAACATCTTGGACTATAGAGGTTTTGATGGTTTGTGTGGTGTTTATGGACACCATAGGATTGCTTTTAAATGGTCCATTGTGGCCTAGTGCATGTATACATGAAGGTTTAAGCATTTCAGGACATCCCAATGGCCATTGGAAGGCCTTGGAAGGGCCCAAAGTAGCTATGGCGTGAAATCTAGAATTTTTGGGCACAAAACAGTTCGGGACACATCACACATCACCAACCTTTTGATGAAAATTCCAAGGGTTTTATATTGTGACAACACATCTTCGTTCATTTGAACGAAGAAGCATTGCCAATAGCTTTCATAGTCGGTAATGTTTTCTTCATAACTTTTTGCTCGGGTGTCCGATTTAGGCGATTCTAGATTCCATACAAAGCTAAAGGGGAGCACTATCATTTACATAACTTCACCAAGCTAAGAATTTCCTAGGTTTAAAGTTATTTTAGTTTAAAGTTATTTCAGTTCAAACTAAAGGCATGTTTGGCCATAATAGAACACCATTGGTTGGGAGCAAGCTTTACTACTATTGGAAGCCTAGTTGGGCCTTCAAATTTAAGGCTCTGATGTGGGAACCCTAGTGCACCTAGGAAGGTTCCAAAAGAATCTAGTAAATGAGTCCAACAATGATCATTTCCACCTCACTTGTGTGAACCAAGTAATGGTGGATAGTGGAGCCCCATGGATAAAGGCTTAGTGCACTTGTGGCCTAGCCAAGTTGTCACTTGAGGCACAAATGAAAGCTTAGTGCATCCTTGATAGGTTAAATGGCAAGGCTTCGTACCTTGGTGGTCTAGGTGAGCTTATTAGCTCAAGACACCAAGTGGGAGCTTGGTGCACCTATTTGGGTGGAGGCTTAGTACACAAGTAACCTAGGCAAGTCTAAGGACATGAAGCACTATGTGGAGGCCTAATACACCTAGTGAATTTCTTGGAACTCAAGCAAGGATCATCCACCATGTTCACCTACACAACAACCAAGGGAAGGTTAAGTTACTGCATCAGTAAGCTAAGGCTTACTAGGAATGAGTTAGTGGCTAGAACTCACTAGGCACGGAGTGGCACCCATGAAAAGACTAGGATAAGAAGTAGTCCCAAGGGAATTAGTATATGCACATATATTAGCCCTTAAACTACAAGTGCACACAGTAGACTTCATATATATTGTATATATGTGCATCCTCAGCATTTTTCTTGCAGGTTGAAGGATCCCTTATTGAGAATCTTTGATTCTCACTCCCTTAGCTTTTATTGTGTAGTTCTGGGTATTGTTGAGCCAGCAACCATTGAGGGTTGTTAAGCTACGCTCATGAGTAGGTATATGATTTATTTGAATCTTTATGATTCTAGTTTGTGGTTCACTTGTTGGTTGAGTTATGGTACTAACTGCAATCACCTTTGTGGCCAACAGAGGCTAGTGAAGCACAAAGGAGGGCTTTGCAGCTTAGCACTGGGAGTTGCTCTAAGGTAGAAGCTTAGTTATGGATATTAGTAGTGTTGTTCAGTGTATAGTTCTCATACACTAGTTTGCCTCCAATGTTCATGTTTGAGTAGTCTACTTTAGAGTCGCTCTTGGGTACAAGCATAGTCTACTTTTGTATGCTTTGACTACTTTGAAACTTGGATTTTAGTGAAAATCATGGGCAACGTTTTATCTTTTTATTACTTATTTTACCATTTAAGTCAAAGAACATACTCATGCATGATTGCATAGTAGGATTAATCAACTAGAACCATAAAAGTTTTAACTAGTGTGCACGTAATCAATTAGCCAATTGTGACTAGTGTGGGAAAAGTTTCCATAGGCTTCTTAGGCATGTCCGCGAGGGGCCTGGTCAGGTTAGCCATGTAAAATCTCTCAGGTGGATCATCCATGGTAAATTTTCTTAGCATACCCGTTAGTAAATTGATGCAAGAATTCCATCAAAGTAACTAGAGTACTAGTGAAAGGTTAAAGACTTACCTCACACTAGCCATGCACTGCCAGTGAGTTCACTATAGCTACCATCACTCCTGGCTAGTTGCTGCCTATTCTAGCTCAAGCAAAGCTTAACTCAAGTGCACTAGGTTGACTCCTTGTGGCAATAGCTATTAGGGAAAAACTTCCTAGGCTGGTCTTAACTTAACCGAGCCCAAATATGAGACTGGTTTGATGACCACTCAAACCATTGGCAACAATTCTTAAATGCATCATAAGAACAATGCACTTTTTGCACCTTAGGCATAAGCCCCTTCTCCTACATAATCTGTTCTTGTTCCTCGATCTCAGGTTGACATTTGCACTATGGGTGTGTCACCCATGCTCCTACTAGGTCAAATAAGCTAGCCTCTACCTCGTAGTCTCATGTCTTCAACTCACCTAAATCTCTTTTGAGAGTTGCTTCATCTTCCACCACTTGATAGTGCCCACCTCGACAATTGTCAAACTTTTTCATATGCTAGCTCAAGGCCTCGGGGAAACTTGGCCTCAAGCTCCTACTCTCAATGAGAAAGTATGAGAGTACTACTCTTGCTTCTAGCTAACATGACTTAGGTCAGTGCATCCTCATCTCTTTTCAATGTTGCCTAACCCATTTAGATTTATGGGTTAAACTTTTAGAACTTTCAAACTAATCCACACGGACCAGTGGCACTCCCCACCTTGGAGGATTCCATATCCTCCTATGTAGCCTACCTCACATGAGTTCCAAAACAACTTCTAAGATGATGGTCACATCCCAACTACTTAAGCCAAGGTGTTTCCCCGCCTTGGAGCAAGCCGAACCAATTTCCCCAATGTTGCCACACTAGATTGCTAGGATCCATTCCTAGACCTTAGCATCTGAAAGCAAACCTGACCTAGTTCCACCATTGCAACCTCCAGCCAAAGTGTTACCACCTCCAAAAATCTGAAAATTATAGTGTAAATGCATAATGGTTATAAACCATTATATAGCATAATTTTTTCCATAGAGAATGAAATATAAGGGATAAAGTATAAAACTACACCTGTTTAAAAATTTCACACAATGGTTACTTGGCCCTCAAGGAAGCCCTAAAGGATTGCTTGTTTTGTAAGTAACCTATGGACATTATTGTAACATTTCAAGACTTGGGCACTCAATTGTACAACTTTAAAAGATATATTTTGGGATGATCTTTGAAACGGTCAAATGGGATCATTTTTATCATTTTCCCACCCTTCCATTGATGGTTCATATAGTAAAAAATGTTGGCTAAAGATTAGCTAAAAAGTCTTTACTTAAGGTATACTTATAATGGCCTAAGTCAGGGTTAAGGTTAAGCTAATCAAGTCATGAAAATATCTAGACTTTCCTGCCTTTCCTTGGCCATTTTGACCACAGCCTCCTTCTTAGCTCCTCCATAAGCTTCAATAACCACCATAGCTCAAGCTCTCAAAAAATCACAAAGGAAGGCAATCGGATGCACCAAGAATAAGAAAAACCCTAGTTTTCAGGTTTATTATGCAACACTTGTAATATTCAACCTTCATAGCCCAAGGTAAGGGTTTTATCTTCATGTTTCATTGTTTTTTACTTTCATCAAATGATGATCAAGCATCCATGAAGCGAAGACCATGCTTGGAAGAGAGGAAAAAGCTCAAGGAACCAAGTATGGGTTAAAGGGGAGTGCATGAACAAGGTTTCAGCCTTACTATTTTTATGCACTAAGATGACAGTGTTTATAAGGGTTTCTAGAGCCCAAGTTAGTACTAAATAAGACCAATTAATCTCTTAAGACCAAGCAGTAGCGTGAGGAGGGCAACCATAATGATTACATATTGTTTTTTTGATTCTTTATGGACTAACCTGAATGATGTGTTGCTACTAGCATTGCATTTGATTGTGTTCTATTTGTTTGTGCAATTGGATGGCTATATTTATGTATATATGTTATGTCTTTGGATTTTAGGTATGTATTTGGGAATTCATGTTTCTAATGATAAGCCCTTACTAAGTTTTTCTCAAGAGACTTACCCCCTTTCTATCCATTTCAGAAGCACCTAAAGAACAGTATTCAAACTAGTAGCTTTCATTTGAATTTATTTATGAAATTTTAGTTATATTAACTTCCATATGTTTAACTTTAAATTGAAAATTTTCATGATTTTTTGAGTACATTAGCTATTTTTAGTAATGGTAGTTTCTGCCTTACGCAACCATTAGTCCCTTCAAGTTTCTGGAGTGCTTAGTGCTTTTGAAGTTCTCCAAGAAGCTTAGTGTACTTATTAACTAAGTTATTGGCATGTATGTAGTGAATGAATGCATGTAAATGAATTGGGTATGTTGTATGTGTAGTGTGAGGTGGATATATGGATCATTGGAGTATAGCTTGAAGTGTATGTACAATGTTGCCCATATGGTGTTTATGGGTTGTTTTGATGAAATTTTTATGAATGATGGTTAGAAGGGTTATAAATTCAGGGGAGTGGTTTTCCCATGTGTCTAAGACATGTATGAACACTACCAAGTGTGTTTTGCACCTATAAATGAAGTGTATGAATATTATGAAATTTTGTATACGCATAATGGTCAATAGTGGATAAAATTTGGTACCTGTACTCCAGCTGCCATAACTTTCTGTACATAATGAATTTGGCTATGAAATTTTGACCACACTTAGAAAACTTGAAGATGAATTATTGGATTTTGAATCACTAGATTTGGTGCCCTATAGCTAGAGTTATGGCCTGTCAAAGTTGGCTGATTTTGCTATGTACTGTTCATATGGTCATTTCTATCCAGTTAAGTGTAAAATCCATACTTGCAAACTTAGATGGATTTAATGCCTCAAACCTATTTCCCTATGATGTTTTAAGTATATTAAAAGGTTTAAAACCCTTAGGGCATAGAAGGACATGAGTAGAATTTGAGTTGGACACGATATGAAAGTTTGGACACATAAAATGGGCACCAATAGCATCAAGTGTTCGTATGATTGTATATGCGCTTGGGAATTTTACTCAAATTCCATATTGGCTAGGAATAAATAATTTGATTCTCATCATTACTTCTACATGAAATTGCATGTGAATATGTATGTGATGGTTTGACTAATACACATATATTTGTATAGAGACCAAGAGGGCCACTTGGGTAACATGGTGGGCATTTTTCTGCTTGGCCTACAAAACATGCATAGTTCCTGGGACTTGACACACTAAATATGGTCACTGTATTTGAGTACTCAAAGTGGTAACAAAAAGCCAGATGACAACTCACAAATGTTGGTTAGCACTAACTACCCCAGCACAAGGACAATCCACTAGATCTTAGTTCCTAGCCTCCAATGACCATGACCGAGCTCTGATACCAAACTGACATGGCCCCTAATGGGCCTGCCTAGGATGCCCATGGGAACTGGTCCCACACTAGTTATATTTAGCTAATTGATTACATGCACATGAGTTAAAACCACTATGCTTCTACTTAATTAATCGTACGATGCAATCATGCATAAGTATGTGCTTTAACTTGTTCAAAAAAATAAGGAAATGATACTTAAAACATTGCCACAAGATTTCATTAAAAACAAACATCAAAATTGTCAAAGCATACAAAGCATTCATGTCGTTAACTACACATAATCAATCACATGTGAACATCCAAGAAAAAGTAGACTATCCTCACACCCAAGAGCAACTCTAGAGTAGACTACTCATCCATTAACATTGGAGGCAAACTAGTGTATGAGATTTATACACTGAAAAACACTACTGAGATCCATAACTAAGCCTCCACCTTAGAGCAACTCTTGGTGGCAAGCTCGAAAGCCCTCCCCTGTACTTCACTAGCCTCTGTTGGTAAAAAAGAAAACTGTAGTTAGTACCATAACTTAACGAACAAGTGATCCACAAAATGGAATCGTAAAGATTAAAATTAACCATATACTTGCTCATGAGCCTAGCTGAATAACCCTCAATGGTAGCTGGCTCAACAACACCCAAAAATGCACAACAAAAGCTAAGGGAATGGGAATCAAAGATTCTCAGTAAGGCATCTTTTAACTCATAAGAAAAATAATGAGGACACACATATATACAAATATATGAAGTCTACTGCACATTCTTGGAGTTTAAGGGCTAACATATGTGTATATGCTTGAGCCCCTTGGGACCCCTCCTCATCCCAGTCCTCTCACAGGTGTCACTCTGTGCCTAACAAGTTCTGGACCCTAACTCGCTCCTAGTAAACCTTAACTTATTGATGCAGTAACTTTAAAGTTCTTTTAATTGTTAGGTAGGTGAACATGGTGGATACTCCTTGCTTGAGTTCTAAGAAACTCACTAGGTGTACCAGGCTCCCACATAGTGCCTCGAGCCATTGGCTCACTTAGGCCACTATGGTACTAGGCCTGCACCCAACTAAAAATACTAGGTTCCAACTTGGTGTCTCAAGCTAATAAGCTAACCAAGATCACCAAGGTACTAAGCCTCATCATTCAACCAACCAAGGATGTGCTAAGCTTTCACTTGTGCTTGAAGTCATAACTTGGCTAGGCAACAAGTGCACTAAGCCTTCATCCCTAGTGCTTCCCTATCCACCATTACTTGGTTCACCCTAGTGGGGTGGCAATGACCATGGTTGGAGTCACTTATTAGGTTCTTTGGAACCCACCTAAGTGCATTAAGGTTCCCACATCGAAGCCTTAAATTTGAAGGCCCAACTAGGCTTTCGATAGTACTAAACCTTGCACCCAACTAATGGTGCTATATTGTGACCAAAGATGCCTTCACTTTGAACAAATATACCTCTGAACTTGGACAATTCTAGGCTTGGTAAAGCATGGAAATGATAGTACTCCTCTTAGCTTCATGTGGAATCTAGAATTGCCTTAAATAGACACCTTAGTGAAATGTTATGAAGAAAATACTACCGGGTGTCAAAGTTGTCGGTGATGTGTTGCCAATGAACAAAGACGTGTCACCACAGTACAAAACCCCTTAGAATTTTCATGAAAAGCTTGGTGACACATCGCCAACTATCTCGTACCCAGAAATTCCAAATTTCACGCCAAAGCTTCTTTAGGGCCTTCCAAGGCCTTCCAATGGCACTAGGCATACCTTGAAATGCCACAAACCTTCATGTACACATGCACTAGGCCACAATGCACCATTTACATCCTATGGTGTCCATAACACCACAAAAACCATCAAAACCTCACTAGTCCAACATGTTCATCACCATCCACCAACTAATGTCATTCATCAAATTACTTGAATTTAACAAGCAAACAAGCTATGAATGGCATCAAATGTGCATCAATCATAAATCCCTTGCCTCAATTACAAAATAAGTGGCAAGAATCAAACACCATAAGCTTCAAGCTTCAAGAACAAAGACTCCACTAAGGTTTCCTAGGTTCCAAAGCACAAACAAGGTAAACTCCACTAAATTAAAGATAGGCAAGCAAAACCCAAGCTCCACAAAGCTTAAAAAACAAGAAATCAACTTGGCAAAGAAGGTACCTCATGAATTCAAACATGCCCAAGCTTGAAAACATCCCAAGAAGCTTTAATGGTGCAAAAACAACACAAAGCAAACTATGCCAAAAGCCTCCAAAATTCCACAATAAACCATGATTTTGATGAAGTTGGAGCAATAATTGGAGAAGGTTAGAGGGAGCTACGAATTTGAAGTGGAAGGGATGAGGGAATAATGCCACAACCTCTTCCTCTACAAGCTTTAAGTAATTGAAGCCCCCCCCAAACATTTTAAATTTTCGCAAATTCACCCCTTCCCTAAATAATAACTAGGTAATTAAAAAATTTGCCAAACTTTGCTAATTTGGGCTTTAGATTTAAAAAAAACATCATTTTTACTCCTGAGATATGTCCCGATGCTCTGAGGTACAAAATGACCATTTTGTCCTTGGGCAGACTTAATGCCATAAACCATTCGAAACCTACTAAACCTTTAATAACTTACTTTATTTTTGCTAAATCACCACTAATTAGGGTCTTTAAGCTAGAGATTTATGAACTTACCTCCCTCACTGAGCATTCCACTAAGAAGGCTATAACAGGGGCATTCAATGGCATTGAGCACATGCTAAAATGTAAGACATTTAATGGAGTCAAGCCCATGCTAGAAGCTAGGCAAAAACCAATACACTCAATGTTGGAAGATATAAGGAAGTACGTCACGTAAAGGTTTGGTGAGAAACATAGAGCTTCTTAAATGTGGGAGGTGGACCATGGATACATTATTCTAGTGAAGTTAAAAGTGAAAGGCAAAGATCACCATAATTGGGAGGTGGCATGGAATGTTGAAGGGCATAAGGTATCAAGTGGTATGATTCAATATGTCGTAAAGCTTGATGAATAAGGGTGTTCTTGTGGAAGATGGGATGTGTCTTATATTTTATGTTTCATGCTATATGCTACATATTGGAGGTGTAACATGTTCCGAAAGACTACCTAGGAAAGTGTTACAAGAATTTGGCATAGGCATAACTTTATAGTTGCTAGCGTATTAATTCATTGTGGGATGATGACCATATGTAGGTAGTATCCAATATGGTTGTTGTGGATCACCACTAGATAAAAGGGATATTATTGTAGCTAGGAATAATAGGTGCAATGTAATACCTCTGGATCAGGATGAAGCCTAATAGTTGGGTCAAAGAACAATTAATGCATTCTTAGGAAACTCGATGGGACGGGCCACACTATCAGTGACTTAAGAATAGAGGTTAGTGAGCAAGAGTAATAAGGAGCTAACCTAAGTTAGGTAGTACCCCATGGTCTATGCTAATCATATGCATGTCAAACCAAAGTAAGAATAACATAATAGAATTCACGGGGGATTTGATTCTAAGTATTATGTATCGTATTGTTGATTGTCTAATCATTTTCCACTATTGATAATTAGTTAGTTAACTATTTTTACTACATTAGTTAGTTAGTTCAGTTAGTGGTTAATTAGTTAAACAATAGTTCTTAATGATTGGTTAGATAATAGAGAAAGGTTGAGTATGGTAGACAACTCTGTTCTTTGGTAAAAATGATCTTAATACTTGTCACTACTATACTTTTATTTTAGGTATGTTGGCTTATGAGTTCACTTATTTATAAGTATAGAGAGAATTGACACATCCTCATTATTCTTTAGTGTGGTGGGAAGAGTTATGATACACATCATTCTTCAACAAAAAGAATGATACACACATGCCAAGTAGGATTAAAAAGGTCTATAAAACTTGCCTCTGTACATTGGGAATCAAATTTCCAGCACCTAACACCATATTACCCTTATTAAAAAACTACTGTGCCCCTAGTTAGTCCACAAAGTACATATAACAAACCATGACACAACCAATAAGAATATGACCATATAGAAAATTCCCTTCATTTTCCTAGCACTATCTTTTTCCAGCTCTAGCATTTCTTCCAAGTTCAATAATCTTTTCCTTCAATCTCACATTCTCGTCCTCCAGTTTAACCTTCTTTTCTTCTAGATTTTCTTTTCTTCCTCCACTTTGACAATACCATTTACTTGTTCCTACAACATATTTTTCAGTTTTTGCACCTCCTCTTAAAAGGTTTAGATGATAAATGTAAGTGACCTAGAACCAAAACTTGCAATCATTTATCCTCTAGACCAATAGAAAAAAAAATCATAGACAAATGACCACATAAAATAATTAACCATATGAAATCTACTATCATTATCAAAGCAAAAGATAATAAAAAAATTACAATACTTGCATTTTGACAAGCTATGAAGTGTCACCCTGGATTTTTAGATGTCCAAGAAGTTTTCTACCCGACTCTGATTTGCATTTGCACTCCATATTTATTAGTGCTTGTTTAGATGCATGTGCACCTCGAGAGAAAACCAGTGAGGTTTGAGAGAAAATTAGTGAAGAAACATGAAACCCTTTTGGGATAATTAAGTGTGAACTAAACTTGTACAATGATTTAATAGAATTGTTTGACAATTTCTAAGCCAAATTTAGGATTTGGAACTAAAACCATCAAAGCTAGCAAAGTACTGCATCAGATTCATGACTAGTAGTGACCAAAGTGTTTGATCTCTAAGAATTAAATAGAAGTTGTTGTTTAATTTGTTACTGAGGATTGAATAAAGACTACTGTTTCATTACTATGAAGGTTAGATTTGTTGGACTATTTTAGTAAAATGCTAGCAAATGAAATCTTCTTAGAACCATAATGAAAGATTGTATTACTTTAGCAACAAGCTTTGTCTTAACTGAGTTAAAAATTGTTTCTAGGATATTGGACAAGTGACAAGGTCACTATTGCTTGCTAACCATCTCATTTGTGTTATTGTTATATTTAGTATTCATGGGCAATGCTATCAACTATTTAAGAAAAATCCATGAGTTAAGAGTTACTAATGAACTTGGAGGATCAAATTTTTTTAGATAAGGAGAATATTACACATTGTCCCCGACCTATTAGCAATTGTTCAAAATTTATTTAATGCTGTTATTATCATGAATTTATTTCTAGAGACATGTTAGTTTTTGCTAGTTTGGAAGTCCAAATTTATTTAATAAATGGTTCGTTTAATGTTTCATTAACTTCTGGATTATTGAATATGACAATTGAGTGACTACACTGAAAAAGGGCAATAGTTTAGGGTTTTATTTGTGATCGGCCCAAAGAACAAAGAATATACTTCTATCTTTGATATGAAATAGGACAAATGAGGAATAGTGGTCTAGTTTGGTATAATTCTACTTATTCTACAAATTTCACCAAGAAATCATAAAGTAAAGCATACCCTTTCCCTGAAAAACCAAAATTCTAACTAAAACCCTAGGGACATTGAACTTCTCCCCATTGATTGTGTTGATAATCTCGGATTTGGGACTAGAAAATGCTTGCATAGCAATGGATTGGATTTCTGAACAAAATATTAATAGAGGTGCTAAAACTAGATTGGATCAGATCCTGAGTTTCATAGTAAGAGTGAATTGAGACCCAAGGTACAGTGCTTTACTCATACCTATAAAGTTTTGTTTTTATTGGAATTGTTAAGTAGTTGTATTCACCTAAGTATTAGATCTTGCCTTGCAAGACTTGTAATTACTATTGTCTCAAATAACCTTTTTTAATAGAAATAGTTCAATGTTTAGATTTTGAAGTTGTTACTTATTATTTTACAAAATGGACTTCACTTTTATTGGAGTAACCTCCACATTTTACCTAATTTTCTTATCCTAAAGCTTTTCTTGTTTTAGGTATAAGGTGGGGTGTGATAGATTAGTATCAAAGCTTGGCTTAAATGTATTAACTATTATTAGATTTGAAAGAGTTTTGTTTTCTCACAGGAAGAAAGTCTACCACCCTAGCAGAACTACCAAGGGAATATTGAATTAAGGTAAATGTAAGAATTTGATTGCTTAAGTATTGCAAACATAACTTTTGAATAATCTTATTCTGATGTTTTTGAAGTGATTAAGTTTTTTATGGTTATGTCATGCTATTATATGCATTGCTTGATAGATGTGTGTAAGTCTCATGAATTGGAAAAAAAAAAAGGTATGTGTATATCTATAGCATGCAAGCATGGCAACTGTTGAAGAACTAACCTTGCAAATTACAAAAGAAAATTATTGTCTTTTGTAATTTGTTGCATAAGTATCATAGGAATATGGAAGCATACCGCAGCTAGTATCTAACTAGTATTGAATAGCCTTCTTAGCCTTAAAGATGAACTAAGGTAGTAGGCAACGGACCTAGGAAGCCTAAATTTAGAAGTCTCAAGACTAGGCCGTTTCTAGAAGCCCAAGTAGACCCCAAAAGGAACTACTTCTAGGAAGGAAATTGTATCCCATAAATATGGGACAAGCTACAATATTTTTATCCCAAAGGTGAATTACTCAGAGCATACCTCAACTATATAAACACATCACCAATCCCGTGGTATGAAATTCTAGCTTTCCTCTTCTTCTCTTTGCTACTCCTCAATGGAAAGCTAACTTGAGCGTTGGAGGGTCTCCCCTTGGAGCACATCTCGGGGCTCTAACGTTATATTTGCAGACAGAATCCTAATCTGCTATTCGCGAAGCTCTTGGGCCTAGCTTACTTGATCACTTTACTTATCAATTTGGCACTGTCTATGGGAACCCAATATGGTGAACATGCGAAGATCACAATTGGAGAATCAGGACTTGCAGGAGACTGAGCAAGAGAGCCACTACCCTAAGAGGTCCGTAGGGCCCGAAGGTGAAGAAACACGCCAGGGCAATGACCTAGAGAATCCCACGAGGCTCTAGAGGGACCCTCGTAGGGGTAAAGGCCCTTTGTCCCTAAACGATAAACAGTTCCAGGCGCTACAACATGCCTTGTTTGAACAGTTGATGGTGATGGTCCAATAAGAAATCCAAAGAGCCTTACCTAAAGCAGCAGAAGAAGCCGCTGAAAATCACCCAGTGGATGGGCCTCACCTAGCCCCTCTATGAGGCCAACCTTCAAGGACACAAATCCATGAGAGATTGTCATTCTTAGACTGCTTAGATGGTCCCAACGACATTAGTACAATCTTGCAGACACTTGACCAGATGGAGCAGCACATGCTGGCCCTCGAGCAACTGAAGGAAAGCCATAACATAGGCATTGACATGGAGTACCTATGGCTCCAACCTTTCTTAGAAGAGATAATCAATGCCCCCACTCCCAAGGGGTCCATATGTCAAAAATTGACTTATACAATGGCCTTACAAACCCAATAAACCATCTACAAAGGTATGTTACCTTTATGAGTCTTGGAAGGGCCTCTGATGCCATCATGTGTAGAGTTTTTAGCTTTATGTTAATAGGAGCCACTGCCTTCTGGTTTGGGACCAACCAGGGGCATCACTTCTCTTCATTCAAGGACCTTTCCAATGTGTTCCTAAGACACCTCTTGGGAAGCCAACCAACTCAAAATACTATGGCCTACCAACAAAAAATTTGGCAGGGTCGCAAGAAGTCACTAAGGGACTACGTCCAAATATTCAATACTAAGGCAGTAAAGGGGCTATCCCCAAAGCTACACCTAGTAGCCATTACCTAGGGACTGGCATAGGATTCAAGACAAGCTTGGGACTTACATGAGAACCTCGTATAGGACATAAAGGAATCCCTCGACTGAGCCACAAGATACATACAACTTAAAGAACTCAATTAGTGGACAGTTCCTAAAGACCAACCCAAAAATAAGAAAGGCGGACCCAAAAAGAGAGGTAGATGAGATTTACAACTGGAGCCCGTCCTCCTGTCCTTGAGAGAAACAAGGTCGAACATCCTTTATGCCTTCGAGAAGAAGAACTAGATCCTTCAGTGGCCCTCAGCGATGCCTCCCTAGGGAAAAAAAGGACCTTAAAAAGCACTATAAATACAAAAAAGGCAAAGGACATGATATTGAGGAGCGCTAGCAGCTGAAGAAGCTGTTTGAAGAGATGATTCAAGAAGGCAAGTTAAAAAAGTACATGTTTAAGCAAATATCTCATTACCAAAGACAAGAGGAGAGGCCCCGTAGAAGAGACTACGATGGCAACAATGACAGATATAATCATCAAGAGAGAAGCCTCAGTGGCTCAAAAGAGACAAGAGCTAAAAATCACACAACTAGAAGCGGTTGACCCTGGCTAGGTCATAACGAGGGCTGACGGATCCAAAGTAGTGATCCCATACATGTACCCATTCATTTTTAGGGCACGTATCAACATCTTCGACATAGAAAAGGCCTATATGGATACATGGGCCAATGTCAACATCATTTTCATTAACTTATTGGAGAGGATAAAGGTTAAGAGATACTCCCTATCACCTGTGACTGGGCCCACCTTTGGGATACGCAAGGATGAGGTCCCTACTGTTGGGACCATCAAGGTCCTACTAATGTTGGTAGGAAGATATCACAAAGGGAAGCTTGCCTATGACTCCCACAATACAGGATTTCTTATCTTAGACATCCTATTGCCCTATAATGCCATCCTTGGCTGACTAGCCCAGGTGCAATTCCACATCCCAGCTAATGTTAAGAAGCTAATAGTATTTTTTACGACCCCTGTTAGGGACACAACTATGTTTTTCAACCAAGTGGCGGCACAAGAAGGTTATGTGGCAACCTTATGAAGGCCTAAAGAAAATGCACTCGCACCACTAGAGTCCAAAAGGCATAGAGGGGCATCCAAGAAAATGAGGGTGGTATGACTTTTCCCAAGGATAAGGAGCTAGTAAAGGTAGCCCCTGAAAAGGTTATCGAGATTGGCAAAGACCTCCCAGGTAAGACAAATGTTCATTCAATTTGTTAAAGCAAAGACCCAGAAGTCATAACCCGTAGCCTACAAGTATACTCTTGCACCTCACCAATACAATAGAAAAAATGTAATATGGCACCCAAGGGATGAGGATTCATCAATGGAAAAGTATGAAGGCTATGAGAGCTGGAATCATTCGAGAAGCCCTAAATGGCTCGCTAACGTAGTATTGCTAAAAAAGGAAAATGGAGACTAGCGCATGTGTGTCTACTATACCAATCTCAATGATGCCTACCTAAAAGATCTATACCTCTTGCCATCTATAGATGAATTGGTCAATGCCACATCTGAATTCAAAGTGCTATCCTTTATGGGGCTTTTCAGTGGCTACCACCAAATTTGGATGCATCCTGAAGATGAAGAAAAAGTGGCTTTTACAATACGCGAGGCCATCTATTGCTTCCAGCAAATGCCGTTCGACCTAAAAAAAGCTGAAGCCACCTACCAAAGGTTGATGAACTGTATCTTCACAGATCAGATGAGGAGAAACATAGAAGTCCATATTGATGACATGATTGTCAAAAGCAAGGCAATAAGCCAACACCTTCACAACCTTCGGGAAACTGTCCAAAGGATGCATCAATATAACATGAAATTGAATCCCAATAAGTGCACCTTTGGTATAGGTGCTAGAAAATTCCTTGGTTACATGATCTCCGAGATGGGAATAAATGCCAACCCTGATAAGATTGAAGCCATCCTCATGATGCCTTCAAAAGCTAACCAAGAGGCTAACCGCACTGGGACTATTTGTCTCATGATTTAGTGATAGATCTAAGCCATTTTTTCAAATATTAACAAAACAAGCGGCCTTTGAGTGGACAGACAAATGTCATGAAGTATTCCAACAAATAAAGGACTAGCTGCAACACCTCCCCACATTTAAATAGCCAAAGCTTGATGAGCCCTTTATGCTTTGCATAGCTGTTACCAAAGGCTTTGTCAGTGTTGTCCTTATCAAAGAAAATGGAATGAAACAATGGCCTGTGTACTATGTCAGTCAAACCATCCAGGGGGCCGAACCTAGATATCCCACACTCTATAAAGTAATTATAACCCTTATTATGGCCTCTAAAAAATTATGACCATACTTCCAAACTCATTACATAACCATTAGAATGGAATTACCCTTACAGGATATCCTACAAAAACTAGATAAATCTTATAGACTTGCTTAGTGGTTCATTGAACTGGGCGAACATGACATCCACTATGAGCCCTAGAAAGCTAATAAGGCACAAGCCTTAGTAGATTTTGCGGCTAAGATTACATCATGAGCAAAAATCCAAGAAAGACAAAATAAGGCACTCGTCTAGAAAATGTACGTGGAACGGGCCTCGGGTCCTAAATGCCAGGGTGCAGGCACCGCACTTAAGGGCTTGCTCAACCTAGAGGCCATGCTCAGAATCATATTTCGTATCCCTATAACTAATAACATCACGGAATATGAAGCCCTCCTTGTTGGGATGTAAATAGCTAGTCGGGTGGGGGTGCGGAGTATACACATATACAGTTACTCTTAATTAATGGTGAATCAAGTCATGGGAATAGCAGACGCAAAAGAGCTTACTTGTTGCAAAGACCTTATTACAACAAGATAGCTAATGAAGATGTTTAACCTTATGTAGGTTCAGAAGATCCCCAGGAGCTACAATACTAGGGCTGACGCCCTCTCAAAGGGATGGGACAAAACTATAATCGAAGTACTCATAGAGCCCTTTGATCAATTGATACATGCTACAACACCCGAAGATGATTGGAGGGAGCCAATCAAATTTACCTCTAGAAGGGTACATTAAGTGGAACTCCTGAGGGAAAGAGGAAAATCAAGATTTAGGCAGGACATTTCCTCATTATTGATGGGGAGCTATACAGAAGAGGGTTCACCTCTCCTTCGCAATCATTCTTGAGTTTGAATGAGGAACATTGCATTCTCCAAGAGATTCACTAGGGAGACTATAGGGCACATATCGGCACCAACGCCTTAGCCCACAAAGCCTTGAGGTAGGGCTTCTTTTGGACCACAATCAAAAAGGACACCAGGGAGTTCATCCATACATGCCATAATTACCAACTCAATTCAAGAGTACAGAGACCGTCCTCTTTTGGTGCCTTCTTGGTGGTGGATCCTTGGCCATTTGCCATGTCAGAGCTAGATCTGATTGTGGCGGTAGATTACTTCATCAAATGGGTGGAAACAGAGCCCTTAGTGTTTATCACAGGCCTCTAAATTGTTAAGTTTTTATGGAAGAATATCCCTTTCCATTTTGGGTGTCCATAAGCCATTGTCGCTAACAATGGAAAGCAGTTTGATAACCAACAAGTTCAATGACTCACTGAAGACAAGGGCATCTGCCTTTACTTCACCCTCGTCTCTTATCCCCAATCCAACGGGCAAGTAAAAGTCACCAATAAAAAGATTTAAGAAGGTTTAGAAATGAGGCTGGGTGAGGCCAAAGATAGATGGCTGGAAGAATTACCCGGTGTATTATAGGACTACGGCACAACTCCTCAAAAAATTATGGGAGAATCATCTTTCACAATGGCCTATGGAACCAATGCCCTTATACCCGTGGAAAACTCTTGCCTTGCCGTGCCTTGCGAGCCTGAGCCTACAATCCTACTCAAAGTGAAAAATCCCTTGAAGGAAATTTGGACCTGCTAGAAGAACTAAGGGAGCATGCAAGGGTTCACATAAGGCCTTTAGGCAGCAAACTACTTTAGCTCACGATCGAAGGATGAAACACAAGGATATTCAAATGGGGGTCAGGCCCTTATCAAAGCTAAATTGATTGGTAGGAACATAGGCCACAGAGCACTAAGACGAAATTGGGATGGACCCTACCTGTTCATAAAAAAGCTCAGGGAAGGAGTTTATGATTTGGCAACTTTAAAAGGAAAAAAGCTACCCAAAAACTATTATTCATATGACTTGTCTCCCCACTTTGCTTAGATTATCGCAAAAAAAAAATTACTTCATATTATGTACTTTGATTACCTATAAATAAAGAGGCATTCCTTTAACACTTTGTCTTCTCATCACATAAAAACAAAGCTTCACAAATCTCTCGAGCATCTAAGATCACTTGATGAAGGCCTTATACATGTGAAAATCATCATAATAAGTCACTAAACATTGCAAAAGACAGAGGCATTTCAAAAAATAAACTTCTTATTAAAGAACAAGAAATTTTTTACAATAAATGGAAAGTGAAGGACTTCAAAGAAACAAAAGCAAAAATGAGGATAGGGACCAATAGCAAAGGCTCCTAAAATTCATCTAGAAAAATGGTCTTCATTAAGATCTATTGTTCATGCATCCTCATTGAAGGTAGGAATCCCAGCCTTCCACTCCTTCGTCCAAGACTCATATCGAAACCCAGATCCTTATAAGCTGAGAGAAACGAGAGATCAAGGTTCGCAGTCGCTTGCTTAACCTAAAAATGGCAAAAAAAAGCCTTTCTTGAATTCCAGGAAGACAATCCTTCCAAGCCCCTTCTCCACCTTCAAGACAATCAAGTTGAGCTCTTTCACATGAGCATTAGCCTTCGTCCTAAGGAGTTGGTACTTTAAATGCTCCTCACATCCAACGAAGCCAACCTGCTTGATGTGCTCGATAGGGATCATCGTAGAAGCGACCGAGCTTCAGCTAGCCTCACTCGCAATAGTCCTCACGCCCAATGTAGCATACTAATCTGTTGGCAGAGCAACCTCGACAGTCCTTATGTTGGACTATGCCACCTTCAACAAGGTTGTCAAGTGATCAGCCTCTTTTCGAGCTTCTTTAGCCTCCTTCTCTAACTTAATCTTTTTCATAAGTACCGTTCGCAGCTTAGCTACAGTTGAAGAAAGCTAGCATTCTTGTGTAAGGCCTCAAGCTTAGGTTGAAGGGCCTTATCTCGAGCTGCCCATCACTCCCCCAAGCCATAGGCAACGATAGCCTCCTACCAAACTCAGATTTGTTAGTAAGCAAAATAACACCTCGAGCACCAAAAATAAGTAGAGGAGTATACCTGGATAAGGCTAAAACCCATATTCATTGGCTGGACTCCTTCTGCCCGAGAGGGATGAGCCAAAAACTATTGATCCCTGGGGGTCCTTAACCGTTCTAGGATCGATATCAGATGTTGGATCAATCCTCAAGGATCTACTTGTCAATCCCCACTATCCACAAGAGGTCAAAGACTTGGTCAAGTGCAACCCCCTTCAGCACCAAGTCACTTTTCTATGCCAGGCTTCACTCAGGGATCAAGTGACATGGCTGGAAGTGCTCATCTAGCTTCAGTTTAGAAGGCCACTTTAAGCAGATAAGGCCTTCTCAAGGATGAACCCCACCAAAACCTAGGCGGGGGGAAGGAGGTGGGGTGGAATGTATGTCGTTTGAGGGCTTCAGTGCCACCCTTCTACTTCTAGAAGGCCACTGGGTCTTCAACTGGAAGATTCTCAGATGCCTTCGCATGCTTATCTGAAGCCGCTAGATGGAAACACCCATAATTAGCACAAAATGACCCTAGGTCTATAAAGTCCGCATGCAATAAGTACCCAAATGATGCCCTACCACTTCCTCTATCATGAAAGGCTCCATATCCAGAAGGGGCCATAGGCCACACTCGTTTATGGACCAGCTGGGCCTTTGGGGGAGATTTGGGAAGTTCCACAACTTCAATTCGCAACTTAGATGACAGGGCCCCCACAGCATATGCTGCACTAGCAGGGATTATCTTGGCCTTCCGGGCATCTGCCAAAGCATCAGCAATGCCTTTGTGCCTCTTCAAAAATTCCTTGGCACGGTTACTCATTCCTACAAAAAAGAAAACCTGGTTAAATATCATAACCATACACGAAAAAGGCAATGAAAATATATTGGTTGGGACACATGTCTTTAGCAAAAGGCCCCTTTGGGCCCTAGTGGCAACCTTGTAGGCTTCAACTAGCCCTCATTCCTGACCCTCCTCCTAATTACAAGGGTTCTTTACTCCTGCATACAACCGATAGGCCTTGCTAATCCTTGCCCACCAAAGGGTGGTCTCGTCCATCTCTGTATAATAAATGGGGAACAACTCCAAAAAATTGTTGTTCCCTACCACTCCTTCCAGCCAACTGACCATCATGAGGAACAAGCCATGGCCCTCTGAGCCTTCATATATAAGCAAAGTCTCGACCAAGGCATGCTGATGAGTGTTTGCAAACTCACAAAGGAACCCCCACTATTCCTCCCTTACTATAAAAAAGAAGTGCTCCTTCCACCTCGACCACAAATCATTCCAGGACACAAACATGAAGGATTTGTTCTCGCCCCAGTTGATGGGGGCGATATGGAAAAAGTCTATGTCTTTCTTTAGGTCTAGCATGTAAAATTGGATGAAGACCTCCAGTAAATGAGACACCTCAGGCAGCTTACAGCAAATGATGAAGCCATTGATATGAACAAATGAATTTGGCATCAGCTAAAAGGGCAAAATCTGGAAGTGCTCGTAAATATGCTCCACCAGTGGATGTAAAGGGAAGTGAAGCCTACCTAAAGATGGTTCATAAACATGACAAGAACATATTTTCTTTTGCTCCCCCTCATACAGCCCCATCCCCAAGAGCCTTCACATGGGAAAGAACGACGATAAGACTGTTAGGTAAAAAATATCTGGTAAGATTTATCACCAATATGCCTTCACTCAACTAGGTTACAACTCCCTTCATCACATTGATTTTTTAAAAGAAATCTCCCTTGTCTACAGCAGCCCCGGATGATGCTTTTGAGGAATCCATTTGAAGAAACCAACGGGGAAAGCATTAAGGCTACCACCAACATTGTGAGGAGGCGGAAAGACAAGAACCTAGAAAAACCTAAAATAACCCAAAACCCAAAAAAATTAAAACCAAAAAACATGGGTAGGGAAAAAGGGACAAGAACACACTACCTGAATGTGATGAAGATGTATGAACATAGTAAGAAGATGAAGAACTTCAGAGGAAAAGTCCCCAGGGACTCTGGCACTAATGGTAAGCGAGAAGCAAAGAATCATAAGGAAAAGCAACAAGACAAGCCAAACAGTGGAAAAGGTAGGGCAAAAACCCTTATGATATATATAGGGAAAACTACGACCCTTGGGTTTCCCCTCATAAACGTCCACTATAAAAAATGGGCCAATCACTGATGGATGCAAGGCCACTAACAACCTCCAAGATAGTCATGCCCGATCACTTCCCTTAAGAGCATTTAATGAATGTCGCCTTGCCTTCCTTTCAACTAACATGTTTGACACGTGTTATAACCACAGAGGAGTGGTGGGGAAGAAACTCAAAATGATGATGTTTGCCCAACTTCCCCAAGAAATAAATAGAATAGGGGGAATCACACCCTCATCTTAAACAATGTTGCCTGAGTACAACAACAAAACGGCAAATGAGAATGGGGTTCACACTGAGGGGTTTCGGGAGCCAAACAACGAAGCGGAATTTAACCGAAACCCTCCAGGATCCAAGTGAAACAGGGTAAACTGGGAGTTTGAAAATTTTCATACCTAATTTTCGGTTGAGATCTCTCACTCAACTATAGATTCGAATCACAAAACCTGAACAGTTGACGTGTTAAGGCTCTCTATGGTATCCACACGAGCCTCTCGGGATCACCATGCTTCCACCACGTCTCGGTAGATGCATTCCTCTTGCGCTCACAGTGCTAGCTTGTGTCCTCCAAGGAATTGCAAGAGAAGAGTGCAGCTGTCCTTTTGGGAGGCTAGGGCAAGGAGACCTGCGAATTTCTCACCAGAAGTTATATTTATAGTGAGACTCAACTTCCAGGCCTAATGGGTTTCAAAGCCCTAATCCAATTAGGATTTAATTTCGGGCTTAATAATGGCTTCACTCTTTGGCCCATGATTAATACGAAATTAAAGTGAAACCATAACCCAAATAATTAGCCCATGCACTCTAATGATCCAAATAGCTCTATGTGTGCGACCCATAGGCTCTTTCCATGTTGGCAATGATCATAAATCACATTTATGATCATAAGCAATGTGACACGACCGCCCGTGCCCCTACCCAGGAAGCCCTGTGAGAGTTGGTCTCATGGTGGATTCCAGTTGGCTAGTTGTGTATGTGTGCGGATTAAATCCCATGCTACTAGTTGATTAACCTAGAATATACAGTATGCAATCTCTTATGCTTTGACTTGGTCTATTAAAACCATAAAACATTAAAATAATAACTCAGCTGAGTAATTTCTACACAAATAAATACAAACAGCCAAAGCATACCAAAAATCAACATTTGTCTAGGTTTACTACCCATAAACAACTCGTGAAAGCATTCATACATAAAGCAACTAATGCCTTCACCCAAGAGCAATCCTGGAGTCAAGGACTCTTTATAACATAGACTATGGAGGCAAACCAAAGTACTGTATCAAAATACAAGACTTTACTGAGATCTTGTTACCCTAGCTCCCACCTTGGACACACGTCCCAGTGGCGAGTCTCAAAAGTCTTCTGCCAACTGCTACTAGGCTCTGTAGCCAAAGGAGAAACTAGTTAGTACTGCTACCTGACCAACAAACCAACTAAGCACTTACGTAGACTAGAATCACGAGGATTCTCAACTGCTGTACCTGTACACACAAAAGAGTACTACCGAGATAATCTTCAATGATTACCCGGTCCAGCAACTTCAGGCTCTGCATAACAAAACCAGGGAGTGAGAATTTGACAATTCTCAGTAAGGGATCTTCAATGTTCCTGCAAGAAAACCCTAGGACTCTTGCTATGAGCTCACATAGCACGAGGGTGGTACTATATATGCATATATAACTAGGTCAAAGACCTCTCCTCAAGTAGTCCTCCTCACGGAGTATTACTCCGCGCCCAACGAGTTATAAACATAACCCACTCCTAGCAAGCCGAAGCTTACTGCCTAGCAAGCCGAAGCTTACTGCAAACAATCATGTAGCCTTCCCATAGTTGTTATGCAGGGGAATTATGGTGGGATTTTGTATACAAGGCCACAGGGCCTCGTTAATGTAGACTAGATGAACAAGGTTTCACCTTGTGACCTCATGGTTACGGCATGCCTAGGCCAACAAGGGTTATAAACCTCTTACCTGAGCTAGTGGTAGCTAGTTATGTTCATTTGCAACATAGTTTCCTTAAAAACTTTCCTTCACTTTGAGTTAATATAAATCTAAAACTGGGACAACTTAAGTGTTTTTAAAACATTGAGGTGATATTACTCCCTCTTAGCTTCACGTGGAATCTTGAATCACCTCAATCGAACAACCGAGCGAAAAGTTATGCTAAAAACAAAATCGGGTGTCAGTTGCTGTCTTGGTGACGCGTTGCCACAATTGTCGACATTTTGAGACAGTTGTTCTGGATTGGTGACGTGTCGCTGGTTTCGACTTGAAATTGGCGACGCGTTGCCAATCTGCAGAAATGCAAAATTGGCGCATTTTCCTGCTATGAACTTTGGACGATTCCTACACATACCAAACATGCATGGAATGCCTCCAAATTTCATACACACATAGTACATGTTACATAGAACATAACCAACTATCAAAAGCTAAGCTATGATGTCTTGTAACATCAATCCAATCCTCCCAATTCCTCTAGTCCACCATAATTCAACCAAAATGTTTCCTTAATGCCTTAGCTAAAACCACTCAAATTTCTCAAGCAAATCAAAGCTAATGGCATTCCATGAACTTAAAAACACAACTCCCTTACCTCAACTCCAAGTTACAAGCCCCTTTTCAATCAACCAAGCTCCCAAAGCTCTACACAAGTTCTAATCCAAAAACAAAGCACCAAATATCAAAATTATGCTCTCTAACCAAAACCCAAGCTCCAATTCAACCAAATAGCATGAATTCAATCAAGAACACAACTCTTACCTCGTTCAAAAATAGGGGATGTGAGAAAACGTCTCTCCAAGCTTCAAAAACATGATTTTAAGCTTGAAAATCACTTCTCCAAGCTTATATACTTTGAATTGCTCCTCTTGGCTCCAAAATCTCTTGATTCCAAGCTCAATTTGAGAGCTAAATGGGGGTGAGCAGGTGGAAAACGGGTTTATGGCAGCCAAAGCCTCCTTTCCCCTTCTTAAACCATCACTTAACCCATAAACCATCAAAATATTAAGCTTGTTTCAAATAAGTCCCCCATTTTTGTAACTTAGTAGTCCTTGATTTAATTCTTGTCTATTTTTCAAGCTTGAGTTAAGGTTGAGAGTTAAGCTCTAAAAATTCATTTTAAAACACTCGGGACTTCTCCCGGCTATTCAAGATGCAAAATTACCATTTTACCCCTAAACTTCGTTCAGTGCTTTATTCTTTTCAGAACTTAGTGAACTTTGGTAAACTTCTCTATTCTTGCTATGTAAACTTGAATTAAGCTTCTAAACTTAAATTAAAACACTTTACCTTTCTCAAACACACCTCCCACTAGAAGGGCCATAACACAATGAGCGGTGTCTAGCAACACATCATTGCTACCCAAGTGACAAGATTGTCGATGATTCGACTAAACCTTTATGATCATCACCGATATATGCCATTGTCCCTTTGTCCAAGATATCAAGACTAAGCACGAGACATGGAATGTGTCACTCTCGTATAGCCCAATCTTTGGTTTCTTGATTACCGAGTAGACCAACTTAAACTGATGACATTGATATCATATATCAACTCATCCGAGCAAGGCCATGCATTTTCTAATTCTCACTCTATCAAGGGGCCTGAAGATATCACTCTTGTTACATAGGAGGGACAAATCCCATCTTGATCATACAAATCCCTCCGCATGATATGTGACATACCCAATGACCTCCTTCAAGTTCACTCAGTTACGAGCAACAAAGGAAAGTATCAAAGTATGTGACTCACATGTAGGGAACCTTGATGATCTTAGGTCGAAGGACTACATATACCATGATCACTATGAGAATCACTTATGACACTCATATAACGATCCATGTAGTGTTCTCATGGTGGGTCGGTCCAGTACACAAGTTCTCCAACTTGTACCCATATGTAGACTACATATCTCATATTAGTCTCCACATATGCTAGTCGTTATGTATTATTGCAACCCACTCCACAATAATACTAGACCAGGGACGTTTAAGAATATCATTATTCTAGGGTTACAATTATGTTTGTTAAGTTACGCAGAAACAAAACAACAAACATAATTGCTGGATTAATGCCTTAATAAAATATCATGACTCAATGTGCAAAAATACAATCATCTCATGATTGGCTTTTGGGCACAAAACTAACAATCTCCCACTTGCACTAAAGCCAATCATCCATGTATCTAATACCAATGGACCTAGAATGGCTATCATGCTTCTGCTGCGTAAGGGGCTTTGTCAGTGGATCAGCAATGTTGTTGTCTGTCGAAGTCCTGCATATCCTTACATCACCCCTCTCGGTGATCTCCCTGATGAGATGATAGCGTCGGAGTATGTGTTTGGATCGCTGGTGAGATCGAGGTTCCTTAGCCTGTGCGATTGCTCCATTGTTGTCACAATAGAGCTCTATCGGGTCGGTAATGCTTGGAACCACTCCAAGTTTAGTGATGAACTTCTTGATCCAAACTGCCTTCTTCGCAGCATCAGAGGTGGCAATGTACTCAGATTCTGTTGTAGAGTCAGCTACTGTCTCTTGCTTTGAACTCTTCCAGCTCACAGCACCACCACCAATACAAAACACATAACCAGATTGCGATCTAAAATCATCCTTATCGGATTGGAAGCTTGCATCAGTGTAACCCCTTACAACGACCTCATCTTCACCTCCAAAGACCAAGAATGCATCCTTAGTCCTTCGTAAGTACTTAAGGATGTTCTTAACAGCTGTCCAGTGACTCTCACCGGGGTTCGATTGGTACCTACTCGTCATGCTCAAAGCATATGAGACATCGGGACGAGTACATATCATGGCATACATGATAGATCCAATTGCTGAGGCATATGGAATCTTACTCATGCGCTCTCCCTCCTCGGGTGTACTCGGACACTGAGATCTAGAAAGAGTGATACCATGTGACATGGGCAAGAATCCTTTCTTGGAATCTTGCATGCTAAACCTCTTTAGCACCTTGTCAATATATGTACTTTGACTTAGGCCAAGAAGCTTTCTAGATCTATCTCTATAGATCCTGATGCCTAACACATAGGCTGCTTCACCCAAGTCATTCATAGAGAAACATTTCCTCAGCCAAGTCTTCATAGACTATAGCTCGGGAATGTCATTCTTGATGAGTAGTAGCCATCTATATATGACACCAAGAAGGTAAAAGTGATCCCACAAACCCTTTTCTAGACACAAGGTTTATCTTCATTTCTAATGAAACCAAACTCTTTTATTGCATCATTAAAACAAAGACTTCAGCTTCAAGAAGCTTGCTTTAATCCATAAATGGACCTTTGCAACTTGCACACTTTATTGGCATTCTCTGAAGTGCCAAAACCCTCAAGTTATGTCATGTACACATCCTCAAGTAGCTTTGAATTAAGGAAGGTAGTTTTTACATCCATTTTGCCATATTTTGAAATCATAGTGTGCAGCAATAGCTAATAAAATTTTGATGGATTTATGCATGGCAACTGGTGAAAAAAGTCTCATCATAGTCAATACCATGAATTTGCTTGAAACCTTTTACAACCAATGATCCTTTAAAGGTAATCACATTGCCATCCATGTCAGTTTTGTTCTTGAAAACCCATTTATACCCTATGGGTTTTACCCCTTTAGGTGGATCAACCTGTTGGGTTTCGGGAGCCAAATAGCACAGTGAAATTTAACCGAAACCCTCCAGGATCCAAGTGAAACGGGGTAAACCGGGTGTTCAAAAATTTTCATACCTAATTTTCGGTTGAGATCTCTCACTCAACTGTAGAGTCGAATCACAAAACTTGAACAGTTGACGTGTTCAACCTCTCTATGGTATCCACATGAGCATCTCAGGATCACCACGCTTCCACCGCATCCCGACAAATGCGTTTCTCTTGCGCTCGCAGTGCTAGCTTGCGTCCTCCAAGGAATTGCAAGAGAAGAGTGCGGCTGTCCTTTTTGGAGGCTAGGGCAAGGAGACCTACGAATTTCTCACTAGAAGTTGTAGTTATAGTGAGACTCAACTTCCAGGCCAAATGGGTTTCAAAGCCCTAATCCAATTAGGATTTAATTTCGGGCTTAATAATGGCTCAACTCTTTGGCCCATTATTAATACAAAATTAAAGTGAAACCACATCCAAATAGCTCTATGTGTGCGACCCAATAGGCTCTTGCCATGTTGGCAATGATCATAAATCTCATTTATGATGATAAGCAATGAGCGGTGTCTAGCAACACATCATTGCTACCCAAGTGACAAGATTGTTGGTGAATCGACTAAACCTTCATGATCATCACCGATATATGCCATTGTCCCTTTGTCCAAGATATCAAGACTAAGCACGAGACATGGAATGTGTCACTCTCGTCTAGCCCAATCTTTGGTTTCTTGATTACCAAGTAGACCAACTTAAACTGATGACATTGATATCATATATCAATTCATCGGAGCATGGCCATGCATTTTCTACGTCTCACTCTATCAAGGGGCCCGAAGATATCGCTCCCATTACATAGGAGGGACAAATCCCGTCTTGATCATACAAATCCCTCCGCATGATATCTGACATACCCAATGACCTCCTTCAAGTTCACTCAAAATTACTCCTTGTTTCCTGTCATAGTTTCATCCCACTGGTGGTACATCCCTTGGAACTACTAGAATAGCAACTTCCTTGATGTATATGGTACTAGTGAATGTTCATTAGTGAGATAATGTGAGTCACATATTAGTTGCTGAGGTAATTCCCAAGAGTACCACCAACCAGGTCATGTGGTTCAAGAGGTGAACATTGGTAGTAGCATCTGATGTATCCGAGTATAATCTAGTCGAGGTGTATAGCGATCATCAATACATAATAACGTTGGACGGAGGTGTATTTATGACCTGGTATCTGAAAATTATTGATAGGAATAGGATCCCAATGTTATACAAACAATTCAATGCGGTCTTTGTTGTTGTGGTTGTATTAACGAGCCTTATTAAGGGAATTATTTATATACTGAGTTTACGACGTTTTTATGTTAGTCGAGTACTAAACGAAAAGAACCCGTGTGTGATTGTGTTGGTTTCTAGGTTCATGAAACCAAAAGTATGTACCTAATGGTAGAGTCTGAAGTTACTGGAGAGCCGGTGAAGAGTATTTGCTCAGGGCTGGTATTGAAGGTGTAACCATCCGTACGCGATGTCGAACCTAGTACTCATAGTGCAGTGATCACCCCTCAGTGTTCTAGGTATAGGAAAGTCCGAGTGAACTTTAGGATGGTTTGGATGCATCCCGAGATTACGATTTCCTTGTTTGAGAAACGTTGGTGTTGTGAACACCATTAGATGAGCACAAGTAAAGTAAAGTTACAGGGGAACAAGAAAGGAATTTAAAGGAAAGTCAAGGATGAAAGAAGAGTGACTAAAAATTAAGTGTATGCGGCGAGGTTTGTTGAGAAGAAATTTTTGCTGTGGTCAAGCACTGTCGTTGTATATGAAAGAACGGAGTTTACGCCCCTAATATCTTATCATGGGTAATAAAGAAAACCCTATGGTGTTGTTTTGTATCTGGTAATACTCTAAACACTGGCTATCGAAGAGTTGACTACCGAAATGGTAGGCTGATTCGGGATGTCGGGATTGAGAAGATTCTTGTGTCTGACTCCGGGAGGGTGGATATAGAGTTATACCGTAAAACTCGTCTAAACCTTCTTGAACCACAATCACATTTCACCGATAAAGATTGGTACGAGATATCACTCAGAGCTGTCATAAAGGACTATAGCTGGATAGGGACTGAAGGAGACTACACGATGATCAAGCCTCACTTAGAACCAATTGATGATTGGTGTGAGGTGGAATATAGTCAGTTCCTTAAGCCCAAAGGGGTACAGGTATTAGAAGAAATGCATCGGAGGTTATAAATAGGGTGGGATATTAACGTTGCTTTGCATGTAAAACGTGGGAGAATCTAGATCAGAACTAAGATGTATTAAGGTATTAGGGATACGTTAAGAGAACGGGAGAGAAAGTTTGCCGAAGGCTCTGTACACGAAGGACTCGATGTGTGTAAGATGAGTGGTTTAGTAATCGTTTTCATTTACTTCTGAAAGCCTTATCGGAAAAGAGTCGTACATACTTCTCCACGTGTATGTAGTGATACATGACGGGATTCAGTATGATCCAGTAAGCCGAAAAAATAGGTGGAAACGGAGCACTTTCCTCAAAACTTCAGTGTAGAACGGGTTATTTGTAATGAGTGGTACATGAGTTTATGTAACGTTTTAGCTTACTGTCGGTTGGGTGTTCGTTGTTGTTGTTGTTTCATGTGGGGGGGGTTTTCGGTGGGTGTGCGGGTGGGGGTTTGGTTGTTTGGATGGTGTAGTGGGGTGTGGGTTGGGGGGGGGGTTGGGGGGGAGGGGTGTGGGGGGGGGTGGGGTTATCTGGGGGGGCGGGTGTGGCTGGCGTATTAGTGGTAGGGTGGGGGGGGAGGTGTGGGGGGCGGGGGGCTATCGGGAGGTGGGGGGGTGGGGCAGGGGATGTAGGGGGGGGTCGGTGGGGGGCGGCCTGCTAGATTGGGGTGTGGGGGGGGGGTGTGGGTGATGGCTCATAGGTGGGTGGGTTGTGGGGGTTTGGGGGGCGTTGTCGGGGGGTGCGCGTGCCTAGGTTCAGGTGGTGCGGGGGGGGGGGGGGACTGGGGTGGTGTGGTGGATTGGGGGTTGGGGTTTGCGCTTTGGTGTTGGTTGGGGCGCTGTTCGTGGTGGTGTAGGGGGGGTGGGCGGTTGGTTACGTGGCAGGATTGTGTGGGTGTTTCGGCTGTGTGTTGATGGTGGGTGTGGGGGTGGGGGGGGGGATGGCGGGTTGGGCGTGCGGCTTGTGGGGGTGCGGGGGGTGTCTGTTGGCGGTGGGATGGGGGTGGGGGCGGGGGTGGGGGGGGGGGTGGGTCGACTGTCATCGTGTGGGTAGTGGGTTCTGGGCGGTGGGCGGGCTGGGGTGGGTCTTGGGGTGAAGGGGTGTGGGAGGGGGGTGTTGTGGTGATGGGTGGGGTGGGGGGCGGCGGGTCGGTGCCGGGTGTCGGTGCGTCCGTTTGGGTGGAGGCTCTTGGCGGAGGGGGTGGGGGGCGGGCTAGGGCGGGGGCTGAGGGGGGGTGTGGCGGGAGGGGTTTGGTTTCTGGTGTTGTAGTGTGGCTCTGAGGAGTGGCGGGGTGTGGTTGGGTGGGGGGTATGATGGGGGGGGGGTTTGTAGCGGGCGGGGGGGGTCCTGCGTTGGCGTTGTCTTACACTCGAGCCAGCCCAGGTACCGTTTTCTTTTTGAGGCGTCGGCGGTGGGGTGCACGGGTTCGTGCTGCTCCGGGGGGGGGGTGGCGGGGGGCGTGGGCCGGGCGGCGCTGTTTTGCCTGTGGGCTGGTTGTGGGGTGGGGGGTGGGTGTGGCGGGGGTGTTGGGCGAGCGGGGGGGGATGGGACGCGACTGTGGCGGTTTGGAGGTCCGGGGGATGGGGTGGCTGTGGGTTGGGGGCGGTTGTGGGGGTTTGTGGCTGTGGCGGGGTGTGGCGGGTGGTGGGTTGGTGTGCGGGCTGGTGTGGGCGGTGGGTTTTGGTTTGCGGAGGGTGTGTAGAACTGGCGTTTGTGGGGTTTACTAAGAGTTAGTTCAGGTAGGACGGGAAACCGCGAACCTGTTATACATCGCCGATTAAGATAGAATCTGCGTTTGTTGATAAGCGGATCTTTGCATCCAACACCACAAGAATTAGTATGAGTTGGAGATTAGAAGACTCACATAAGTTGAAATATCTATGATGAAGAAGTACAAGGATGCTTGTTTTATGTGTAACGGTTCATTCTCGTGGTGTATTTCTGACAGTAGTTCGATTTACGCGTGTGTGGACGGGAAATAATATGGGTTACTTTGTGGGAAAGAACAGAGTTCGTTCTGTTATGCTTAGTTGAAGAACTGGTATTTATGATCCGTTTTTATCGATAACTGAAGGGGTTAAGAGTTGGTTAGGTGTTGTTTCACATCTTTATAGTTAGAGATGGGCCGATTGACGTCGTTGAGAACGAGGTAGCAGGAGTGTACGATCCAGGGTGAATAGTGGGAGCCCAGTTTTAGTAATATGTATTGTAGAATATAGAACGTGTAAACGTGTTTACAATTATAGGTATAGGTGCATAGGGTGATGGATTGTCATATTCCTTCATTCTTGTGGAGATCGGAGATTGTTGTTCTTATGGATTTTTCTACCGCTAGAACTGGAAGGGAGAGGTTAAAGATTTGGGAGAGAAAGTCTATGCTGTAGAACGTTAAACGTTAAAGGTTAAGAGTGTTCAAAAGGATATTAGCTTCGTAAGGCGGAAGGAATCCGTGTGGGTTGGGACTAGCCAGACTCACGTGGGATTTCCTTCGAATGTCTGTAGACCTGAAAGGAAATCGAAATAAGAAGGAACAACCGTACAGAGGAAAAGTGATAAAGGAAGGTTTGTTAGTATTGAAACCCGAATCGGAAGAATGTCAGAAACGAGTTGTCAGAGAGGTTGTATTAACTCTTTAAACCCCTGCCCTGAACAGTGTCGTAGCACGAATACACATTACGATCAAGTTACGCTACTTGACTCTAATACCGAGAAGAACGTTGCTGAACGTCCTGATTGTTTGTTATCAAGGTTGGAGGAAACGATTTGTCGTTTAGGTTTGAGGTGAGTCATAAGAATTACAGGAGAGTGAGAATTCACGTTACTCTTGTGGGCCTGAAGGGATAGCTGGTAACACATTGGATTTTTGGTTACGAAATCTCCAGAGTGGAGAGTACAGCTCGAACACGAAAATCATTGTCTGTTAACAACTCTAATAAAGCTAGTATAGCTTACGGAGGGGTCTAACAAGGAGTACGAAGCGAAGATTTCGGGATCTGAAGTTCCATTAAAAGTCTCTGTGTCGTGGTTAGGTTTCGTGTACAATTTTACAGAAGTAGATGTGATTCGTAGGAAAATTCGCTAACCTCGTAAACCGTCTTTCGGAGTAACGAACTCATGATCGAGGTTTAAGTGCATGGTAAACTCTTTCAACAGGGTCAGAATTGAAAAGGTAAGGGTTCCTAACGGTCGTAACCACATTTTCGGGTGGGGGGTTGCGTAGTCTTTCCCGGACTAACACGTAAAATAGCGGGTACCATTAGTCGGTGATTAGTCATTGATCGTTACATTCTTATACGTACATAAAAAATGTAAGTAACTTGATCACTGAAAAATAATTTTGGCTACGTCGGGTATAAAGATGGAGTGTTTCTTATTGGGAACTGATAATTATAAGTTCTGGTGGGCTCAGCGATTCCAGCAGTACTGGTTCATAGGGGTATAAAGTGGTATTTGGAACGTGTCAGTTCGAAACCGAAAAAAGTTAGTTCAGTAGTCGGGATAAATCCGTTCGGTTGGTAAGATATGCGGGTTAACGTGAGAGTAGTTGAGAACGCGTATCAATCCCACGTTGTTAGTGTCAATAGGGACTTAGTGGGGTACTTGAATTCGGGGTTCAGATACGGAGTTGCAGGGGTGTAGGATAAGTCCGTAATGAATCCGATTCGGCTAGGTGTTTCTAATTGTTAAACCTATGAGTGAGAATAGGGTAGCGGAAAATGGTCCTACTTGTATGCTATAGAAACGAAACCGTTCTGGGGGGTTACAACAGTTTTTTGCAAGAGACTATGTGCGACGGTGGGTAAACCTGGTCCGTAGATAAATTACTTGAATTGTTTAGTAAAATCAAGTCCCTATAAACGAAACTTACGGGTGTGTTTAAAATTAGCACAGAAAATGATGTACGTAGTGAATTGTTATATTTTTGGGACGGAGAGGTAACGATGTTGTTCTAGACATGTTGACTGTACCATTATCGGTTTTTTGGGTTGATACACGATTGAAACTTCGGTATCTGGAGAGTGTGGATTGTCGGGATTCTTTCCTTTTTTGCGCACATGGAAGTGTGCGGAGGAATTAGGAGGAACTAACCCAACGAGAGGAGACATCAGTGAAGTACCCTGGTAGCTGGAGTGACTAGGGTTTGCGCATATGTAATGTTACTACCTATCTGTTGGAACTCAATTTGGTTAGATTACGCTCATGCTACTTGTCTCTTCCATGTTGTCTCTGGTATCATTTTCTATTTGCCATACTATTCAGTCCGCCTTATAAATATTCATGTTGGTTGCTACCCACGATTATTGTACACAGCGGACCGAGCGTTTGGTGGTTCTTGGTATTATTGACAAGCTAGAGTAGTTATTTTTACGTACGGGTTGTAATTACATCCACAAAACAATTGGTAAAATAATTACACCGCACGAAGACGTCTTGACTTGAGACCACGCCAAAGAAATATATTAGACGTATGTTGGTCGAATTGACTCAAAGGTCTAAGTACGTAGTAATCGTTCGGGTGAAATAGTTGCGTGAGACTTGTGTCGTGATATGATTGGCATGTTATTTGGTAGATTGACACTGTAAGTTATAACTAGATCACCAGAGTGATCTCGGGAGACTATTGTTGGTAACGATCCCAAAGGTCCTGTCGTTTTGTTTGACGGTGCGTTTTTGATTGGGCTTGTCGGCAGTCCTAGATCCAGCTTTCCTCTTTGTAGCTCACTAATTTTAAAAAATGTACGGATCCTGCGGATCTAGTAAGAGTGTGATCGACAAGATCAAACTTAGTGTGTTGTAACTTGGGATTAAATGTATGACCATAAGTTCGGGAGGAAATGTCATGGGTGGGGTTGGCTAGTCTAGTTGATAGGAGTTAAGTACTATTGACGAACGTTCACCGTGTAAGGGAGAGAGAACGTGGCAGAGTAGGTAGCGACACAGGGGAGGCACTTTCCGTTCTCGCTCTTACGACGACCTGTGAGAAGCTTGGGATGAGTTACTGATAGTAGGGGAGCCCTCCGTATCCCGATTTTTATGGGAATGATATACAAACAGTATATATCAGCTCCGAATTGAGAGTTCTGGATTATCCAAAAGATTTGGGATTATATTCATTCGGGAGATTCAAACCCGAATATACCGAGTTAGAACGGGTTAATAGTTAGACTTTAATAGTATTGGTTTTGATGTTGTTGACTTGCCACAGATGTGTTGTGTGAGTGTATATCGATGGGTTCACCGTTCTGTGATCAGTCACTGATGAGGTTGAGTTGGAGGATGCTAGGTAAGTTAAATTATATACAGTAAAAGGGGAGAGACAGCTTCTATAGTTCTGTGGCTCGTAGCCTGGTAACTTGTTAACACAGTGGAGTATGTCGGGGTTAGATCTCCAAAGATACCTAGAAAGGTCATTGTAACTGATTTTGACACTACTGTAACTATAGTGGGTATAGTTGATAATCTCGACCGGTAGTTTACGGAAATTGTTGGGTAGAGTAGTGTGTTTAGTTCTGTCCGTTGGTGTTCTTATAGGTTGAGGATAATGTATGGACCTCCATGTTTGAGAGTAGAACTAGTAGTGTGTTTTTGTTGGGAGGTGTACTAGTACTACTGTATTACGTGAATGGGATTAAGTAGAAGTGTGAGATCAATACTTGTTGTTTCCGTCACACAGATTCTTGATAGCTGAGGTGTTAGCTTTTGGAAGTTACTGGAATCAGTTACCTGATATCATATGGTCGTAGTGGATAGTCTAGCGAATACTGGGGAGATATTGACTAGTAGCATAGTAGATAGCCACTCGTCAACCAGTTGCATGTGGCGTTCTAAGAGGTTGACATGGGATTAATTGTATATAGCAGAATACAGAGCATAGGTGTGACAATCGGGAAATACATGGCAGCAGACGCTTGTGTGAGGGGTTATTTATGATCTGGGCACTCCAAAATTCTTATGATAATAAAATCCCAATGATTAATACAAACTTAATACAAATGTGTCTTTGTTTGTGTGTTAGTGTTAGATGACTTATGATGGAGTTATTTATATGCACTGAGGAACGTTTTATGTTAGAAGTAGTACAAAAAGAACAAACCGTGGTTGTATTTGTGTTGTATAACCTGTTTTTTGATTTTTTTTGTAGAGATGTGGGATTAAATTTTTGAAGATCACATAAAGACGAGTGGTGGGTCCTTGTAGAGACCGGTCAGCGGAGCGGGACCACCGTATGCGAAGCGCTACTTAAATAAAACTGGTTAGTCAACACACATCAATTGGCATGCATTTTTGTTGAATGAAATCTGACATGATATCCTGATTGGTGTTTGAAGCATGGTGCATGGTTATAGCCCTTGATTGGTTGTACTTATAAATACGGCCTGTGAGTCATGCCTTCTCTTGTTACTCTCATTGTACATTCTCTTCTCACCTTACTCCCCTCGAATGTAACTCGAGGTTTCTATTATTGATGTAATGGTACATTATGGGATCATCCAAGGTGGTATGTCCAAGGATCATCCAAGGTGGTATGTCCAAGGAGGTGACAACAAAAAGGCAACCAAGAAAGGAAGAGAAGGAGCTTGTGAAGACCCTTTTCTTTTCTTAGGCTTTTATGATATTCTCATTGGCTTGAGAATATCGCATAGTTTGGGCTATAACCATGTCACGTTTATTTTCTTGTAAGCATGAGATGCATGTTTTATATTTGTATGTGATGCATGTATAAGACAACTGGAGATAACAAATTGGTGAGATCAAAAGAAAAATCCCTCAAACAAATATTAAGTCATTAAATGTGATGCCTTCCAAATGTTGGCACTCGTCAAGACTTTGATCAACATTAGGTGGGTTTGCCAAAGCAAAGCACCTATGTTCATCTTGGTAAGGCGCGATGGGATAATAGTGATATCCAAACTGCTAACTTTGGGTTCGACTTAACTAAGTCATCCTAATAGGATTAGGGACTTAGAGGCATAGAGTTGGGCTTAAGTTCATGAGATGAGCTTGGACAAGTGTTGTTCACCCAACTATCCAAGAGTTGCATGGGATGCAATTGGCAAGGAGTTGCCTACCTAAATAGCTGTAACTTGAGAGAAAAGCCAAAGCTGACTCAGGTTGTGGTCAAATATGGATCTTGGCCCACTAGAATACCTTAGCGCCGAGGTGTTCCAAAATAATATCGAGGGTTATTATTTTGAGGAAAATAGTGGGAGTATCGTTTAATAAAAGTCCTTATTAAATGAATTAAAATACATGACTCTTACACTGCATATTTACTGTTGTAGATAACCATGACACAAAACACATCGACACTTTCGTTGCGATCGATCCTTGAGAAGGAAAAACTTAATGGGACCAACTTTCACAAATGGTACCGAAACTTGAGGATAGTCCTCAAACAAGAGAGAAAGGCTTATGTCCTAGAGCAGCCCATTCCGAATGAGCTTGCTGCCACTGCTCCAAGAGCTGAAAGGGATGCTCACAAGAGGCATTCTGATGATGCTTTGGATGTTGCATGCCTCATGCTTATTACCATGGAATCTGAGCTTCAGAAGCAACATGAGAACATGGGGGCGTTCGATATGATCGAACATCTCAAAATGCTTTTCCAAGAGCAAGCTAGGCATGAGAGGTTTGAGACCTCTAAGGCATTGTTTCAGTGCAAGATGTCTGAGGGAAGTCCCGTGGGTCCTCATGTGCTCAAGATGATTGGGTACATTGAGAATCTTGAGAATTTGGGATTTGCTCTTCAGAAAGAGTTGGCTATTGATGTAGTCTTGCAATCGTTGCCTGAAAGCTACAGTCAGTTCGTCATGAACTATAACATGAATGACCTTGACAAGTCCCTCCCTGAATTACTCAACATGTTGAGAACTGCTGAGCAAAACCTTAAGAAGGCTAAGCCCATTTTGATGGTTCAAAAGGGCAAGGGAAAGGGAAAAGCCAACAAGAAGAAGGATAAAGCTAATGGAAAGTCCAATGCTAATTCTTCTTCAGCTGCACTGAAACCAAAGGGTGGTGTGGCAAAGGAAGGGGAGTGCTTCCATTGTAAGCAACCTGGACACTGGAAGCGCAACTGCAAGCTCTATCTTGAAGAACTTGCTAAGGAAAAAGGAAGTAAGACTTCCACTTCAGGTATTTTTGTTATAGAGGCTAACTTTTCTACTTCCTCATCTTGGGTATTGGATACTGGATGTGGATCTCACATTTGTGCAAATGTGCAGGATCTAAGTAGAAGTAGAAGATTGGCCCGAGGTGAAGTGGACCTACGTGTTGGAAATGGAGCAAGGGTTGCTGCCTTAGCCGTAGGGACTTATGTTCTCACTTTACCTAGTGGATTAGTTTTAGAATTAGACAACTGCTTCTTTGTGCCTACTATTAGTAGAAATTTGATTTCTTTTTCTTGTTTGGACAAGAAAGGTTTTTCATTTATAATAAAGGACAAATGTTGTTCTATTTATTTGAATGAAATCTTTTATAGTAGTGCTCAACTTAGCAATGGGTTGTATGTTCTAGACCTCGAAGATCCAATCTATAATGTGAATACCAAGAAGGTCAGATTAAATGATTCAAACCCGACCTATCTCTGGCATTGTCACTTGGGCCATATAAATGAGACCCGCATATCCAAGCTCCATAAAGATGGACTCTTGGACTCATTTGATTTTGAATCATATGAGACATGTGAGTCATGTTTGTTGGGCAAGATGACCAAAGCCCCATTCACAGGGCAAAGTGAAAGGGCTAATGACTTACTAGGACTCATACATAGTGATGTATGTGGCCCTATGTCTACACAAGCTAGAGGAGGTTTCCAATACTTCATTACTTTCACTGATGACTTCAGCAGATATGGCTATGTGTATCTTATGAGACACAAGTCAGAATCCTTTGAAAAGTTCAAAGAATTCAAGAATGAAGTAGAGAATCAACTCGGGAAAAGTATCAAAGTGCTTCGATCAGATCGAGGTGGAGAGTACTTGGATCGAGAATTCCTTGACTATCTGAAGGAGTGTGGTATAGTATCACAACTCACTCCACCAGGTACACCTCAATGGAATGGTGTATCTGAAAGGAGAAATTGAACTCTGTTAGACATGGTTCGCTCTATGATGAGTCAAGCTGACCTTCCAAACTCCTTTTGGGGACATGCCCTGGAGACAGCCGCTTTTACACTAAACCGAGTTCCATCTAAATCGGTTCAAAAGACACCATATGAGATATGGAGTGGGAGGCGTCCCAATTTGTCTTTTATGAAGATTTGGGGCTGTGACGCTTATGTGAAATGTCAATCCTCTGACAAACTAGGGCCTAAATCTCAAAAATGCCTTTTTGTTGGGTATCCCAAAGAAACAAAGGGTTACTATTTCTACAATCCTTCTGAGAAAAAAGTATTTGTTGCTCGAACTGGTGTCTTTTTAGAGAAAGAGTTTATCTCTAAAGAAACTAGTGGGAGGAAAGTAGAACTTGAAGAAATTCAAGAACAACAAGGAGACATCGAACCTAAAATTGAACTTGAACAAACACCGCAAGATGTTGTTCAAGAGTTTGTTCCTATAGCACAGAGCCCACATAGGTCTGGTAGGATTCGGCGTGAGCCCGAGAAATATGGATTTCTCGTGACTCACACCGGTGATGTGATGCTCATGGATCAGGATGAGCCCACAACCTACCAACAAGCTATGTCGGGGCCTGACTCTGAGAAGTGGCTAGTGGCCATGAAATCCGAGATGGAATCCATGTATGAAAACCAAGTATGGACTTTGGTTGACCCACCTGAAGGGGTAAAACCCATAGGGTGCAAATGGGTTTTCAAGAAGAAAACTGACATGGATGGTAATGTGATTACCTTTAAGGGACGATTGGTTGCAAAAGGTTTCAAGCAAATTCATGGTATTGACTATGATGAAACTTTTTCACCAGTTGCTATGCTTAAATCCATCCGAATTTTGTTTGCTATTGCTGCACACTATGATTATGAGATATGGCAAATGGATGTCAAAACTGCATTCCTAAATGGAAAGCTACTTGAGGATGTGTACATGACACAACCTGAGGGTTTTGTCACTCCTGAGAATGCCAATAAAGTGTGCAAGTTGCAAAGGTCCATTTATGGACTGAAGCAAGCTTCTCGAAGTTGGAATCTTCGTTTTGATGAAGCAATCAAAGAGTTTGGTTTTATCAAAAATGAAGATGAACCTTGTGTCTACAAGAAGGTTAGTGGGAGCGCTATTGTCTTCTTGGTGTTGTATGTAGATGACATACTACTCATCGGGAATGACATTCCTGAGCTACAGTCTGTGAAGACTTGGCTAGGGAAATGTTTCTCTATGAAGGACTTGGGTGAAGCAGCCTATGTGTTAGGCATCAGGATCTATAGAGATAGATCTAGAAAGCTTCTTGGCCTAAGTCAAAGTACATACATTGACAAGGTGCTAAAGAGGTTTAGCATGCAAGATTCCAAGAAAGGATTCTTGCCCATGTCACATGGTATCACTCTTTCTAGATCTCAGTGTCTAAGTACACCCGAGGAGAGAGAGCGCATGAGTAAGATTCCATATGCCTCAGCAATTGGATCTATCATGTATGCCATGATATGTACTCATCCCGATGTCTCATATGCTTTGAGCATGACGAGTAGGTACCAATCGAACCCCGGTGAGAGTCACTGGACAGCTGTTAAGAACATCCTTAAGTACTTACGAAGGACTAAGGATGCATTCTTGGTCTTTGGAGGTGAAGATGAGCTCGTTGTAAGGGGTTACACCGATGCAAGCTTCCAATCCGATAAGGATGATTTTAGATCGCAATCTAGTTATGTGTTTTGTATTGGTGGTGGTGTTGTGAGCTGGAAGAGTTCAAAGCAAGAGACAGTAGCTGACTCTACAACAGAATCTGAGTACATTGCCGCCTCTGACGCTATGAAGGAGGCAGTTTGGATCAAGAAGTTCATCACTGAACTTGGAGTGGTTCTGAGCATTGCCAACCCGATAGAGCTCTATTGTGACAATAATGGAGCAATCGCACATGCTAAGGAGCCTCGATCTCACCAGCGATCTGAACACATACTCCGACGCAATCATCTCATCGGGGAGATCATCGAGAGGGGTGATGTAAGGATATGCAGGACTTCGACAGACAGCAACATTGCTGATCCACTGACAAAGCCCCTTACGCAGCAAAAGCATGATAGCCATTCTAGGTCCATCAGTATTAGATACATGGATGATTGGCTTTAGTGCAAGTGGGAGATTGTTAGTGTTGTGCCCAAAAGCCAATCATGAGATGATTGTATTTTTTGCACATTGAGTCATGATATTTTATTAAGGCATTAATCCAGCAATTATGTTTGTTGTTTTGTTTCTGCGTAACGTAATAAACATAATTGTAACCCTAGAATAATGATATTCTCAAACGTCCCTGGTCTAGTATTATTGTGGAGCGGGTTGCAATAATACATAATGACTAGCATATGTGGAGACTAATATGAGATATGTAGTCTACATATGGGTACAAGTTGGAGAACTTGTGTACTAGACTGACCCACCATGAGAACACTACATGGATCGTTATATGAGTGTCATAAGTGATTCTCATAGTGATCATGGTATATGTAGTCCTTCAACCTAAGATCATCAAGGTTCCCTACATGTGAGTCACATACTTTGATACTTTCCTTTGTTGCTCGTAACTGAGTGAACTTGAAGGAGGTCATTGGGTATGTCACATATCATGCGGAGGGATTTGTATGATCAAGATGGGATTTGTCCCTCCTATGTAACGAGAGTGATATCTTCAGGCCCCTTGATAGAGTGAGACTTAGAAAAATGCATGGCCATGCTCGGATGAGTTGATATAGGATATCAATGTCATCAGTTTAAGTTGGTCTACTCGGTAATCTAGAAACCAAAGATTGGGCTATATGAGAGTGACACATTCCATGTCTCGTGCTTAGTCTTGATATCTTGGACAAAGGGACAATGGCATATATCGGTGATGATCATAAAGGTTTAGTCGAATCATCGACAATCTTGTCACTTGGGTAGCAATGATGTGTTGCTAGACATCGCTCATTGCATATTATCATAAATGTGATTTATGATCATTACCAACATGGTACGAGCCTATTGGGTAGCACACATAGAGCTATTTGGATCATTAGAGTGCATGGGCTAATTATTTGGGTTTTGGTTTCACTTTAATTTCGTATTAATAATGGGCCCAATAGTTGAGCCATTATTAAGCCCGAAATTAAAGCCTAATTGGATTAGGGCTTTGAAACCCATTAGGCCTGGAAGTTGAGTCTCACTATAAATACAACTTCTAGTGAGAAATTTGCAAGTCTCCTTGCCCTAGCCTCCCAAAAGGACAGCCGCACTCTTCTCTTGCAATTCCTTGGAGGACGCAAGCTAGCACTGCGAGCGCAAGAGAAACGCATCTGCCGGGACGTGGTGGAAGCGTGGTGATCCCGAGAGGCTCGTGTGGATACCATAGAGAGCCTGAACACGTCAACTGTTCAGGTTTTGTGATTCGACTCTACAATTGAGTGAGAGATCTCAACCGAAAATTAGGTATGAAATTTTCGAACACCCGGTTTACCCCGTTTCACTTGGATCCTGGAGGGTTTCGGTTAAATTCCGCTGCGCTGTTTGGCTCCCGAAACCCAACACTTTCAACCTTGGGCTTGTTTTAATTCATAAGGTAACTCATTGTTCTCAAAGTTTTCACTTTTCATAAGCTTAATTAAGCCTGGGTTTTGTTGGGATTGAGTTATTTTTGTACCATAAGCCTTGTATTTTACTTGGACCCTGGGAAACCATAGTGGATCCTTGAGCTTGGATGTGTTCCTTATGGTTCCTTGATTGACCTAATTCTTGTGCAATTGAGGTAAAGGATTTATGGTTCATGCATATTTGAGGCCATTCATAACTCACTTGTCGTATAATTCAAGTAGCTTTGTGAATGGTGTTAGTTGGTGGATGGTGAAGAACATGGTGGACTAGTGAGGTTTTGATGATTTGTACAGTGTTTATTGACACTAGGATTTCATATATTATATATATGAGTGTCCTCAAGTATTTGCTTGTAGGCACTCAAATCCCTCACTAGGAATCTTTGGATTCTCACTCTCTTTAGTGTTTTTCTGTATATTTCATTTGTTTGAAGCCGGTGACCAAAGAAGGTTGCCAAGCTAGTTTTTTACAGGCAGGCAAACCATTTATTGAATCATTTATTGATTCTAGTTTTACGAGTTAAGTTGTTTGTGCTAATTGTAGTTATCTTGTAGCCTCGTAGAGGTTAGTGGGACAAGGACAAACATAGTGGATCGTGGATCTCAGTAGTAGTCCTTTGGTAGACATATGTATTCTAGTTTGGCCTCTAATGTCTCAAGATCGAGTAGTATTTTAGTTACTTTTGGGCATCTGCATAGTTTTTACTTATGTAATGATGCACATGCGTGGCTATTACATGTAGTAAACACACTTATCTTTTATGCTTTGACTTGTGTTTTAGTTATGTTTTATAAATTCCTGCAACATTCTTCTATTCATTTTCTTAAAGTGAAATTCAAGTTGAATCAAGTTCATGCATAATGCTTATTAGGTTAATAACTAGATGCATGAAAAGTTTTCAAATAGGACAAGTAATTAACTAGCCAACTGCAACTAGTGTGGGACTCTAGTTCTGTAGTCTTACTGGGAGTGCCCTATTCCGGGTAGGGTGTTACATTAGAAGATCCCAAAGAGCCTTAGGCACATAGGATAACGTTCAAGCCTTATGGGCCTGCTGCCATGGCAGTAGGTTGATCTGTAGCGCCCAGGATCCCATTTAGAACCTGAAGAAAAAGCTTTCTTCTTATGGCCCTTCTAGTGGGAAGAAAATTTGAGGAAGGTAATGTTAGTGTTGTGCCCAAAAGCCAATCATGAGATGATTTTATTTTTGCACATTGAGTCATGATATTTTATTAAGGCATTAATCCAGCAATTATGTTTGTTGTTTTGTTCCTGTGTAACTTAACAAACATAATTGTAACCCTAGAATAATGATATTCTTAAAAGTCCCTGGTCTAGTATTATTGTGGAGCGGGTTGCAATAATACATAACGACTAGCATATGTGGAGACTAATATGAGATATGTAGTCTACATATGGGTACAAGTTGGAGAACTTGTGTACTGGACCGACCCACCATGAGAACACTACATGGATCGTTATATGAGTGTCATAAAAGTGATTCCCATAGTGATCATGGTATATGTAGTCCTTCGACCTAAGATCATCAAGGTTCCTTACATGTGAGTCACATACTTTGATACTTTCCTTTGTTGCTCGTAACTGAGTGAACTTGAAGGAGGTCATTGGGTATGTCACATATCATGCGGAGGGATTTGTATGATCAAGATGGGATTTGTCCCTCCTATGTAACGGGAGCGATATCTTCGGGCCCCTTGATAGAGTGAGACTTAGAAAATGCATGGCCATGCTCGGATGAGTTGATATGCGATATCAATGTCATCAGTTTAAGTTAGTCTACTCGGTAATCAAGAAACCAAAGATTGGGCTATACGAGAGTGACACATTCCATGTCTCGTGCTTAGTCTTGATATCTTGGACAAAGGGACAATGGCATATATCGGTGATGATCATAAAGGTATAGTCGAATCATCGACAATCTTGTCACTTGGGTAGCAATGATGTGTTGCTAGACACCGCTCATTGCTTATGATCATAAATGTGATTTATGATCATTGCCAACATGATAAGAGCCTATTGGGTCGCACACATAGAGCTATTTGGATCATTAGAGTGCATGGGCTAATTATTTGGGTTATGGTTTCACTTTAATTTCGTATTAATAATGGGCCCAAAAGTTGAGCCATTATTAAGCCCGAAATTAAATCCTAATTGGATTAGGTCTTTGAAACCTATTAGGCCTGGAAGTTGAGTCTCACTATAAATACAACTTTTAAGTGAGAAATTCACAGGTATCCTTGCCCTAGCCTCCCAAAAGGACAGTCGCACTCTTCTCTTGCAATTCCTTGGAGGACGCAAGCTAGCACTGCGAGCGCAAGAGAAACGCATCTGCCGGGACATGGTGGAAGCGTGGTGATCCCGAGAGGCTCGTGTGGATACCATAGAGAGCTTGAACATGTCAACTGTTCAGGTTTTGTGATTCGACTCTACAGTTGAGTGAGAGATCTCAACCGAAAATTAGGTATGAAAATTTTCGAACACCCGGTTTACCCAGTTTCACTTGGATCCTGGAGGGTTTCGGTTAAATTCCGCTGTGCTGTTTGGCTCCTGAAACCCAACAGGTAAAGTGATCTAAATTAAGTTTAGAACCTTAATTTAAGTTTACATAGCAAGAATAGAGAAGTTTAGCAAAGTTCACTAAGTTCTGAGAAGAATAAAGCACTGAACGAAGTTCAGGGGCAAAATGGTAATTTTGCATCCTGGATAGCCGGCACAGGTCCCGAGTGTTTTAAAATTAATTTTTATAACTTAACTTTCAACCTTAACCCAAACTCAAAGAATAGACAATAATTTAATCAAGAATCACTAAGTTACAAAGATAGGGGCTTAAGTGTATTAAGCTTAATACTTTGATGGCTTGTGTGTTAAGGGAGGGTTTAAGAAGGGGAAGAGTGGGAGTGGCTTCCATAACCACGTTTTCATCCTTCCCTCACTCATTTCTCTCTCAAATTAAGCTTGGAATCAAGTGATTCTTGGTGTCAAGAGGTGCAATTCAAGGTGTATAAGCTTGGAAGAGCTAATTTCAAGCTTGAAACCATGATTTTGAAGCTTGGAAGGGCATTTTTCCACTTCCCCTATTTTTGAACGAGGTAAGAGATGTGTTCTTGATTGAATTCATGTTTGTTAGTTAGTTTGAAGCTTGGGTTTTGGTTAGAGAGTGAAGTTTTGATGATTAGTGCTTTGTTTTTGGATTGGAACTTGTGTAGAACTTTGGTGAGCTTGGTTGAACAAAAAGGGGATTGATTCTTGCTTGTTACTTTGAGTTGAGGTAAGGGAGATATGTTTTCAAGTTCATTTGATGCCATTAGCTTGAGTTTGCTTGAAGAATTCGAGTGGTTTTAGCTATGGCATTACTTAAAGTTTTTGTTGAATTGTGGTGGACTAGAGGAATTGGCAGGATTGGATTGATGTTACAAGGCATCATAGCTTAGCTTGTGATAGTTGGTTATGTTCTATGCAACATGTTCTATGTGTGAATGAAATTTGGAGGCATTCCATCCATGTTTGATATGTGTAGGAATCGTCCAAAGTTCATTGCAACAAAATGCGCCAATTTCTACATTTCTACAGATTGGCGACGCGTCGCCAATTACAGGTCGACCCCAGCGATGCGTCACCAATCCAGTAAAATGTCACAGAACATCACCAACTATGGCGATGCGTCGCCATAGACAAAAGTGCCAGAAATTTCCCATTTTGCTAGCTTGATCCAAGTGAGACCTACGGGGGTTCTTAGCGTGCTTAGGGGTCTAAGGATTCCGGGGGTACTCCAAGACTTTCGAAAGTCCCACAAAATATAAGAGTTTCCTTGAGTTTTGTAGAGTTTTGAGGTTGCTTGTGCAACAAGCAATGAAACTATGTTGCAAATGAGCTTAATTAGCTACCACTAGCTCAGGTGAGAGGTTTAGAACCCTTGTTGGCTAGCCATGCCGTAGCCACAAGGTCGCAAGGTAAAACCTTGTTCATCTAGTCTACAACAAAGAGGTCCTGTGACCTAGTCTACAAAGTTCCACCATAATTCCCCTGCATAACGACTATGGGAAGGCTACATGATTGCATCCAGTAAGCTTCGGCTTGCTAGGAGCGGGTTAGTGATCAGAACTCGCTAGGCACGGAGTGATGCACCGTGAGGAGGACTAGTTGAGGAGAGGTCTTTATGGCCTAGTTATATGTGCATATAATAGACCCTCATGCTGTGTGAGCTCGCAGCAAGTTTACATATGTTCATCATATGTCCAGTCCTAGTAATTTTCTTGCAGGTACACTGAAGACCCCTTACTGAGAATTGTCGAATTCTCACTCCCTAGTTTTGTTATGCAGAGACTGAAGTTGCTGGACCGGGTAATCGTTGAGGATTATCGCGGTAGTGCTCTTTTGTGTGTACAGGTACGGCAGTTGAGAATCCTTGTGATTCTAGTCTACATAAGTACTTAGTTGGCTTGTTGGTCAAGTAACAGTACTAACTAGTATCTTCCTTTGGCTGCAGAGCCTAGTAGCACTTGGCAAAGGACTTTTGAGACTCGCCACTGGGACGTGTATCCAAGGTGGGAGTTAAGTCAAAGAGATCTCAGTAGAGGCTTGTATTTATACAGTACTTTTAGTTGCCTCCATAGTCTATGTTATGAGGAGTCCTCGACTCTAGGATTGCTCTTGGGTGAGGGCATTAGTCTACTTTATGTATGAATGTTCTCACGAGTTGTTATGTGTAGTAAACTCACACAAATGTTGATTTTATATGCTTTGGCTATTTGTACTTATTTTTGTGTAGAAATTACTTGGCCAAGTTAATGTTTTAATGTTTTATGGTTTTAATAAACCAAGTCAAAGCATGAAGAGCATGCATATTGCATATTCTAGGATAATCAACTAGTATCATGGGATTTAATCCGCACACATACACAACTAGCCAATTGCAATCCACCGTGAGACCAGCTCTCACAGGGCTTCCTGGGCAGGGGCACGGGCGGTCGTGTCAGTTTTTGGTATCAGAGCTTAGGACTTATTTCATAGATATTGGAGGCTAAGACTGAGATCTAGTTTGGAAAGTCCAAGTGCTAGGAAGTTAGTACTGACCAACATCTGGGGAATGTTGTCTGGCTGTGGTTGCAGGTTGCTATGGTTGACACTAGGTCAGGAGCTTCAAGGGGAACTAGGGAACCTGGTGAAGGTTCTAGTGACCCCGTTGTGGCAAGGCTGGATGAGATATCCAGGGTATTACAGGGGTTGACACAGACTATGGCCCAAGTGGCACAGGGTATGAACACCCTTGTGACTGAGATGTTCAGGGATTATGAGGACAGAGGTGTTGTCCAGGAGGAGAATGACCCACAACAGGATCAGGAAAGGCATGCTGAGCAACAGCAAGTGCCTAGGGCTCATGAACGTAGAAATCATGTTCATGAGGAGGAAGAGGAACCAGAGGTGATGGAGGCTCCAAGGAGGGGAGACACTCCACATCAGATGAGATTGTTGGAGAAGTTTAAGACTGTTGATCCACCGAGCTTTGATGGGACAGGTGATCCTGACAGAGCAGAGGACTGGTTGTCCAGGATGAACAGACTTTTCACTTGTGGTGGTTATGAGTCAGAGCAGAAGATGACTTTGGTGCCTTTCTTTCTGAGAGGGAGAGCCAGTTTATGGTGGGATGATGTGATGGAGTTGCTGAGGGAAAGTAATGGTACTCGCCCAGAGCACAAGAAAAAGGTGCTCAAGTGGTCAGACTTCGAGAAGAAGTTCAGACAGGAGTACATCAGTGAAGCTGCACAGGATCAGAGGAGGATCCAGTTTGAAAATCTGACACAGGGAGAGATGTCAGTGTAAGATTATGAACAACACTATAATTCTCTTATCCGGTATGCTCCGTATATGATGGGCAATGATGAGCTGAAAGCTAAGAAGTTTTTCCAAGGTCTGAAACCTGTACTCAGGAGGTATATGGCGACAGTGGATATCAGGAGCTATCGCCAGGTGGTTCAGAAGGCGTTGGCCTTAGAAAGGGAATTTGAGGATTCCAGAGCATCTATCAAAAAGGTGGAGGTTGGACCAGCCAACTTAGGAAAGAGTGCCGGGAAGCGACCAATGGTGGAGAACCAAGGTCCATCCAAGAGAAGGAAGACGGGTTTATGTCTTAGGTGCAGACGGTTCCATGGTGGAAGACCATGTACTCTGGGGACAGATGCTTGTAATATCTGTGGTCAGAGAGGACATTGGGCGAGAGAATGCCCAAGGGCTCAACCGATGACAGGTCCGGCCCGAAATTTACCCCTATACCCCTTGCCATAGGGAATCGGCCTGGTGTAGCCGCAGCAGCAGTTGAGCCGAGGGTTTTCGCCCTAACGAGTCAAGTGACCAGAGAACTGCCCGCCGTTCGAGGTAATTTTACTTTTCAGAACGGTAGTGTTAGAGTGCTTTTTGATACGGGAGCTACTCTATCAGTGATATCTTCTGTCTTGGTAGATAAGTTTAAATTGCAGCGAGAAATCTCGGGTGAGTTAAGACTCATCAGGACTGCAGGGAGGGGTTTTATTGTGACCAATGAAGTGGTTACTAGGTATCCCTTGCAGTTAGGTGATCATGATTTCTGTTGTGAGTTATGGGTGATAGAGTTGAGGTCTTATGACCTAGTGTTGGGAATGGATTGGTTAAGTAAGCATAAGGCACAAATTGACTGTGCGAATCACTCAGTTGACATTACTGATGCTCAGGGAGCTAGAGTGACTTGCACAGGAGGGTTGGCATCTAGTGCTAAGAGTCTACACCTTAGACTTATAGATACCATCCCTATAGTTGGTGAAGATGAGTATTATTCGTTGAATGGAGTGGCTATAGAGGAGGAACTGGGGAGAATTCCTGTAGCTAATCAGTTTCCTGAGGTGTTTCCAGTAGAGTTACCTGGGTTACCACCTAAAAGGGATACTGAGTTTGCAATCCATCTGCAACCAGGGGTTGAACCTATTTCCATACCACCTTATAGGATGTCAGCTCCTGAGATGGATGAATTAAAGAAGCAGTTGGAGGAACTACTAAGGAAAGGCTTTATAAGACCTAGTGTATCACCGTGGGGAGCTCCGGTGTTATTTGTGAAGAAGAAAGATGGAACTTTCAGATTGTGCATTGATTATAGGAAGTTGAATGCAGTGACAATCAAGAATAAATATCCACTTCCTAGAATTGATGATTTGTTTGACAGACTCAGGGGAGCGAAGGTGTTTTCCAGAATTGATCTTCGGTCTGGGTATTTTCAGATCAGAGTTAAGGAGGAAGATATTCCGAAGACTGCTTTCAGGACGAGGTATGGACATTATGAATATACAGTTATGCCTTTTGGTGTGACGAATGCTCCAGCAATATTTATGGAAGCCATGAATCGGATCTTTAAGCCATTTTTGGATCAGTTTGTTGAAGTCTTCATCGATGATATTCTGGTATATTCACAGTCTACATCAGAGCATGAGGAGCACCTTAGAACAGTTTTGCAAGTGCTGAAGGATAATCAGTACTATGCAAAGTTGTCTAAGTGTGAGTTTTGGTCCGAGAGGATTCAGTTTTTGGGGCATATCATCAGTGCTCAAGGGTTGTCAGTTGATCCTGAAAAAGTTCAAGCGGTAGTTGAGTGGAAGAGACCGACTACAGTTACAGAGGTCAGGAGTTTCTTGGGTTTGGCAGGTTACTACAGACGTTTTATAGAGAAATTCTCTGTGATAGCTACACCGTTGACAGCATTGACCAAGAAGACTCAGAAGTTTGAGTGGACACCGAAGTGTGAAGAAGCTTATATGGAATTGAAGGAGAGATTGACTAGTGCACCTATACTTGTCTTACCAGATCCGAACAGAGCCTTTACAGTTTATACTGATGCATCTGGTTCAGGTTTGGGATGTGTATTGATGCAGGACAGTCAGGTGATTGCTTATGGTTCGAGACAGCTGAGGCCTAATGAACTGAACTATCCTGTTCATGATCTTGAGCTAGCAGCAGTGATTTTTGCACTGAAGTTGTGGAGGCATTATTTGATGGGAAGGTCGTTCAGAATCTTCACCGATCACAAGAGTTTGAAATATTTATTTACCCAGAAGGATCTGAATATGAGACAGCGGCGATGGATTGAATACATCAAAGATTATGACTGTTCGATTGAGTACTGTGCTGGCAAGGGAAATGTGGTAGCAGATGCATTGAGCCGGAAGTACACGGGAGTGATCTTATCTAAGGATCAGGCTACGGATTCCTCTGAAGGAGTATTGAGGGACTGTTTCTTAGCTTTGCATGAATTATGGCAAAGTCGAGAAAAATCCCTAGTCTACATTTTGGAAGTCCAGTCAGCTTGGTTAGTCAGAGTTAAAGAAGCTCAGATGAAAGATCCATTGTTGAAGAAAATTTCAGGAGAAGCGAAGCTTGGCACTATGAGGAAGGAATTCAGATACAAAGATGGAATATTAAATTATGGAGATCGTCTCTATGTACCGAATGTAGATGGACTTAGGCAGCAAGTCCTACAGGAGGCACATAGTAGCACTTTGAATATCCACCCTGGTGTTAGTAAGATGTATCAAGATCTGAAGACACATTTCTGGTGGCCAGGATTGAAAAGGGATGTAAGAGGACATGTGGCAAAGTGTTTGACATGTCAGATGGTTAAAGCTGAACATCAGAAACCAGCAGGCACACTTCAGAGTTTACCTCTGCCAGTGAGGAAGTGGGGATCCGTTACTATGGATTTCCTAGTGGGGTTACCGAATACCCGGAGTCAACATGATGCTATATGGGTAGTGGTTGACAGACTGACGAAGTCGGCACACTTCATACCTATCAGAATCACTTATACATTGGAAAAGTTGGCTCAGTTGTATCTCAAGGAGATTGTGAGACTCCATGGGATACCGGATCAGATTATATCTGACAGAGATCCTCGGTTTACATCACGATTTTGGAATGCTTTTCAAGAAGCATTGGGAAGTAAAGTTAGTCTTAGTACTGCTTTTCATCCTCAGACTGATGGGCAATCCGAAAGAGTGATTCAGACTTTGGAGGACATGCTACGGATGTGTGTCATTGATTTCAGATGTGATTGGGATCAGCATTTACCACTGATCGAATTTGCTTAAAATAACAGTCATCAAACTATTATTGGAATGGCGCCCTATGAAGCTTTGTATGGGAGGCGATGTATGACACGTCACTGTTGGGCAGATCCAGCAGATAAGTTAGTTATTGGACCTGAAATCATAGCTGACACTACAGCTAAGATTAAGTTGATCTAGCAGCGGATCAAGACAGCCAATGACAGGCAATCCAAGTATGCAAATTTGAAGAGAAGATACTTGAGTTTTGAAGTTGGGGATAAAGTACTTTTGAAAGTGTCACCCATGAGAGGAGTTAGCTGTTTTGGGCAAAGGGGCAAGTTAGCTCCTAGGTATATTGGACCTTATGAAGTGTTGGAGAAGGTAGCGAAGGTTGCTTATCGGTTCGCATTACCACCTAACCTATCTCAAGTGCATAATGTGTTTCACGTTAGTCTACTTAGAAAATGCACAGTGGAACCGGGACAGGTAGTCAATCCTTCAGTAATACCCATTCAGGAAGACTTGACCTATGAGGAGAAACCAGTTCAGATACTTGATAGGCAAGTCAAGAAATTATGGACTAAGTGGATTCCGATGGTTATGATCCTGTGGTCTAACCATAGTGAAGAGGAAGCTACTTGGGAGATGGAGTAGGATATGCTGAAAAGATATCCTAGTATTTTTCCGTAGTTGCAATGAAATTTGGGGGACCAAATTCAAGAAGGAGGGGAGAATGTTATAGCCCTTCTAGTGGGAGGCGCAATTGAGGAAGGTAAAGTGTTTTAAATTAAGTTTAGAAACTTAATTCTAGTTTACATAGCAAGAATAGAGAAGTTTAGCAAAGTTCACTAAGTTCCGAGAAGAATAAAGCACTGAACGAAGTTCAGGGGCAAAATGGTAATTTTGCATCCTGAATAGCCGGGATGAGTCCCGAGTGTTTTAAAATGAATTTTTATAACTTAACTTTCAACCTTAACTCAAACTTGAAAAATAGACAAGAATTTAATCAAGAATCACTAAGTTACAAAGATGGGGGACTTAATTGTAACAAGCTTAATACTTTGAGGTTTGTTTGGGTTAAGTGAGGGTTTAAGAAGGGGAAAGTGGACTATGGCTGCCATAATCCCGTTTCCAGCCTTCTCACCCCCATTTAGCTCTCAAATTAAACTTGGAATCAAGAGTTTTTGGTGCCAAGAGAAGCAATTCAAAGTATATAAGCTAGGAGGAAGCATTTTCAAGCTTGAAACCATGTTTTTTAGGCTTGGAAGGGCGTTTTCCTACTTCCCCTATTTTTGAACGAGGTAAGGAATGTGTTCTTGATTGAATTCGTGTTTGTTAGTTAGTTTGAAGCTTGGGTTTTGGTTAGAGAGTGAAGTTTTGATGATTAGTGCTTTGTTTTTTATTGGAACTTGTGTAGAACTTTGGTGAGCTTGGTTGAACGAAAAGGGGATTGATTCTTGCTTGTTACTTGGAGTTGAGGTAAGGGAGATATGTTTTTAAGTTCATTGAATGCCATTAGCTTGAGTTTGCTTGAAGAATTCGAGTAGTTTAGGCTATGGCATTAGGTAAACGTTTTGGTTGAATTGTGGTGGACTAGAGGATTTTGAAGGATTGGATTGATGTTTCTAGACATCATAGCTTAGCTTTTGATAGTTGGTTATGTTCTATGCAACATGTACTATGTGTGTATGAAATTTGGAGGCATTCCATGCATGTTTGGTATGTGTAGGAATCGTCCAAAGTTCATAGCAGCAAAATGCGCCAATTTCTGCATTTCTGCAGATTGGCGACGCGTCGCCATTTACAGGTCGAAAACCAGCGACTCGTCGCCAATCCAGGAAACTGTCTCAGAACGTCGACAACTATGGCGACGCGTCGCCAAGACAGCATTTGACACCCGATTTTGTTTTCAGCATAACTTTTCACTCGGGTGTCCGATTGAGGTGATTCAAGATTCCACGCGAAGCTAAGAGGGAGTACTATCACCTCAATGTTTTAAAAACACTTAAAATGTCCCAGTTTTAGATTTATATTAACTTAAAGTGAAGGCAAGTTTTTAAGGAAACTATGTTGCAAATGAACATAATTAGCTACCACTAGCTCAGGTGAGAGGTTTAGAACCCTTGTCGGCCTAGCCGTGCCGTAGCCACGAGGTCACAAGGCAAAACCTTGTTCATCTAGTCTACATCAAAGAGGCCCTGCGGCCTAGTCTACAAGTCCCACCACAATTCCCCTGCATAACGGCTATGGGAAGGCTACATGATTGCATTCAGTAAGCTTCGGCTTGCTAGGAGCGGGTTAGTGATCAAAACTCGCTAGGCACGGAGTGATGCTCCGTGAGGAGGACTACTTGAGGAGAGGTCTTTTGGCCTAGTTATATGTGCATATAATAGAACCCTCGTGCTGTGTGAGCTCACAGCAAGAGTCCTAGTATTTTCTTGCAGGTACATTGAAGATCCCTTACTGAGAATTGTCGAATTCTCACTCCCTGGTTTTGTTATGCAGAGCCTGAAGTTGCTGGACCGGGTAATCGTTGAGGATTATCTCGGTAGTACTCTTTTGTGTGTACAGGTATGGTAGTTGAGAATCCTTGTGATTCTAGTCTACATAAGTACTTAGATGGCTTGTTGGTCAGGTAACAGTACTAACTAGTATCTTCCTTTGGCTGCAGAGCCTAGTAGCACTTGGCAAAGGACTTTTGAGACTCGCCACTGGGACGTGTATCCAAGGTGGGAGTTAGGTTAAAGAGATCTCAGTAGAGTCTTGTATTTATACAGTACTTTAGTTGCCTCCATAGTCTATGTTATGAGGAGTCCTTGACTCTAGGATTGCTCTTGGGTGAGGGCATTAGTCTACTTCATGTATGAATGTTCTCACGAGTTGTTATGTGTAGTAAACTCACACAAACGTTGATTTTTGTATGCTTTGGCTATTTGTTCTTATTTTTGTGTAGAAATTACTTGGCCAAGTTAATGTTTTAATGTTTTATGGATTTAATAAGCCAAGTCAAAGCATAAGAGCATGTATATTGCATATTCTAGGTTAATCAACTAGTATCATGGGATTTAATCCGCACACATACACAACTAGCCAATTGCAATCCATCATGAGACCAACTCTCACAGGCTTCCTGGGCAGGGGCACAGGCGGTCGTGTCAGTATGGGCCTCTTCACGTGCTACCCACCAGGAGAAAAGCCTTTGTCACCACATGGGAGTTCAGAAAGTGGCAGTTTCCATGACGAGTCATCAACAGAGAACATACCCCCTAGAGGACGTCGTGCTAAAGAAGCGGCGTGAAAGGAGCCCAAAACTTCCCGCCGGTGAAGTCCATCCCCGGGTGAGAAGTTCCAATGCCCCCACCAACAGAGTTACTCTCCAAGAAAGAGATGTTGCTTTCTGTTGCAGGCAACCACCAGGCAACAAGTAAAAGATAGCACTACCACCCTCGTGGAGAAGATCCTATAGAGGTTGGAAAAGGTAGAAAGGCAGATCTCCCAGAAGCCAGTTTGGTCAAGGTTGTCGTAGACCTTCACCGGAGAAGAGTCACCCTTCATCCGTGCAGTAGTAGAGGCACCTATGTGTTAGTGTTGTGCCAAAAAGGCCAATCATGAGATGATTGTATTTTTGCACATTGAGTCATGATATTTTTTTAAGGCATTAATCCAGCAATTACGTTTGTTGTTTTGTTTCTGCGTAACTTAACAAACATAATTGTAACCCTAGAATAATGATATTCTTAAACGTCCTTGGTCTAATATTATTGTGGAGCGGGTTGCAATAATACATAATGACTAGCATATGTGGAGACTAATATGAGATATGTAGTCTACATATGGGTACAAGTTGGAGAACTTGTGTACTGGACCGACCCACCGTGAGAACACTACATGGATCGTCATATGAGGGTCATAAGTGATTCTCATAGTGATCATGGTATATGTAGTCCTTCGACCTAAGATCATCAAGGTTCCCCACATGTGAGTCACATACTTTGATACTTTCCTTTGTTGCTCGTAACTGAGTGAACTTGAAGGAGGTCATTGGGTATGTCACATATCATGCGGAGGGATTTGTATGATCAAGATGGGATTTGTCCCTCCTATGTAACGGGTGTGATATCTTCGGGCCCCTTGATAGAGTAAGACTTAGAAAATGCATGGCCATGCTCGGATGAGTTGATATATGATATCAATGTCATCAGTTTAAGTTGGTCTACTCGGTAATCAAGAAACCAAAGATTGGGCTATACGAGAGTGACACATTCCATGTCTCATGCTTAGTCTTGATATCTTGGACAAAGGGACAATGGCATATATCAATGATGATCATAAAGGTTTAGTCGAATCATCGACAATCTTGTCACTTGGGTAGCAATGATGTGTTCCTAGACACCGCTCATTGCTTGTGATCATAAATTTGATTTATGATCATTGCCAACATGGCAAGAACCTATTGGGTCACACACATAGAGCTATTTGGATCATTAGAGTGCATGGGCTAATTATTTGGGTTATGGTTTCACTCTAATTTCGTATTAATAATGGGCCCAAGAGTTGTGCCATTAGTAAGCCCGAAATTAAATCCTAATTGGATTAGGGCTTTGAAACCCATTAGGCCTGGAAGTTGAGTCTCACTATAAATACAACTTTTAAGTGAGAAATTCCCAAGTCTCCTTGCCCTAGCCTCCAAAAGGGACAGCCACACTCTTCTCTTGCAATTCCTTAGAGGACGTAAGCTAGCACTGCAAGCGCAAGAGAAACGCATCTCCCGGGACGCGGTGGAAGCGTGGTGATCCCGAGGGGCTCGTGTGGATACCATAGAGAGCCTGAACACGTCAACTATTCAGGTTTTGTGATTCAACTCTACAGTTGAGTGAGAGATCTCAACCGAAAATTAGGTATGAAAATTTTGGGACACCCGGTTTACCCCGTTTTACTTGGATCCTGGAGGGTTTCGGTTAAATTCCACTACGCTGTTTGGCTCCCGAAACCCATCACTATGTCAAGTGACTTCCGAGTACCATGCCTGGAAACATATGATGGGCACAGTGACCCTAAAGCTTACCTGACGAAGTATAGACGCAGCATGGTGTTGCATGGTACTGATGATGCCACCCTTTGCAAATGCTTCGAAGTCACCCTTTCAAGGCCGGCAACTACGTGGTATAAGTCCCTGGCTCCCATAACCATAATAGGCTTCCAGGAGTTATCCGCCGCATTCACCCAGCAGTTCATCAGAAGTAGACTAACGGCGAAGATGCCCATCCAAATGTTTGACATAGCCCAAAAGAATGGGGAAACCATGTGGGACTATGTCGAGAGATTCATCCGGGAAGCCCTGAGTGTGCTCGACTTCTACCCCAAGATCCACATCGTCGCCATGATCAGGAGACTTAAGAGGGATTTGCAACTCTTCTATGAGTTCTCCAAAGATCCTCTCGACACCCTCGGAGAATTCTAACGAAGGGCAGAATAACACATGATGGCCGCAGAACTAGGGATAGGAAGGTTAAAGTTTGATCACAACCGATCGAAGGGTTAGAATCACCAACCTTAGTACCCAACCGAGGTTAAAGGAAGACCTAAGAAATGAAGGGGGAAGAAACCAATGTTGTTCATTCCCCTGAACACTATAAGAATGAACATACTGATGGCGACAGAAAGGCAAGGGAACGCAATTTAATGTCTGAAGGCCATGACCTCCGAGAGCAGGAAGAACATGAAGAAGTTCTGCCAGTTCCACTGAGACCACGGGCACGATACCGATGACTGTTTCCAGGTGATAAAGTACATTGAGTCTTTAATTAAGCAGGGGCAACTTCAGCGCTACCTGCAGATGCTATTGGTCTAAAGAAGAAAGGAAGAAGAAAGGTAAGGATAGGATGAAGAGTACAACTCTGACTGTCATCACAACCGATGTCCCAAAAAGCATCCACCACATTTGGTGGGACTGCTCTAAACAGTCACCAATGGGATACCCTCAGTTGAGAGGAAAAGGAAAGTTCGGGAAATCTCAATGATGGAATTTAGAAAGCCATCGAACAAGCTTGTTCAGAAACATGGGTCTACCATGAAGTTCTCTCATGATGGCCCTCTCTTAATCATGGTAAGGATAGGGAGCTGGGACTTTAAAATAGTGCTCATCGATGACGGCTCCAACACCAACGTTTTATTCTCCCCCTTGTTGCCAAACCTAGGCATCTAAAAAAGGGATCTCAAACCTGTTACCTCCTTTTCCTTCGGAGTAGGTCTGTCCAAACTCCCTGTACTCGGGTGGATCGATCTGCCCTTAATGCTAAGAGGCACTTTGATTCAGAACAAAAAAAAGCTCTTTGGCTCCACAATTACAAGGTTCATTGTCATAGATGTCCCTTCTTCACACAATGCCATCCTCAAAAGATAGACACAAGGGAATCTCCATAATTTCCTAGATGTGAAGTACCTAATGGTCACGTTCGGTGTGAAGGAAAGGGATGCGTAGATATTCATTAATCAAGCCGAAGTAAGTAGAGTCTTCATAAAGGCATGACAAAGCTCAATGAAAGTTCATGCACAGACTTTGGTACAAAAGAGCTTACTCAATGAAGAGGAAATAGGAGGAGAAAAATGTTACTATGAAAAAATAGAAGCAGAGGATGTAAAGCTTGTCTCGGTCTAAAGTACCCGAATGGGGACAAAATTGGCCGAAGGTGACAATGAAAAGCTTGTATCCCTTGTATTAATGAACAAAGATCTGTTTGCCTACTCTCTGAGTGATATGCCTGGGGTGGACCCTGGTATTATTCAACATTGCCTTAAAGTGTCACACCCCACATAGACCCCAGCCTGTGCACACTCAGTGCCACTCACCAAAACTACCGAAAAAGTTATTAGACAATTGTGTTTCTAAGTGTAGTTAACTACTTTTAATTTTGGCCAACTGTCTATTTGGTAGTTTTAAGTCTTATTTTCTTAAGCAGAAAACCTAGGAGGTGCCCCAGGAGACTTATGTGGAGTCCTGTGTAAATGTTTGCAGCTTAAGGTAAGGGCCAACCACTAAGTTGCAACATAAGGCAAGGCTATACTCAATATCTACATGATAAGCAAGGCTATAAAAGATAACGTGCAATACAAGCAAGGTATACACTTAATTCCATAAGTGTCTAGGATGTGTGTGTTCATCAAGTGTACTACTTTAATGCATGGCAACCAAGAAGCCCACAACGTTTCAAGTTTTGAAAACAAGATTTCATGTCTATGCTTTCAGCCAAGTACAGTACACAAGAGGTTCACAATATAAACGAAACTATATGCACAAATCCATAGAAAAATTTGGTATCCAAACAACCAACATGGTACAACAAAGCCAAGTTCACCCGGGGCTATACATGTACACAAAAGATGTTAGGATCATCCCTTAGTACTTGGCTTAGGCCAAGAATACAGAGAAAACACAAATTAAAAATGAGGGACTTGATTGAAAATGTGAATAAGGGTGTAAGTGCAAAACTAAGAAAGTTTGGGATTTAAGTGCACATGAAAAATTAGACTATGATTTCTTTGGCATGAAATAAAGTTGGAGGACTACAATGCACACTTGAACTAGTGATGCAAGTGAAACTACAAACCATGAATGAGAACTTCCAGCCATGCAAATTTGTATGGGGACTAGTAGAACATTAAACCAACTTTTGGTAAGTTTTTGATGGCCGATCAAGCCTTGTCACCCACCAAGGATTTATGCCATCAATTTCTTGGTTTGTTTAATTAGCCATTGTCTTGGTGAATGGCCGAAACATGCATGGGATAATGGCCATTTTCAGCCATTTTAAATAATGCTTGGCAATGCAGGCCATGAATCAAGGTTAACCCCGAAATGAACATGTGTTTTAGTAACTAAAATGAAGCCATGGATTCTTGAAGAGATAAATGAACCATGCAAACTAGTTTAAGGTTAAGTGGAGCATTAAACCAATTTTTGGACATGTGTCCATGGTCGGCTGCCATGTCTCTCATTAAGGAATTAAATTAGCATTTCGGTCATGATGAAGGCCATTTGTGTGTGTTTTGTTTTGATAGCCGAAACCGAAATGGTTCTTGGTGTTCCTGAACGTTTTGCTGCCGAGTTCATGCCGAATTAATGATGAATTGAAGCTTGGACATAAAATCAAGCTTGGAGTCTTCAATTTTGGGGGTACGCGACCTTGAGTTTCAAATTGGAAGCTTGGAATTGAAGAAACAAGGTTTGGTAGGGAGTTGTTCAAGCTCCAATTGAGGTAAGATTCCTAGTTCACTTGGAATTCTTAGTAAATCTCCATGCTCAAGTGATTATGATGGCTAAATGATAGCCTTGTTGTGCTAGGCAAGCTTAATTTGGAAGTTAATCTCAGCCTTAGACACACAAGCTCAACCGAAAGCTCAAGCTCTTGAATTTGAGGTAGGGTTTCACGTTTTACTTGAATTCTTGGTACTTTTTCCATGATCAAGTAATAATGGCGGCTAAGTGATGGTTTTATATTGCTATATGATCTTAGTTTGCTAGATGGGCATATTGAGGAGATTGGGTTTTATGTTAATTGGCTAGCTAGTCAAGGTTTAATGGCAAGCACGTAAAGTTCTTAGTAAGTTAGGCCAACTTACTAGTGAACTTGGAGCTCTAGTGGATTGGAGGGGCATTGGAAGGCTTAAAGTGCAAGGATTTGATGTGTGCTTGCTAGTGGTTTTCAACCGAGTGAATAATTCATTTGGGTGAATATTTCAACCGAATGAACATTGTGGTGTGTGCGTGAGTTGTGTGCTTGTTTGATTTGTTTGTGCGCGCTAACCCAATGTAGATAGTGTTTAAGCTTATATATACGTCTCGGTTAGTATTGAATATGTATTATATGCCTTGTATCTTGGTGTTTTCATGTCTTTCTTGCAGGACGGGCAAGCTTGAGGAGGTTAAGTCTTGGACTTAACTAAATAGGCTTAGTATGAGTCATTTGAGTTGTGAATCCCTACTGAGTATTAGTACTCATGCCCATAATGTTTGTGTTTCAGGCAAGGATAGAGAGCTTGAGTGATTTGTGCTTGAGTGGGTTGCTTGTTTGTGTGCTAGGTAGTACACTTATTGCTCAAGGTATGTGCCAACACAATCTTGGCTTGAATATTTGCATCTACGAGTCTTATGGTTTAGGGGCGAAATTTATGCTCTAAGTTTTGCAGGCTTGAGTAGTTTGTGGGACACGTCTAGGTGCAGGATGGATGTGTGGACTATGGCTCTGATTGTAGTGTTCACGTTCATGACCATGAATATGGTCATTGGGCTAGTGCTTCAGTGTGTGCTGCTTTATTGCACACTTAGGTATCTTCTCGGGGAGTAAGGGAAGTTGGCTTGTAAAACTTAAATTTGGCTAGATTTTGGACTTGTAGCATATGTACATATGTTGGATGCTTATGTGCCAAGTTATGTTAAGTTTATGAGCTCATGGTTATGTTTCATGTAAGAAACCTCTTGAGTTACCTTGTTTGGCCGAATATACATATGCATGGGAACCTTTATTTTCAAAACTAAAAAGATGTGTGCTTTTTGGTTGTCATTCATGAAAGTAGCACACTTGATGAGCACACATCCTAAACACTTAACAGATTAAGTGTATGCCTTGCTTGTATTGCAAGTTACAGATTTACAGCCTTGCCTTGTGTTCCAAGTTAGTGGTTGGGCCCTACTTAAGCTGCAAGTAATTGTTCTAATCAACTCATAACCCTCATGAGGCACCTCCCAGCTCTCAGCTTAAGAAAATAGGACTTAAAACTACCTAACAAACAATAGCAAAAAAAAAAAGGTAGTTAATAACACCTGAACATAAGAGTATTTAAATAACTCTTGGGTAGAAATGGTGAGTGGCACTGAGAGTGCACATGCTGGGGCCTGTGTGGGTGTGAGGAAAGAGCCTAGGTGAATGCCCCTAACTTGGCCAAACGCCAAGAACATCCATTGTTCGAAACATAACCAAATTATGCATTACATCCCAAATGTCCTTACTCCCCGAGAAGATACCTAAGTGTCCAATACAGTAGCACATACTACAACACAAGCCCTATGACAATATTCATGATCATAAAGGTGAACACCACAATCAGTGCCATGGTCCACACATCCATCTTGCAACCTAGGCAGTCCCACAAGCTACTCAAGCCTGCAAAACTTACAACATAAGTTTTGGCCAAGAACTATAAGACTTGTAACACACATAATCAAGCCAAGCATTGGTGTGGCACGTACCTCAGGCACAAAGGTACTAACTAGTACATAAGCAATCCACTTAAGCACAACCCACTTAAGCTCAATATCCTTGCTTGAAACACAAATATTGTGGGCATGAGTTTACACTCAGTAAGGTCCATGGTTCATAACGACTCATGAATGAGTCTATTTAGTTAAGTCCGAGACTTAACCTCCATAATGCTTACTTAACCTACAAGAAAGGCATAGAAAACACCAAGTTTCATGGCATATAATATATACACAATACTAACTGGGGCATAGATAAGCATAAACATAACTCAAATTGGTTAGCAAGCACAACAATTCAATCAAGCACACAAACACACACACACACACACCATGGTACTCTCGGCCGAAGCCCCTGGCAAGTGATCATGTGCAATCTTGCACACTAAGCTTCATCGTTTCATTCACCAATCCACTAAAGCTCCAAATTCAATAGCCAGTTGGCCTAACTTACTAAGAATTCTAACACTTTCCATTAACTTGACTAGCTAGCCAACCATAATGAACTAAAAAGTTCCATCGATATACCCAACTAGCAAACTAAGATCACATAGTAAAATTAACTATCACTTAGCCGCCTTTAACTACTTGAACATGGAAAACTACCAAGATTTCAAGAAGACATGAACCTTACCACAACACAAGCTTGAGTGCTCTCAATTATGCCTTGAATGCCTAAGACCAAGTTTCATCTTCAATTCTAGGATCGCCTAATGCTGAAACTAGGTAATCCAAGCTTGAATTTCCTTCCAAGCTCCAATTGCACAAAAATGAAGCAAGGACCCGACAGCAAGTCTCCAAGAACAAAATAACACATTTCGGCTTACAAGGATGGAGGTTGGACCCGAAAATGAAGCTTTCGGCTAAATAGTGGCATGCAAAAATGGACTAAGTGCCACATGTCCTATACTTTGGCACTAATCCCCCCGTTCAACCTTGCATAATTTTGCATGTTTCATTGTAATCTCCCTATATATTTTAGTGTTAGGATTAACACCCGAAACCATGGCCTCTTTGACTGAAATGATAGCTAAATGGCCTAGTGGAAGCATGAAATTTTTGGTAATGAGTCATATGGCGTTAAAAAATGGCTTAATGCCCTTCTCGGCCTCATACAATCTTGCATGTCCTAAAGTGTCTTTCCACAAGTATTTGTGTCATTCTTTGTACTTGCTAGAATGTTCAAAATGGTGCCTAACCATTGTTTCCCGCCATTAGCCTCATAGCCATCATTTCATGTGCATTTAGAACTTGAAGGTTCTCGGTTTTGCATGTACACCATCATTCACATTTTCAATCAAGTCCCTCAAGTTTTATTTTCATTTTCATTACATTTTCTTTGTATTCTTGGCCTGGGCCAAGCACTGACGGATGAGCCTTACATAAAGTGTGTCCGAAGGTGAAGCCTATTCGGCAGAAAAAATGTAGCCTCTTGGTGCATAAGAACAACTTTGTTAAAATCGAAGTCCAATAGTTAATCGAGGCGGGCATAATAAAGGAGGTCAAGTACCCCAAGTGGCTCAGCAATGTCATTGTTGCCACCAAGGAAGAGGGTGATAAGCTTTGGATGTGTATCAATTTCCGAAACATAAACAATGCCTGCCCGAAGGACTCCTACCCTCTACCACCAATAGACCAATTGGTAGACTCTACTGCTAAATATGGTCTGCTTAGCTTCCTTGCTGCCTTTAGTGGGTATCACCAAATTCGGATGAATCCCGAAGATGAGGAAAAAATTGCCTTCATAACCGAGGTCAATACCTATTGCTACGTGTGAATGCCCTTCAGCCATAAAAACACAGGTGCAACATGCTAATGGTTGATGAACAAGGTATTCAGCTCCCAAATTAGGAGAAATGTATAAGTAAACATAGACGATGTGATAGTCAAGAGCAAACAGCTTGGCAGTCATATCATAGACTTGGAGGAAACATTCAACCAACTTTGAAAATTTTGGATTTGTCTTAACCCCAACAAATGTGTGTTCGGGTTGATGGCTGGCAAATTCCTCTAGTTTATGGTATTCGAGAGAGGTATTGATGTTACCACCTCACAAAATGGGAGAATTACAAGTGTGTCATAATGGCTAAAAACCATTATATTGTGTAATTCTTACCATAGTGATTGAAGTGTGGGGGGTAAAAGGCATCATCAACTCCTCGTTAAAAATGTTCCAAGTTGGTAACTTGGCCTCCAAGAAAAGCCTAAAGGATTGCTTGTTTGTCAAGCAACCTATGGACTTTTTTGAAAGATTTTGGAAATTCGGGTACTCAATTGCAAAACTATCAAGAAAGAGACTTGGAGAGTTATGAGAAGGATATAAATGATATGAAAGTGCTATTGGAGGACCAAATTACTCATGGAAGGAAAGTTTGGGCAAAGGAAACACTAAAGACCATAAGGACCTAAATGTCCTAGTGTAAACCTTAAGGTGTTCAAGCTTTTGACTTAAGTCTAAGGGTGGAATTGTGGGGTTATCCCACCATGGGGGAGGCAGCCAAGACTTGATAATTAGTG
>SMDT01000355.1:0-179947 GCA_005392925.1 Aquilaria sinensis | reverse complement strand
GGAGAGACTTCCTGAGGAGGCAAGCGCCTAGAGCTCTGGTTTCCCAGCTGAATGTGCCTGAAAAGCTCAAAGGAGAGGTTAGGAGGTCCCCGGTTTGCTTTTCCGGGGAGGACCCTCCAACGCCCAAGTCAATTTTCTGAGTGAAAGTGGAGGAAGAACACTAAGGGATCAAGCGTCTTGCCTGTTTTGTGTTTTCTCAGAGGGAGGAAAAATGCCCATCCTTTGCTCAGTCCCCTTTCCTAGTATTTATAGGAGTAGATGGTCCGTTCAGATCATGACACGTGTTCGGTCGGATTTGATCTGTGCTTTTGGACCTAGGGGACAGGCAGCCGTTTGCAGCCTCCTTTAGCCCTGGACCCGGACAGGTTGTGTCAGGACTGGGGCGGCTGCGGCGTGTCAGTTCGCCGTTCTGATGTGACGTGCAGGGCTTGCGGGCGACATGTCAGAGGCTCCTTAAATGCTCATACCGTACTCCCGAGGTCCCCTGGGCGAGGTCGCCCTTCGGTGCGTGCACCCTCTTCGGATTCCATCCGTCTTTCGGTGCAAGCACTTCCTTCGGGATCTATCCCATAGTTCTGGGAGTTCCCTTGATGGACACCTTCTTCGGGACTCACACCCATAGTTCGGGGATTCCCTTGTTCAGGTGCTTCTTGTTCGGGGAAGATACTCTTCGGGGCAGTCAGTTTGGCCCCTCGATGGAGACGGTGTTGTCCTCGGAATTCCTGACGAGCTAACCAAAGTCTCGAGCTCATAGTGTTTGACTTCGCACCTTCCGAGGTCAGTGAAAAGATCCTCTCTTGGGTGACGTCAGACTCCTCGGCCAATATTCTGGCAGGGAGTTACTACCGAGGAGGCAATAGCCTTTGGCTATCACAGGCCCCCCTCCGAAAAGCCGAAGTGAAAAACTTCGGTTCATCGGTTCTCGGGTCCTGTGGTTGTGATATCCGCGCCGAAGACGCCTTCTTCTGCTTGTAGTGATGGGCAGCATTTTTGCGTCCTCGAGGTGCGAGAAGATAGGCTATCCCTGTGCCGAAGACACACCTTCTGCCCGAAGTCACTGGCTGTCTCTTGGTGTCCTTGTGGCGAGGGAAAATAGGATAACCTTGTACCTGAAGATAGTCCTTTAGCCCGAAGTCATAGGCTGTCTTTTGGTGTCTTCGAGGTAACCTACTTTTTTGCCTTTATAGGTCTGCTCATGTGTCGCGTCCTGTGTCCAGCAGAGTCAGTTCAGGGCGGCGCCTCTAGACCAAATGGTGTCAGAGGGCCTGCTCGACGTGATGGACGACACGTGGCACGTTTGCTGCGCGATGCCTGACACGCGGCACGTTTGCCGCGCGATGGTTGACACATGGCGCACTTTTACTGGGTGAGAATGCACTGAATACGGCAGGCGCGACTTTTCAGGCGCAGTTAGCAATTATGGCGATGCTTCGCCTTCCGAGGGGTACTAATGACGACGGTTCATCTGGCCTCTTCGGCCTATATATACCAGTCCGGTCATAACCCTCTTTCTGCTTCTACTTTTGCTTTCTTCTGCTTTCTAATTCTCTCCCGATTTTCCGCGGTGTTTCTCCTTTTTCAGGCGTTTTTCCGACCACTTTTCACGACGGCTTCCAAAAATCCAGATTCCGGCAAGACCTTTGGTGGGTTTTAGTCTTTTTGCTTTTTTCAAAGTTTCTTCTTTGTTTTTCCCGAACTCGTTTTTCTTGCTTTCTCTGAACTCATTTTCACCATGCCTGTTCCCGAGAGTTGGCAACCTCTCCTTTCTCACCCCTGCTGCACTACTCCGGCAAAACTAGCGAAGTGGAAGAGAAAGTTTTTCTTACCCTCTTATTCTGTGACGAGGTTGCCCCGTCCTGACCAATTTCCTTTCTCCAACCGAAGTGATGAAATCACCGTTTTCCGAGCCCAACTGAAGGCCGGACTTCGGTATCCCCCCACGGAGATGGTTAACGCGTTCTGCGACTTCCATGGCATTGCCGTTAACCAACTCCCACCGAACTCGTACTGCTATTTCAACGCCTTCCTCTGTATGTGTGGCGTTTTCAAAATAAAACCTCACTTTGTAGTTTTTCTTCAGTACTACAAGCTCTACGTGGTCCCGAAGGGTGGCTTCTATTTTATGCTACCTCGGGGATCCGGGAGCAAAAAATATACGTTCACCTTCGCCACCAAAGACAGCTGGCGAGGGTGGCAACAAAAATTCTTTTTCCTGAAGAAGTCGGAAACTTGGTCGCACGTCCCGACCAAGTGGGCTCAGGGGAGGCTCAAGATGGATGTTGTTGACCCAAAGATGCTGCTGGACGCCGAAGTAGCACCTATCTTTGAGGACTTCGACAGGCGCATCCGGGCCGTCTCTGACTGGGCTGCCGAGGTCTCTCCTCGTGCCCTTTACCCCTTTCCGATCAACTGGAGGCTCATGACCGAAGAGGTCCTTCGGGAATTCAAGGTGGTAAAGGAGCATGAGACGGACCTCAATATGCCAAAACCGGCTTCTTCGGGAAAGGCCGCTTGGCTCGTGAAACTCCTTCGGGGGGAAGAGACTTATGAGTCTTTTTATGAGAGTAAGTTACTTTCTCATTTTTCCCTTCATGACTTCATCTTGGACTTACACTGATCTTCTTTTTCTTTCTCCAGAGATGGGCGACGACGCGGCTGCCTTCTACAAGGCTCTTTTTACGGGCCAGGCCGAGAGGGGCGAGCAGACAAAGAAGGCCGCCTCTCGGAGGCGGAAGCACACTTCGGCGGGCCCTCCTTCCAAACGGGCAAGGAAGGCTGGTCCTTCCTCTCTTCCGCAGATTCCGGAGGAGGCAGGCGAGGAAGCCGAAGACCACGCTGTCCCTTTGCCCGAGGTACCTTTTGCCGACGTCCCTTCTTCCGACGTCCCACCTCAAAGCCCCACGCCTTCGCATGCTCTTCTGGAGGGCGATGGGGAGGAGACCCCTTCTGCCGAGGAGCGGCGCCAAATAAAAGGCAAGGGGATCTCTACTGAGGCGACGACGGTTCCTGACGATGACGTTACCGAGGTGCCAGCAGGTTTGCACTTTGTCGAACATCCTTTTGTCTCTTGCAAATCATTAAGACTTTTCTGGCGTTAACCAATTTTTCTGCCTTGTTGCGCAGCGGAGGTGGCCTCTCCTGGCTGGGTTACCGAACATGCCCGCAAGAGGGCCCTTCGGGATGCCAAAATTCCTGAAGGGAAAGTGCCGAAAGAGCCCTTTTGGACGTTCACGGAGGACATGAATATGTACTCCGAGGACTGTCCCGAGATGGCCAGGCAAATGTGCAAAGGGGTGCTTACTGAGGCCTCTTACAAGGCCATTACGGCGGCTTACCCAGGCGATAACTCCTTGGCCGCCAAAATCACTGAACATGCTGCCCAGGTACGCTCCACTGTCTCCTTAGTGGCAATTTTGTCTTTGATTTTTGGCCAAGTACTTAGCATTATTTTCCCTCTGTTTGCTTCTCTCTCTCTTTTTTGCAGCTGATGGGGTATGCCGGGTGTCTCCGTGTTCGAGTGGCGCGAGAGGCAGAGAAGAGGGCGGCACTTTGGGATTATTATACCAAGGCGAAGGACAAGTGTTCGGCCCTGGAAGCCGAAAATGCTCATCTCAAGCAGTCTGCGGAGAAGGAGGTTGCTGAACTTCGGGAGGGGTTCAAAAAAGAGAAAGAGGAACTTCAGAAAGACACCTCCCAGAAGCTTTCCGACCTCGGCTCTCGAATGGCGGAGCTGACTTCGACCGTCGAGGCGATTCAAAAGGGTAAGTCAGAAAGTGACACAATCCTTGCGAAGACGCTCGAGGAGAAAGCTCAACTCGAAGCCAAGGTCGCATCTCTGAAGGAGCCTTCAGAAGAGAAGAAGAAGGTGAAGTCACTGAAGAAAAAGGTCAAGGATTTGGAGAAGGATTACGCTGATCTGAAGAAGGACTATGAGGATTTGGAGGTCAAGAAGCAGGAGTCCGATAATATGACGAAGTTGGGCTTTCAAGACGGCTTCTGTCTCGCTCGGCACCAAATTCTGCAGAAGTTCCCAGACTTCGACCTCTCCTTTCTGGAAGCAATGAACATCCCCAAGGAGCCTCGGTGGACTTGGTCCAAGATCGAGCACTTGAGACTGCCTCCTTCTCTCCCGGCGCCGAAGGCTACTGACAAAAGCACAGAGGCTGGCAGCTCTCAGGACGCCGAGGTTCCTTAGCTTGTACTAGGGCCTTCTGTCTTCATTTTCTTCCTCTTTTTTTTTTTAGCAACCTTCTTCTCTGTAAGCACTGTTTGGCTTAGCAACCTTTCCTTTGTTTGTAACATATTTGGCTCAAGAGACTAAAAATTTTGGCTTTCATTTTCCCGAACATATTTGGCTAAGTATATATATATTTTTTGCCAGATTCCATTGTTTTCCTCTGTCCCGAACATATTTGCTCAAGAGACTTGGGGAAACCATACTCTTGCTTTCCTTTGTCCCGAACATATTCGCTCAAGAGACTTCGGAAAACTTATTTTTGATTGTTTTCGTGAGACTCTTTTCAGAATTTTTTATTTGGACAAATTTTTCCAACTAATACAACTTTCCCACCGAACTTTTTTAGGCGTAGAATTTTTTCAAGGCCTCTGAGTGCCAAGTATTTTTTAATTCTATGCCTTCGGCATCGCCGAGCTTATAAACTCCTTTTCGTACTTCGGCAAGTACCAGGTAGGGTCCTTCCCAATTTGCGCGAAGTACCCCGTGGGACGGCTTTCGGGGTGCAAATTCAGCCTTTCGGAGAACGAGGTCTCCTTTCTTTATTCCTTTTGGCCTAGCGCGTAGGTTTATGGCTGCTGCCACTCTTTGCTGGAAAGCTTTTCTTCTCAGCTCGGCTACTTCTCTGTGTTCGCTGAGGAGGTCGAGCTTGGTTCTCAGGCCGAGGTCATTTCCTTTTTCGTCGAACACTTGGACTCGTATTGACGGTTGTACTACCTCGACGGGGATGATAGCCTCTGTGCCGAAGACGAGTGAAAAGGGTGTTTCCCCTGTGGCTCTTCGGGGTGTCGTTCGGTAGCTCCATAACACGCTTTGGAGTTCTCCTGGCCGTTTCCCTTTTGCTTCTCCCAATCTCTTTTTCATACCATCTTTTATGGTCCTGTTAGATACTTCCACCTGCCCATTACTCTAGGGGTGAGCTACTGGGGCGAAGTGCATTTTTGTCCCGAGGTCGCTAATGAATTCTCGGAATCCTTTGTCTACAAACTAGGATCCATTGTCCGCTACGAGTACCCTCGGTATGCCAAATCTGCATACGATGTTTTTCCATACGAACTTCTGCACTTCTTTTGCCGAGATAGTTGTCAGGGGTTCTGCCTCGACCCATTTAGAGAAATAGTCTACTGCTACCACGCAGAACTTTATGCCTCCAGGCGCCGTTGGGAGTGGCCCAATTAGATCTATGCCCCAAACTGCGAAGGGCCAAGGATAGTCTGCCGAAGTCACGAACTCTGAGGGTGCTCTTTGGATGTTGGCATGTCTCTGGCAACTACCACATTTCTGGACGAACTGCTTGGCGTCCTTTCTTAGGGTAGGCCAGAAGTATCCTTGGCGGAGTATCACTGCTGCTAGGGCGTCGGTTCCGATGTGCGAACCACAGGCACCTTCGTGAACTTCTTCGAGGATCATTTCGGTATCCTCTTCACTAACACACCTCTGTAGTGGATTTGCATATCCTTGCCGATATAGTTCTTCTCCAATTAAGAAGAAACGGCCGGAGCGCCTTCGCACTTTTGCGGCTTCGCTGGGGTCTTCGGGGAGTGTGTTGGTTGCGAGATACGTTTTGATTGGTTCTCTCCATCCTTTCCCCGAGGTCTCTATGCTTAGCACCGCGATGCTGGGGTGGCTTAGCACTTCGGTGCAAGTTTTGGACTTCGCCAGACAGTCTGCCTCAGCATTTTCCCGTCGGGGTACGTTCTCGATTTTCACGACGTCGAACTCCCGAATAAGCTTTGTTACCAACTCATGGTATTTTGCCAAGGTCGGGTCTTTCGCGCCATAGTCCCCTGCCATTTTTCGGACCACCAGCTGGGAATCACTATGTGCTTTCAAGTTTCTCACGCCAATTTTTCTGGCCAGGCGTAATCCTGCTATGAGGGCCTCATACTCCGCCATATTGTTGGTGGCATTGAAACTGAACTTGATGGCCTTCATTACTTCTAGGCCTTCGGGGCCTCTGATAATCACTCCAGCTCCCTGGTGTTCGGATCCTGAGGCCCCGTCAACGTGTAAGGTCCATTCTGGCTCACCCTCTTTTGGATCTGAATGGCTCTCCTCAGTGGTGGGTATTTCGGCGATAAAATCTGCCAGTGCTTGAGCTTTTATGGCTTTCCGAGGCTCGTATGTGATCTCGTGTTCACCCAGCTCTATGCACCACTTGGAGAGCCTTCCCGAATGATCAACTCTCTTCATGACATCCCGTAGTGGCAGACTACTTCGGACAATGATGGGGTGAGCCTGAAAGTATGGCCGCAGCCTTCTACCTGCAAGCACTAAGGCATATATAGCTTTTTGAAGCAAAGGGTACCTGACTTCGGCGCCATGCAAGGACTTGCTGACATAGTAAACCGGCCACTGTTTCGGTCCTTCTTCTTTCACAAGAACCGAACTCACAGCTTTTTCCGTGACGGCGAGGTATAGTGCCAGGGGCTTTCCCTCCCGAGGTTGCCGCAGAGTCGGCAGTCTGGCCAAGTAGACTTTGAGTTCTTCCCAGGCTTTTTGGCAATCTTCAGCCCAAGGATGGCCATCCCTTCCGAGGTCGCCTTCCATTTTTGCCGCTTTTGTGAGGACTTTGAAGAAGGGTCGACACCTATCTCCGTACCTGGAAATAAACCTGCTCAGAAAGGTTATTCTTCCGGTGAGTCTCTGCACGTCTTTGACTGTGGTAGGTGTTCGGAATTCAAGCAGAGCCTTAATCTTCTCAGGGTTAGCGTCGATGCCTCTTTCGGATACCATGTACCCGAGGAATTTTCCCGAGGTCACCCCGAAGATGCACTTCTCTGGATTAAGGCGGATCCCGAAGGTTCTGAGCTTTTGGAAGGTTTCCCCTAAATCTGCAACGTGGTAGCCAGGCAGTTAGCTCTTGACTATCATATCATCAACATATACCTCCATGTTCCTCCCCATTTGGTCTTTGAAGACCTTGTTCATCAGCCTTTGGTAGGTGGCTCCTGCATTTTTTTCCCTCGGTGATGAAGGCAGTCTTCTCTTCGTCTCCGGGGTCCATCCTTATCTGATGGTAGCCACTGAAGGCGTCTAGGAAACTTAAGAGCCCATACTCGGCAGTTGAGTCTACCAGTTGGTCTATTGGTGGAAGAGGATATGAATCTTTTGGGCAGGCATCGTTCAAATTTCTGAAGTCGATGCACATCCGAAGCTTGCTACTTCCTTCTTTTGTGGCAATTACCACGTTACTTAGCCATTCGGGGTAGTTTACCTCCCGGATAACGCTAGCGTCTATCAGACGCTGGACTTCGGTTTTGACGAATTCACTTTTGTGAGCTGAGATGCTCCGTTTCTTTTGCCGGACAGGTTTTACTTCCGGACTCACTTTAAGGCTATGCTGGATTACGCGAGGGTTTACCCCTGGCATGTCCTTCGGCGAGTAGGCGAACAGATCTTTATTTGCAAGAAGAAAAGATACAAGTTTTTCCTTGTCTCCGTCGGCCATATTTTTCCCTATTCGGGTACTATGGCCTGGGACAAGCTCTACTTCTTATGTTTCCGCCTTTGTGGAATCTTCTGCCTCGCCCCTTTCCAGCTCTTTTGCTTCTACAGCATGTGCTAAGTTGCTTGCTGGAGCCTTTCGTGCTCTGACGAACACCTTTCTCACCTCGCCTTGATCAATGAAGATCTTTGCGTCTCCTTTTTTGGTGGCGAAGGAGACGGTCAAGTACTTTACATCAGGGCGAATGTGCAAATTTCCCTGTGTCTGTCTGCCGAGAATGGCGTTGTATGACGAAGGAACGTCCATGACTATGAATCTTGCCATGGTAGAGGCGAACAACTCAGTAGTTCCTTTCTCCGAAGTTCCTTTCATCATCAAGGGGAGGTCGATCCACCCGAGGACAGGTAGCTCAGATGGTCCTACGCCGAACGTGGGTGAAGTAACAGCCTTGAGGTCACTCCTGGATACGCCCAAGCTTGGTAGCAAGTGTGAGAACAAGACGTCTGCGTTTGACCCATCATCCAGCAGTACCCTCTTGACGTCCCAGTTTCCTATCCTCGCCATTATCAGCAATGGATCGTCATGGGGAAATACGATGGTGGAGCCATCCTCGCGGGCCAATTTTTTCGTTGGGCTCTGATATTCCATCACCGCTATCTCTCTGGCCCTTCTTTTTCTTTCCGAGGATGGAAGTCCGGTTGTGATCGTCTGTATTACTCCTGCCGAAGGTGGAGGACGCCTTCTCGGACTTCGGTTCCTTCGCCTGTCCGAATCGTAATCCTCGTCATCGGGCTTTCCTTCCTCCTCTTTTTTCCCTTTCGGGGAAGGCATTCTCAAATAACGCCGAAGCTGGCCCTGCTTTATCAGTGATTCAATGTACTTTTTCAACTGAAAGCAGTCTTCGGTGTCATGACCGTGATCACGGTGGAACTGACAGAACTTCTTCATGTTCCTTCTGTTGTCAGCAGTCATGCCCCTTGGCCGTTGGATTTGAGCCCCCTGTTTTTCCAACGCCATAAGGACGTTAGCCCTCGTGGTGCTCAGAGGTGTAAAGTTTTGGGGCTTCCTTCCTCCTACTCGCATTCTCCGAGGTCGGCCTGACTGTTCCGTTGGACACCGGGCTTGCTGGCTGGACCCTTCGCCACGAGCTTGAATTTGGTCGTGTTTTGGTCCAGTCATTCTCAGTTCTTCGGCTGTCATGTGTTGTTCAGCCCTTCGGTAGAATTCTCCCAGCGTGTCCGGGGGATCTTTGGAGAATTCGTAAAACAAGTGCGAATCCCTCCGGAGGCCCCTCGTCATGGTGAGGATGCGGATTTCGGGACGAAAGTCCGGAACACTGAGGGCCTCCCTGTTGAACCTCTTGACATAGTCACGGATGGTCTCCTCGTTTCTCTGCGCTATGTCAAACATCTGGACGGGCATCTTCGCCGTCGGCTTGCTCCCAATGAACTGTTGGTTGAACGCCGTGGACAGCTCCTGGAACCCCTTGATGTTTCCTGGAGGCAGGGAATTGTACCAGGCAGTTGCTGGTCCTGCGAGGGTGACTTCGAAGCACTTGCAGAGCGTAGCATCGTCAGCCCCATGTAACACCATGCTGCGTTTGTACTTTGTTAGGTGGGCCTGGGGATCAGTCCGACCCTCATAGGTCTCCAGCCGAGGTAGCCTGAAGTCACTTGGCATGGCCGCCTCGACCACTGTTCGGGCGAAAGGAGTTTCATCTCCAGAGACCGTTTCAGTTAGCCTGGCCCAAACAGGCTTGCGTGCCACCTGCTGTTCCACTCTCTCCAGTCTTGCCAAGACTTTCTCCAGGAGGAGCGTAGCACTGGGCTCCTTTTCCTGGTGCCGTCCCTTCGGGGAGCGACTTCGGAACCGAGGTGAGGGGGACCCTGCCTCTGTTGATAAACTTCTTCTGGACGGGATTTCAGGTTGTTTAGACCTTGCTCTTTCCGCCAGCCGTGCCCCGAGGGGCAAGTTATCTGTTGAGGACTCTTCTCGTGGCTCCCCACTTCCCGAGCTATGATGGGTTGCCCTCGGGCTTTTCTCCCGAGGTCGTGCTGACGAAGTGGGTTTTTGCGCCTGGGCTGGTTGCGGCCATCTTCGGTCTATTTGTTGTGTCATTTCAGCCACAACAGACCTCTGAAAGTCTCTTAAAAAATCCATGGTGATGACAAGAGGGCGTTCCTCTTCAGGCAAGGAAGTCTCTGGGGGACTTTGTTCGGTAGCTGGTTGGGTCTCAGGCGCGGACGGGGACTTTGGAAGTCCTCTGTCCTTCGAACGCCGAGTTTCGACAACAGCTACCTGGGAGTAGTTTCCCACAGACGGCGCCAAATGATGCCCCAAGGCATCTTCGTTTGCTGTCATGTTGACAGGTGGAGAGACTTCCTGTGGAGGCAAGCGCCTGGAGCTCAGGTTTCCCAGCTGAGTGCGCCTGAAAAGCTCAAAGAAAAGGTTAGGAGGTCCCCGGTTTGCTTTTCCGGGGAGGACCCTCCGACGCCCAAGTCAGTTTTCTGAGTGAGAGTGGAGGAAGAACACTAAGGGATCAAGTGTCTTGCCTGTTCTGTGTTTTCTCAGAGAGAGGAAAATGCCCTTCCTTTGCCCAGTCCCATTTCCTAGTATTTATAGGAGTAGCTGGTCTGTTCAGATCATGACACGTGTTCGGTCGGATTTGATCTGTCTCTTTGGACCTAGGGGACAGGCAGCCGTTTGCAGCCTCTTTTAGCCCTGGACCCGGACGGGTTGTGTCAGGACTGGGGCGGCTGCGGCGTGTCATTTCGCCGTTCAGATGTGACGTGTAGGGCTTGTGGGTGACATGTCAGAGGCTCCTTAAATGCTCATACCGTACTCCCGAGGTCCCCTGGGCGAGGTCTCCCTTCGGTGCGGGCACCCTCTTCGGATTCTATCCGTCCTTCGGTGCGAGCACCTCCTTCGGGATCTATCCCATAATTCTGGGAGCGCCCTTGATGAACACCTTCTTCGGGACTCACACCCATAGTTCGGGGATTCCCTCGTTCAGGTGTTTCTTGTTCGAGGAAGACCTCTTTGGGGCCTCTTCCTTCGGGGAGATTCTCCCTTGCTTCAGGGAGATGGCTCTCTTACCCGAAGACGGTCAGTTTAGCCCCTCGATGGAGACGGTGTTGTCCTCGGAATTCCTGACGAGCTAACCAAAGTCTCGAGCTCATAGTGTTTGACTTCGCACCTTCCGAGGTCAGTGAAAAGATCCTCTCTTGGGTGACGTCAGACTCCTCGGCCAATATTATGGCAGGGAGTTACTACCGAGGAGGCAATAGCCTTTGGCTATCACTAAGGAACCTCGATCTCACCAGCGATCCAAACATATACTCCGACGCTATCATCTCATCAGGGAGATCATCGAGAGGGGTGATGTAAGGATATGCAGGACTTCGACAAATAGCAACATTGCTGATCCACTGACAAAGCCCCTTACGCAGCAAAAGCATGATAGCCATTCTAGGTCCATCGGTATTAGATACATGGATGATTGGCTTTAGTGCAAGTGGGAGATGGTTAGTGTTGTGCCCAAAAGCCAATCATGAGATGATTGTATTTTTGCACATTGAGTCATGATATTTTATTAAGGCCTTAATCCAGCAATTATGTTTGTTGGTTTGTTCCTACGTACCTTAATACACATAATTGTAACCTATAATAATGATATTCTTAAACATCCCAGGTCTAGTATTATTTGTGGAGCGGGTTGTAATAATACATAACGACCAGCATATGTGGAGACTAATATGAGTATGAAGTCTACATATGGGTACAAGTTGGAGAACTTGTGTACTGGACCGACCCACCATGATAACACTACATGGATCGTTATATGAGTGCATAAGTGATTCTCATAGTAATCATGGTATCTGTAGTCCTTCGACCTTAGATCATCAAGGTTCCCTACATGTGAGTCACATACTTTGATACTTTGCTTTGTTGCTGATAACTGAGTGAACTTGAAGGAGGTCATTGGGATGTCACATATCATGCGGAGGGTTTGTATGATCAAGATAAGATTTGTCCCTCCTATGTAACGGGAGTGATGTCTTCGGGCCCTTTGATAGAGTGAGCCTTAGAAAATGCATGGCCATGCTCGGATTGATTGATATCGCATATCAATGTCATCAGTTTAAGTTGTCTACTCGGTAATCAAGAAACCAAAGAATGGGGCTATATAGAGTGACACATTCCATGTCTCGTTCTTAGTCTTGATATCTTGAACAAAGGACAATGGCAGATATCAATGATGATCATAAAGGTATAGAGTCGAATCATCGACAATCTTGTCCCTTAGGTAGCAATGATGTTTTGCTAGACACTGCTCATTGATTATGATCATAAATGTTATTTATGATCATTGCCAAAGTGGTAAAAGCCGATTGTGTCGCACACATAGAGCTATTTTGGATCATTAGAATGCATGGGCTAGTTTTTTGGGTTATGGTTTCACTTTAATTCGTATTAATAAATGGCACAAAAGTTGAGCCATTATTAAGCCAAAAATAAAATCCTAATTGGATTAGGGCTTCAAAACCCATTAGGCCTAGAAGTTAAATCTCATCACACAATAAATACAACTTTTAGTGAAAAAGTCGTAGCTTCTTACACTAGCCTCCCAAAAGGATAGTCGCCCTCTTCTCTTGCAATTCCTTAGAGGACAGAAGCTAATAAGCAACCTGCGAGCGCAAGAGAAATGCGTCTGCCGGGACGTGGTGGAAGCATAGCATGGTGATCCTGAGAGGCTCGTGTGGATACCATAGAGAGCTTGAACACATCAACTGTTCAGGTTTTGTGATTCGACTCTACAGTTGAGTGAGAGATCTCAACCAAAAATTAGGTATGAAAATTTTCAAACACCCGGTTTACCCCATTTTACTTGGATCCTAGAGGGTTTCAGTTAAATTCCGCTGCGCTGTTTGGCTCCCGAAACCCAACAGAAAGACTCCTTGGAAATCTTGAACTATAGGTATTTTCCTAAGTTCATCTTATACTTCCTGGTCGTTTAGTACCAGGCACTTCTGTTCACTTCCTGGATTTACCATCTCCAGTGCCTTTAAGTGACAGTCCCTAGCTAACTCTAAGGACTTATCTAGATCATATGGTATTCCACCAGGCATTTGGTGAAGAAGTCAAAGAAGGCCTAGGAGGAGTCTCTTTCTCCCCCTCCATAAGGCAACGTGGAGGTGCAAGACCAGTCCTCAGTTCGCACCAACCCACCCTCGGTGCCGGCCATCAGCTCGACTCCATGAAGCCCCATCACTGTAGTGGATACCTTGGGAACTTTGGCAGGGGGCCTTTCCACTGAAGAAGGAAAGGCAAGCAGGTCCCTACCGATGTACAAGAGGTCAACGACTCCAAGGAGGATGTTGCCGAGGTTCCACCAGGTTTGCCCCTTAGCCATTTTTCTATGAGTTTAGGAATTTTAGGCATTTTAGATCTTATAGATGAATTGCTAAGGGATAATGTGCTGACAGAACTTAGGCGTGATTTTGCAAAGGAGCAGGCACCCGCTGCGTGGATGGTCGAGCACACTCGAAAGCGGGCCCTTTGGGAATCCTATGTCCTGAAGGACAAGATGCCGAAGGAGCCTTTCTGGACCTTAACGGAGGACATGAACTTGTTCTCCGAGGACGGCCAGAAAATGGCTAAGGGTGTCCTCACCAGCGCCACCTTTAAGTTCCTTAGTAAGGAGTGCCCAGATGATGTGGTCCTCGTTGTGAGGATGTCCGAACATGTTGCCCAGGTAAGTTTTGAGTTGTTGGGACTTAGAAGATTTTTCTGAGCTTTTATAGCCTTTTGACCCTTATTTGGAGTCATTCTTTTTGCAGCTCTTGGTGTACAGTGGATATTTCAGAGCTTGGGCAGCAAAACGGTCTTTGGTCTGATCTTGGACTGAAGAGTCCTTGGCAAGAGCCAAGGCATTTTGTGCCACCTTGGTCCATAATTACGGTGACCTCAGCAAGATAGCCAAGGACGAGTGGCTAAACTTCCCGAGGAGTTCCTAAAGAGCCAATAGAAGCTCTCTCAGGATTTTTCCAAGAAGGTGTCTAACCTCGGTGAGAAGGTTATTGCACTAACTTTGGCTAACGAGGCCTACCAAAAGGAGAAGGAGGAGGAGTCTGCAATGCTCACAAAGGCCCTTGTTGACAACGCCAAATTTCAAGCCGAGGTCGACGCGCTGAAGAAGGAGAAGAATAAGAAGAAGAAGACGAAAAAGATGGAGAGGGAGGTCGCGGAGCTAAGGAATGGGTTGGATGACTTGACCATTGAGAAGGACAAGGCCAATCAAGCAACCAAGGTTACATTCAACAATGGCTTCTGCTTGGTTTGGCACCAAGTTCTGGCCAAGTACCCCGACCTCGACCTCTCCTTTTTGGTGGGCCTGGAGATCCCCGAAGGGCCTCGCTGGGCATGGTCAAAGATAGAGCACCTCAATATTCCCTTTGTTCTTTCTTCGGTGCTGAAGGTTGTGAGAGAAGAGGTTGGTGGTGAAGTAGCTCAAGATGATGAGGTCCCCTATGATGGGTTTCGGGGGCCCAACAGCGCAGTGGAATTTAACCGAAACCCTCCAGGATCCAAGTGAAACGGGGTAAACCGAGTGCTAAAAAATTTTCATAGCTAATTTTCGGTTGAGATCTCTCACTCAATTGTAGAGTTCAGGCTCTCTATGGTATCCACACGAGCCTCTCGGGATTACCACGCTTCCACCACGTCCTCGCAGTGCTAGCTTGCGTCCTCCAAGGAATTGCAAGACAAGAGTGTGGCTGTCATTTTGGGAGGTTAGGGCAAAGAGACCTGTGAATTTCTCACCTAAAAATTGTATTTACAGTCAGACTCATCTTCCAGGCCTAATGGGTTTCAAAGCCCTAATCCAATTAGGATTTAATTTTGGGCTTAATAATGGCTCAACTCTTGGGCCCATTATTAATATGAAATTAAAGTGAAACCATAACCTAAATAATTAGCCCATGCACTTTAATGATCCAAATAGCTCTATGTGTGTGACCCAATAGGCTCTTGCCATGTTGGCAATGATCATAAATCACATTTATGATCACAAGCAATGAGTGGTGTCTAGCAACACATCATTGCTACCCAAGTGACAAGATTGTCAGTGAATCGACTAAACCTTTATGATCATCACCGATATATGCCAGTGTCCCTTTGTCCAAGATATCAAGACTAAGCACGAGACATGGAATGTGTCACTCTCGTATAGCCCAATCTTTGGTTTCTTGATTACCGAGTAGACTAACTTAAACTGATGACATTGATATCGTATATCAACTCATCCGAGCATGGCCATGCATTTTCTAAGTCTCACTCTATCAAGGGGCCCGAAGATATCACTCCCGTTACATAGGAGGGACAAATCCCATCTTGATCATACAAATCCCTCAGCATGATATGTGACATACCCAATGACCTCCTTCAAGTTCACTCAGTTACGAGCAACAAAGGAAAGTATCAAAGTATGTGACTCACAGGTAGGGAACCTTGATGATCTTAGGTCGAAGGACTACATATACCATGATCACTATGAGAATCACTTATGACACTCATATAACGATCCATGTAGTGTTCTCATGGTGGTTCGGTCCAGTGCACAAGTTCTCCAACTTGTACCCATATGTAGACTACATATCTCATATTAGTCTCCACATATTCTAGTCGTTATGTATTATTGCAACCCGCTCCACAATAATACTAGACCAGGGACGTTTAAGAATATCATTACTCTAGGGTTACGATTATGTTTGTTAAGTTACGCAGAAACAAAAGAACAAACATAATTGTTGGATTAATGCCTTAATAAAATATCATGACTCAATGTGCAAAAATACAATCATCTCATGATTGGCTTTTGAGCACAACACTAACAATCTCCTACTTGCACTAAAGCCAATCATCCATGTATCTAATACCGATGTACCTAGAATGGCTATCATGCTTTTGTTGCGTAAGGGGCTTTGTCAGCGGATCAACAATGTTGCTATCTGTCGAAGTCCTGCATATCCTTACATCAACCCTCTCGATGATCTCCCTGATGAGATGATAGCGTCGGAGTATGTGTTTGGATCGCTGGTGAGATCGAGGTTACTTAGCTTATGCGATTGCTCCATTGCTGTCACAATAGAGCTCTATCGGTCGGTAATGCTTGGAACCACTCCAAGTTCAGTGATGAACTTCTTGATCCAAACTGCCTCATTCGCAGCATCAGAGGCGGCAATGTACTCAGATTCTGTTGTAGAGTCAGCTACTGTCTCTTGCTTTGAACTCTTCCAGCTGACAACTCCACCACCAATACAAAACACATAACCAGATTGCGATCTAAAATCATCCTTATCGGATTGGAAGCTTGCATCGGTGTAACCCATTACAACGAGCTCATCTTCACCTCCAAAGACCAAGAATGCATCCTTAGTCCTTCGTAAGTACTTAAGGATGTTCTTAACAGCTATCCAGTGACTCTCACCGGGGTTTGATTGGTACCTACTCATCATGGTCAAAGCATATGAGACCCTGAGAGGAGTACATATCATGGCATACATGATAGATCCAATTATTGAGGCATATGGAATCTTACTCATGCGCTCTCTCTCCTTGGTTGTACTTGGACACTGAGCTCTAGAAAGAGTGATACCATGTGACATGGGCAAGAATCCTTTCTTGGAATCTTGCATGCTAAACCTCTTTAGCACCTTGTCAATATATGTACTTTGACTTAGGCCAAGAAGCTTTCTAGATTTATTTCTATAGATCCTGATGCCTAACACATAGGCTGCTTCACCCAAGTCCTTTATAAAGAAACATTTCCTTAGCCAAGTCTTCACAGACAGTAGCTCAGGAATGTCATTCCCGATGAGTAGTATGTCATCTACATACAACACCAAGAAGACAATAGCGCTCCCACTAACCTTCTTGTAGACACAAGGTTCATCTTCATTTTTGATAAAACCAAACTCTTTGATTGCATCATCAAAATGAAGATTCTAACTTCAAGATGCTTGCTTCAGTCCATAAATGGACCTTTGCAACTTGCACACTTTATTGGCATTCTCAGGAGTGACAAAACCCTCAGGTTGTGTCATGTACACATCCTCAAGTAGCTTTCCATTTAGGAATGCAGTTTTGACATCCATTTGCCATATCTCATAATCATAGTGTGCAGCAATAGCAAACAAAATTTGGATGGATTTAAGCATAGCAACTGGTGAAAAAGTTTCATCATAGTCAATACAATGAATTTGCTTGAAACCTTTTGCAACCAATCATCCCTTAAAGGTAATCACATTACCATCCATGTCAGTTTTCTTCTTGAAAACCCATTTGTACCCTATGTGTTTTACCCCTTTAGGTGGGTCAACCAAAGTCCATATCTGGTTTTCATACATGGATTCCAACTCGGATTTCATGGCCATTAGCCACTTCTCAGAGTCAGGCCCCGACATAGCTTGTTGGTGGTTGTGGGCTCATCCTGATCCATGAGCATCACATCAGCAGTATGAGTCATGGGAAATCCATATTTATCAGGCTCACGCCGAATCCTACCAGACCTACGTGGGCTTTGTGCTACAGGAACAGACTCTTGAACAACATCTTGTGGTGTCTGTTCAGGTTCCATTTCAGGTTCGATGTCTCCTTGTTGTTCTTGAATTTCTTCAAGTTCTACTTTCCTCCCACTAGTTGCTTTAGAGATAAACTCTTTCTCCAAAAAGACACCAGTTCGAGCAACAAACACTTTTTGCTCAGAAGGATTGTAGAAATAGTAACCCTTTGTTTCTTTGGGATACCCAACAAAAAGGCATTTTTGAGATTTGGGCCCTAGTTTGTCAGAGGATTAACGTTTCACATAAGCGTCACAGCCCCAAATCTTCATAAAAGACAAATTGGGATGCCTCCCACTCCATATCTCATATGGTGTCTTTTGAACCGATTTAGATGGAACTCGGTTTAGTGTAAAAGCAGCTGTCTCTAGAGCATGTCCCCAAAAGGAGTTTGGAAGGTCAGCTTGACTCATCATAGAGCGAACCATGTCTAACAGAGTTCAATTTCTCCTTTCAGATACACCATTCCATTGAGGTATACCTGGTGGAGTGAGTTGTGATACTATACGACACTCCTTCAGACAGTCAAGGAATTCTCGATCCAAATACTCTCCACCTCGAACTGATCGAAGCACTTTAATACTCTTCCCGAGTTGATTCTCTACTTCATTCTTGAATTCTTTGAACTTTTCAAAGGATTCTGACCTGTGTCTTATCAGATACACATAGCCATATCTGCTGAAGTCATTAGTGAAAGTATTGAACTATTGGAAACCTCCTCTAGCTTGCGTAGACATAGGGCCACATACATCACTATGTATGAGTCCTAGTAAGTCATTAGCCTTTTCACTTTGTCCTGTGAATGGGGCTTTGGTCATCTTGCCCAACAAACATGACTCACATGTCTCATATGATTCAAAATCAAATGAGACCAAGAGTCCATCCTTATGGAGCTTGGATATACGGGTCTCATTTATATGGCCCAAGCGACAGTGCCAGAGATAGGTCGGGTTTGAATCATTTAATCTGACCTTCTTGGTATTCACATTATAGATTGGATCTTCGAGGTCTAGAACATACAACCCTTTGCTAAGTTGAGCACTACCATAAAAGATTTCATTCAAATAAATAGAACAACACTTGTCCTTTATTATAATTGAAAAACCTTTCTTGTCCAAACAAGAAACAAAAATCAAATTTCTATTAATAGTAGGCACAAAGTAGCAGTTGTCTAATTATAAAACTAATCCACCAGGTAAAGTGAGAACATAAGTCCCTACGGCTAAGGCAGCAACCCTTGCTCCATTTCCAACACGTAGGTCCACTTCACCTCAGACCAATCTTCTACATCTACTTAGATCCTGCACATTTGCACAAATCTGAGATCAACATCCAGTATCCAATACCCAAGATGAGGAAGTAGAAAAGTTAGCCTCTATAACAAGAATACCATAAGTGGAAGTCTTACTTCCCTTTTCCTTAGCAAGTTCTTCAAGATAGAGCTTGTAGTTGCGCTTCTAGTGTCCAGGTTGCTTACAATGGAAGCACTCCCCTTCCTTTGCCACACCACCCTTTGGTTTCAGTGCAGCTGAAGAAGAACTAGCATTGGACTTTCCATTAGCTTTATCCTTCTTCTTGTTGGCTTTTCCCTTTCCCTTGCCCTTTTGAACCATCAAAATGGGCTTAGCCTTCTTAAGGTTTTGCTCAGCAGTTTTCAACATGTTGAGCAATTCAGGAAGGGACTTGTCAAGGTCGTTCATGTTATAGTTCATGACGAACTGACAGTAGCTTTCAGGCAAGGATTGCAACACTACATCGATAGCCAACTCTTTCTGAAGAGCAAATCCCAAATTCTCAAGATTCTCAATGTACCCAATCATCTTGAGCACATGAGGACCCACGGGCTTCCCTCAGACATCTTGCACTGAAACAATGGCTTGGAGGTCTCAAACCTCTCATGCCTAGCTTGCTCTTGGAAAAACATTTTGAGATGTTCAATCATATCGAATGCCCCCATGTTCTCATTGATGGCATTAGGTTAGCCATCGTTTACGATCCCGCCGTGGCTCCACGAAGGGGGTGACAGGGACCTCCTGAGGGATGTCATAGGTGGCCGTCCTACGATGGAGAGCGGGGGCCATGAAGGATTTCTGGTGCAGGAAGGTGCCTGAAAAAGCTGACGTCTTCAAGCAGTTCGGCCTGAAATATACAGAAAACAGGGGTTAGGATGTCCCCGGAGCGATTTTCCGGGGAGAAGCCTCCGACGCCCAAGTCAGTGCCTCTAAATAGCAAAGAATAGGCATAAAATAGACTGGCTGGGGGTATTTTTCTGGCATGCACATAAGGAGAAGCATCATGCTAGAGGCATTTTTCTGGCATGCCTAGAGGAGAAGAGAGGAGAAAACTGGGACTCTGGAGTATTCCCCAAAGCTCCTATCCAGCCCCCTCTCCCTCTTGCCCAGAGTTTTTCCTGCTGTAAATAGGAGAAAATGAACCCTCCTGATCGTGACACGTGTATGGACGGATAGGATCCGTACCTCTTAAACAGGAAAGTGGTCAGCCGTGAGTAGGCTTTCTCGGGCAATGGTTTGTCGAAAATCGTGTCTCAGTGTGCCAGAGCATGGACTACAGTGGCCTGTCAGAATGCTTGAGGTCAACGTCTAGGACGTACGGGCAAAAATGTCAGAGACTCCTTCGTATCACCCATCACCCCTCCGAGGTCCCTCGGCCAACGTTACCTTTTAGGTAGACGAGCAAGGACTTCTCCCGGGGTGACACCGTTTCTTCGGGGTGTTCTTACTCTTCCGAAGTTGGTTCATTCGTCCTCTGATGGGGAGGCGATACAGTAACTCTCCGAGGTTGGTGCGATGGGTCTTCCGAGGTCGGATATGTCAGGCGTTTGGCCCCTCCTCCGAAGTTAGTGGCCAAGATCATGGCACTTCGGCCATCACATGCCCTCCTTCGGAAAGCCGAAGTATAACTTCGGCTTGTAGCCCTTTTGGGAGCACTTTCAGAGGATCCAGCTTATACCATTTGCAAGAAAGGTACTTCGCCATTTTAAGGGTGTAGTTTGCTCGGGCGAATGTCGCATACCTGCCCTTCGGCGTTGCCGAGATGTCCGAGATGTCTACTCTTATCTTTTCTGTCTTAAGTCAATGAACTGCCATGCCTTGAAACTAGGCGCGTCAATCTGGGGCTAGACCCAAATCTTTAGGATGTCAGAAAACATGCCCTAGTTTCTCGCGATGACCGACACGTGGCAAGCGTCAATTGGTATGGCACATCTTTTTGCGCGGGAAGCGTAATTATGGTGACGTTTCGCTCCCATGCAGCAGTTATGACGCCTTTTCAATTGCCCTTTCTTTGCTCTATATAAGCTTTCCCTTTGCCATTCTTTCCTTTTGCTCTTTTCTGTGCTTTCCCCCTTGCTCTCACTTTCTCGCTCTTTTCATTTCTTTAAGCGATGGTCTGCACGGCGGAGCGATTTTCGGCCACTATTTACGACGGCATCCAGGAATCCTAATTTTGGCAAGGTTTTTCGTGAGTGCCTTCCTTGGGAGTTGTTCGACTTTTGCTAGTTTCTTAATTTCCCGAAGTCATATTTTTTCAATTTCTTGCTGACGCCTTTCTTATTTCCCGGAAACTCCTTTTTTGGCTAAACGCCTTTGGCTCATACTGATGCTTTTCCCTTCTTTTTTTTTTTTTTTCAGAGATGGTTGACGATTCTGCCACCTACTAGAAGAATCTCTTCCTTGGTCAAGTAGAGAAGGGAGAACAAGCAAAGAAAAGTGGCTCCAAAAGGTGTAAGTCTACTGGGAGCGGACCGTCTTCGGCCAAGAAGTCAAAGAAGAGAGCCCTTACTTCACCTTCCGAAGATGTGGTGGAGGTCGATGAAGTTATTGCTACGTCCACCAAGGTTGATATCTCAACCGATGCGATGGCCACTTCCACCGACGCTACTGTAACCTTGGCCATGGTTGATGTTACTCCGTTATCCACCAGGGTTGTCACCCCATCCGAAGTAGCTGCGACATCTTCTGAGGCCGATATTGCAGCGGCCGAGGTGCCCGCCGGAGTTGTCACCCTTTTCACTCCGTTGGGTCCCATCTCGCCCGTGGGGTTTTCAGGCTCTTTGCCCGAGAGTCCAACTATTCAAAAGTTGGACAGACATCGCAAGGACAAAGGCAAGTATATTCCGGCCTTTGCGGCGGACACTACCGAGGATACTACCGGGGTTGCACCAGGTTTGCTCCGAATACGTTCTTGCTCATAACTTATGTTTTCGGGGAGCCCTTCCTGACTCGCGCCCCTCCATTTTGCAGAGGACCGGGTGACCCCCGCATGGATGGCTGATCATGCCCGAAGACGGGCTCTTCGAGACTCCCTTCTCCCGAAAGACAAAATTTCGAGGGAGCCGTTTTGGTCTTTCACGGAAGACATGAACTTGTTTTCCGGAGATTGCCAAGAGATGGCTCCCCAGATGGCGAGGGGTGTTCTTACAGAAGCCTCTTCTAGGGCAGTTGCCGAGGAGTGTGCTTCTGGGGATATCCTCGCCACTAGAATTTCTGAACGCGCCGCTCAGGTAGCCTTCTCTCTTTTTTGCCCAAGTGTTTTGCCTTTCCTTATGCTGCTTTCCCTGAGGATATTCTCCTTCTCTTTTCGCAGCTTTTGGGGTACAGTGAACACCTCCGATTTTGGGCGGCAGAGCAGTCTTCTGCCCGAGCTCGGGCTGAAAGTGAACTGGAGCAGGCTAGGCTCTTCTGTATTAACTTGGACATAGCCAATGTCGAGTTAAGGCGCATAGCCAGGGAGAAGGTTGCTCTGCTCCGGGATGAGTTCCTCATAGGCCAATCGGACCTTTTGAAGGACTTTTCCCGTAAAATGAGCGACCTTGGCGAGGAGGTTGTGCGCTTGACTTCGGCCAATGAGGTTATTCAGAAGGAGAAAGAAGAAGAAGCTGCCCTTCTGAAGAAGACTCTTGCCGAAAAGGCGGCTCTTCAAGCCAGGGTTTATTTTCTGAGGAGGAGTGCGGCGAAAAGGAGAAACGCGAAGGGATTGGTGCGGAGGATTGCCGGTCTGAAGGAGGAGATCCTGGGTCTCGAGAAAGAGGTTGCTGGTCTTGAGAATGAGGCGGACTTGCTAGATGTAGAGAGGGATAAAGCCGTCCAGATGTCAAAGGTGTCCTTTCAGGACGGCTTTTGTTTAGCTCGCCATCAATTTTTGCAACGCTATCCGGACCTCGACACCTCTTTTCTTTCGGCCCTGGGTATTCCCAAGGGTCCTCGGTGGACTTGGTCGAAAGCTGATCACCTCAACCTGCCACCTGTTCCTCTACCTGCGCCGAAGGCGACGGCTAGAGACACGGGAGCTGGAACTTCTCGCGCTGCCGGGGATCCTTAAGCACCCTAGGATTTTTTCTTTTCGTGTTTCTCTTGTACTTCTTGTAATCTTCTCCTTGTATCAATGAATTTTTTTCCTTCATATTTTTGGCTAAGTCTTTTGATCAATCTTTCGGTTTCCCAGTTGTCCCGAGCTCTTTCGGTTAGAGGACTTCAGAAACGCGCTTCTTTTGTTTCCTCGTTGTCCCGAACTCTTTCAGTTTGGAGGCTTCGGAAGCATACTTCTTTTGCTTGTTTTTCCAGCTATTTTTTCGGGCGATCTTGCGTAGTTGGTGAAATTCCCTTGGGCAAAAAAGAAAAATTTTTTAGCCTACCCTTGTTCGGCCGTGGATACACTTTCCCCCCTTTATGACCCTGCCAACCTTGGGAGGAACAGGAGATTTTTGGGAGTGCATGCTTGCTTTGTCCTTGTTCGGCGATTCTTCTCAGACATGAGAAAACTTTTTAGTACTCAGACGAATTCCTGGCTTGCACTATTTCTTGTCTGAAAATTCTAAGTATAGAATTTCTTGAAGGTGCCCAGGTGCCTTGTTCCTCAGTTTTTCTCCCTTCGGTGTTGCCGAGGTCGTATACTCTCTTTCGGACTTCACCGAGCAAGGCTCTTTCCTGTTTGGCCGAAGCACCCCACGTGGTGGTTTTTCGGGTTTCGGCCTTTCGGAGAGCAAGATCTTCCTTCCGTATTCCTCTTGTCCTTCCATGCAGGTTCGCACTTATCGCCGATTTTTGCTGAAAAAACCTTTCTTTTGAGTTTGGCCGTTTCTTAGTGTTCATCAAGTAGGGCGAGCTTAATTGTCACTCCGAGGTGATTTCTTCTTTAACCAGACACCTGTCGGCCGAACTACTTTTGTAGGGATAACGGTCTCTGTAGTGACGACTAGGGGTCTTCGGAGAACCATTCCCTGGCCTTTCTGCTGGCTGACTTCGTTTTCTCGGTTATCAAAGACTTTTCAGGCGAACACTAGATTGCCTTTGATGGATTCCGAGCCTTTGAGCGTGCGTGCTTCATCCTTGTTCGGCGGGTAACCTGTGCAGGAGAAAAGAGAAATTTTTCTAAGTACTGTTTAGCTAAAAATACTGTTTACCTAAAAATTCTTTTGAGGTATTTCTCAATTTTCTCCCTTTGATGCTGCCAAGCTGATGATGCTCTCTTTCGGACCTTGCCTTCAATTAGGAGAGGTCCTTTCGGTGGCCGAAGTTCTCCCCTGAGGTGGTTCTCGGGGTTGTGTTTTGGCTTTTTGGAGAATGAAGTCTCCTTTTGCCGTTCGGGGCATTTTTGCGCCCACGGCCATCTTTTGCGGAGGAAACACTTCTCCAGAGTTTGTTTATGCTTTTGGGAGTGGCTCGAGTTCGGTTTCCCAATTTGCGGCTATTTCTTTTTTCTCTCTCTCTTTTTTTTGCCGAGCATTCCTCCCGAGCTCGTCCTTCCTTCCTCCGAATACTCACACTTTGCTTGGTAGCTTTATTGCTCCAAGTGGGCACTGGCCTTTGCAAGCGAGTAAGGAAGGTTTTTTCTCCCTGTAGTTTTTTGGAAGACCTGCTTGACAATTCCCAGCAGGAATTTTATCGGCCCTGCTGGACCTTCTCCTTTTTCTTTTTCCAACTTTTTCATAGTCCCCGGTGTGTAATTCTTATTCGGGGACTTCCACTTGCTTGTTACTTCAAAACTAAGTTGGTGGACCAAAGTATCTTTTAACTTCGGAGGTAATGGCTAACTTTTTGGCCTCCTTTGCCTGAAGGCTGAAGCCCTTTATGCTGTTGGCAATAATGTGCCATCTCCGAGCATCATGTTCCTTTAAGTAGGCTTTTGTATGCTTTTTGCCTGCTTGATCAGTAGGGCTTCGCCAAACGAGGTGTTTTACTGTTCATAGCATTTTGCTTCAAGCTTTATTGGCAGTGAACCGTATCTGCCGAGGGGTGAGGGCAGTCTCTCGGAATTCGCCACTCCGATGGGAGTATTTTGGGCATTTTATTCCGAAGGCCATTTTTCGGGTGCTGGTGCGTTTTTTGGCCATTCTCGCCCTTTTCGGGCGCGTCTATTCGCACCTCTTTTTGCGCGCTGCTCTGCACCTCTTTCTGCCGATGCCTCTGTACAATGGGCCTGAGCTTTCCTTCCAACGTTGTTCTTCCCCAATCAAGGAAAGATTATCCGGAACATTTTCTGTACTTTTTGCCATTTCATCAGAATCTTTGGAACATGGCTCTTTGCGGGGCATTTTCCTTCCCTTATCCCAGGTTTTTGTTCCCAATAATGCCGGTCTTGGGTGATTCACAACTTTATTAACCGAATATGCTAACTCATGCATTTTCCCCATCCTCGGGCCTCCGAAGTATCATTCCAGTTTCGTAGTGTTTTTGCGCTCGGAGCCCCTTCGGTCAGGAGTCTTTGTCTTTCGCCTATGTTCAGTCTTCGTTGGATTTCCCCTTTTTCTATTTCTGGACTTTCGGAAATGGTCCGCTATTGCCTGGGGTTATAATGTCCCCTTTTGGACCTGTACGCGATGCAGTGTCTTTGGAGTTCGGTGCACTTGCCCGTTTACTCTCTTCCTTCTGACGTCGCGCAAGGGGTGACTCCTTTTTTGGACGATGGTGGTGTGTCCGTTTGGAGTAGGATCATAGTCTTTTTTCCCGTTTAATATCAACGCATATTCGTCTTTTCGGGGGAGTGGGTTTGGTGTTACTGTCTAAGGGACAGTAACCTTTTTTTGGCACGAACTCTTTTCACGGGGGGAGTTTGGACGGCACCGATCCTACCTTTCCCGTCTATCATACTTCAAGGGGAAGGTCGTCCTTTGGGTATTCTCCCCACTGCCCTTTGTTTCCCCCGGCTCCTGGGTCGCCCCCATTCCCCTCGTCGAAAGGATCGAGAGAGAAGACTTCAGCTCGTCATTTGCACACGAACATCTTCGGCCTATCTACTGCAGTATTTCGACCACGGCGACGCGTGGGAAATTATGCAGGAAAGCCACGGTGATATCCGAAGGATGATTATCCCCGGGATGGGAAATCCCTGTTCCTTAATTGTTCGGCCGCCGGGCGAGTCTCCGGCGCGGACGGGGGCCTCAGGGAGCCTTTTGTCCTTAGAACACCGAGTTTCTGACCACGGCTACCCAAACAATTTCCCACAGACGGCGCCAAAAGATGGCGTTGGGTTAGCCATCGTTTACGATCCCGCCGTGGCTCCACGACGGGGGTGACAGGGACCTCCTGAGGGATGTCCTAGGTGGCCGTCCTACGATGGAGAGCGGGGGCCATGAAGGATTTCCGGTGCAGGAAGGAGCCTAAAAAAGCTGACGTCTTCAAGCGGTTCGGCCTGAAATATACAGAAAATAGGGGTTAGGAGGTCCCCGGAGCGATTTTTCGGGGAGGAGCCTCCGACGCCCAAGTCAGTGCCTCTAAATAGTAAAGAATAGGCATAAAATAGACTGGTTGGGGGTATTTTTCTGCCATGCACATAAGGAGAAGCATCACACCAGAGGCATTTTTCTGGCATGCCTAGAGGAGAAGAGAGGAGAAAACTGGGACTCTGGAGTATTCCCCAAAGCTCCTGTCCAGCCCCTCTCCCTCTTGCCCAGAGTTTTTCCTGCTGTAAATAGGAGAAAATGAACCCTCCTGATCGTAACACGTGTATGGACAGATAGGATCTGTACCTCTTAAACAGGAAAGTGGTCAGCCGTGTGCAGGCTTTCTCGTGCAATGGTTTGTCAAAAATCATGTCTCAGTGTACCAGAGCACGGACTACAGTGGCCTGTTAGAATGATTGAGGTCAACGTCTAGGACGTACGGGCAAATATGTCAGAGACTCCTTCGTATCACCCATCACCCCTCCGAGGTCCCTCGGCCGACGTTACCTTTTAGGTAGACGAGCAAGGACTTCTCCCGGGGTGACACCGTTTCTTCGGGGTGTTCTCCCGGGGTGACACCGTTTCTTCGGGGTGTTCTTACTCTTCCGAAGTTGGTTCATTCGTCCTCTGATGGGGAGGCGATACAGTAACTCTCCGAGGTTGGTGCGATGGCTCTTCCGAGGTCGGATATGTCAGGCGTTTGGCCCCTCCTCCGAAGTTAGTGGCCAAGATCATGGCACTTCGTCCATCACTCATGTTGCTTCTAAAGCTCAGATTCCATGGTAATAAGCATAAGGCATGCAACATCCAAAGCATCATCAGAATGCTTCTTGTCAGCATCCCTTTCAGCTCTTGGAGCAGTGGCAGCATTCTCATTCGGAATGGGCTGCTCTAGGACATAAGCCTTTTTCTCTTGTTTGATGACTATCCTGAAGTTTCAGTACCATTTGAGAAAGTTGGTCCCATTTAGTTTTTCCTTCTCAAGGATCAATCGCAACGAAAGTGTCGATGTATTTTGTGCCATGGTTATCTACAGCAGTAAATATGCAGTGTAAGAGTTATGTATTTTAATTCATTTAATAAGGACCTTTATTAAATGATACTCCCACTATTTTCCTCAAAATAATAACCCTCGATATTATTTCGGAACACCTCGGCGCTAAGGTATTCTAGTTGGCTAAGATCCATATTTGACCACAACCTGAGTCAGCTTTGGCTTTTCTCTCAAGTTATAGTTATTTAGGTAGGCAACTCCTTGCCAATTGCATCCCATGCAACTCTTGGATAGTTGGGTGAACAACACTTGTCAAAGCTCATCTCATTAACTTAAGCCCAACTCTATGCCTCTAAGTCCCTAATCCTATTAGGATGACTTAGTTAATTCGAACCCAAAGTTAGCAGTTTGGATATTCACTATTATCGCATCGCGCCTTACCAAGATGAACATAGGTGCTTTGGTTTGGCAAACCCACCTAATGTTGATCAAAGTGTTGACGAGTGCCAACATTTGGAAGGCATCACATTTAATGACTTAATATTTGTTTGAAGGATTTTTTCTTTTGATCTCACCAATTTGTTATCTCCGGTTGTCTTATACATGCATCACATACAAATATAAAACATGCATCTCATGCATACAAGAAAGTAAACGTGACATGGTTATAGCCCAATATATGCGATATTCTCAAGCCAATGAGAATATCAGAAAAGCCTAAGAAAAGAAAAAGAGTCCTCACAAGCTCCTTCTCTTCCTTTCTTGGCTGCCCTTTTGTTGTCATCTCCTTGGACATACCTCCTTGGATGATCCTTAGACATACTACCTTGGATGATCCCATAATGCACCATTACATCAATAATAGAAACCTCGAGTTACATTCGAGGGGAGTAAGGTGAAAAAAGAATGTACAATAAGAGTGATAAGAGAAGGCATGACTCGCAGGCCGTATTTACAAGTACAACCAATCAAGGGCTATAACCATGCACCATTCTTCAAATACCAATCAGCATATCATGTCAAATCTAATTCAACAAAGATGCATGACAATTTTTGCGCGTCGATGAACTAGTTTTATTTATGTGGCGCTTCGCATATGGCGGTCCCGCTGGCCGGTCAGCGGGCAGTGGTTCCACTAATCAGTTAGCGAACGAGGTCAAGGGGAGCCGCCCTTGCGGGGGGCAGCGCTCCCCGGCGCAAAAAATTGTCTTACAATTGCTTAGCCCGAAATCATCTATTTCAAGCAAGTAGGCACCCGAGACTCCTCTGTTCGAGCCACCAAAAATACCTTACTTTCGATGCCCAAACAGGCCGAATCCGAACAAAGCTAGGGTTTTTGCAACTATTGCAAGAATCCTAAGCCATATAGGTATCTCATACCATTCAATTTTGGGTTAATCTCATTAACCAATTAGTGTTGTTTCCTCATATACGTCATATGTTCATTACGAGTTTCGGTTTCATGCATCATGAATCAATCTAATTAATCATGGCCGAAAAGCAACCGAACACATAACATCATGCGATTCAACATCAATCCCGATTTAGGGTTTCACCAGTAGCTCTGATACCACTGATGGGTTTCGGGGGCCAAACAGTGCAGCAAAATTTAACCGAAACCCTCCAGGATCCAAGTGAAACGGAGTAAACCGGGTGTTCAAAAATTTTCATATCTAATTTTCGGTTGAGATCTCTCACTCAACTGTAGAGTTGAATCACAAAACCTAAATAGTTGACGTGTTCAGGCTCTCTATGGTATCCACACGAGCCTCTCGGGATCACCACACTTCCACCATGTCCCGGCAGATGCGTTTCTCTTGCGCTCGTAGTGTTAGGTTGCGTCCTCCAAGGAATTGCAAGAGAAGAGTGTGGCTGTCCTTTTCGGAGGCTAGGGCAAGGAGACCTACGAATTTCTCACTTAAAAGTTGTATTTATAGTGAGACTCAACTTCCAGGCCTAATGGGTTTCAAAGCCCTAATCCAATTAGGATTTAATTTCGGGCTTAATAATGGCTCAACTATTGGGCCCATTATTAATGTGAAATTAAAGTGAAACCATAACCCAAATAATTAGCCCATGCACTCTAATGATCTAAATAGCTCTATGTGTGCGACCCAATAGGCTCTTGCCATGTTGGCAATGATCATAAATCACATTTATGATCATAAGCAATGAGCAGTGTCTAGCAACACATCATTGCTACCCAAGTGACAAGATTGTCTGTGAATCGACTAAACCTTTACGATCATCACCGATATATGCTAGTGCCCCTTTGTCCAAGATATCAAGACTAAGCAGGAGACATGGAATATGTCACTCTCGTATAGCCCAATCTTTGGTTTCTTGATTGTTAGTGTTGCGCCCAAAAGTCAATCATGAGATGATTGTATTTTTGCACATTGAGTCATGATATTTTATTAAGGCATTAATCCAGCAATTATTTTTGTTGTTTTGTTCCTGCGTAACTTAACAAACATAATTGTAACCCTAGAATAATGATATTCTTAAAAGTCCCTGGTCTAGTATTATTGTGGAGCGGGTTGCAATAATACATAACGACTAGCATATGTGGAGACTAATATGAGATATGTAGTCTACATATGGGTACAAGTTGGAGAACTTGTGTACTGGACCGACCCACCATGAGAACACTACATGGATCGTTATATGAGTGTCATAAGTGATTCCCATAGTGATCATGGTATATGTAGTCCTTTGACCTAAGATCATCAAGGTTCCCTACATGTGAGTCACATACTTTGATACTTTCCTTTGTTGCTCGTAACTGAGTGAACTTGAAGGAGGTCATTGGGTATGTCACATATCATGCAGAGGGATTTGTATGATCAAGATGGGATTTGTCCCTCCTATGTAACGGGAGTGATATCTTCGGGCCCCTTGATAGAGTGAGACTTAGAAAATGCATGGCCATGCTCGGATGAGTTGATATACGATATCAATGTCATCAGTTTAAGTTAGTCTACTCGGTAATCAAGAAACCAAAGATTGGGCTATACGAGAGTGACACATTCCATGTCTCGTGCTTAGTCTTGATATCTTGGACAAAAGGTACAATGGCATATATCGGTGATGATCATAAAGGTATAGTCGAATCATCGACAATCTTGTCACTTGGGTAGCAATGATGTGTTGCTAGACACCGCTCATTGCTTATGATCATAAATGTGATTTATGATCATTGCCAACGTGATAAGAGCCTATTGGGTCACACACATAGAGCAATTTGGATCATTAGAGTGCATGGGCTAATTATTTGGGTTATGGTTTCACTTTAATTTCGTATTAATAATGGGCCCAAAAGTTGAGCCATTATTAAGCCCAAAATTAAATCCTAATTGGATTAGGGCTTTGAAACCTATTAGGCCTGGAAGTTGAGTCTCACTATAAATACAACTTTTAAGTGAGAAATTCGCAGGTCTCCTTGCCCTAGCCTCCAAAAAGGACAGCCGCACTCTTCTCTTGCAATTCCTTGGAGGACGCAAGCTAGCACTGCGAGCGCAAGAGAAACGCATCTACCGGGATGTGGTGGAAGCGTGGTGATCCCGAGAGGCTCGTGTGGATACCATAGAGAGCCTGAACACGTCAACTGTTCAGGTTTTGTGATTCGACTCTACAGTTGAGTGAGAGATCTCAATCGAAAATTAGGTATGAAAATTTTCGAACACCCGGTTTACCCCATTTCACTTGGATCCTGGAGGGTTTCGGTTAAATTCCGCTGCGCTGTTTGGCTCCCGAAACCCAACATTGATTACCGAGTAGACCAACTTAAGCTGATGACATTGATATCGTGTATCAACTCATCCGAGCATGGCCATGCATTTTCTAAGTCTCACTCTATCAAGGAGCCCGAAGAAATCACTCCCGTTACATAGGAGGGACAAATCCCATCTTGATCATACAAATCCCTTCGCATGATATGTGACATACCCAATGACCTCCTTCAAGTTCACTCAGTTACGAGCAACAAAGGAAAGTATCAAAGTATGTGACTCACATGTAGGGAACCTTGATGATCTTAGGTCGTAGGACTACATATACCATGATCACTATGAGAATCACTTATGACACTCATATAATGATCCATGTAGCGTTCTCATGGTTGGTCGGTCCAGTACACAAGTTCTCCAACTTGTACCCATTTGTAGACTACATATCTCATATTAGTCTCCACATATGCTAGTCATTATGTATTATTGCAACCCACTCCACAATAATACTAGACTAGGGACATTTAAGAATATCATTACTCTAGGGTTACGATTATGTTTGTTAAGTTACGCAGAAACAAAACAACAAACATAATTGTTGGATTAATGCCTTAATAAAATATCATGACTCAATTTGCAAAAATACAATTATCTCATGATTGGCTTTTGAGCACGACACTAACACCCTAGGCATCCAGGGCCCTGAATAGGCTTTTTTTTTCCTTTTTTTTTTCTTTGTAAACTTCTCATTGTTGTACCAGGGAATAAATGAAATTTCTTTTTTCCTCCAAAATTTTGCTAAGTCCCAAGACGTATTTGTCCTATACTATCTTTGGTACCGAGGGTCGGTTCAACCATTTTTTATCTACGTCCCTCGAGAAGATAGTAAGTATCCTTCACGCCTGTTATCTGGATAACCACCTTTGGCATATATAGCACCAATTTTGGCCAATATCTTTTTTGCAAAGCTTTGCCAATTTTTATCAGCCATGTCTGGTTATTGCTCGTTCAGAGAAGATGTATCACTTTTGTAAATAGGTGCTTACACCTTGTTCGACTAGACTCCTTTGGTGGGACTATTTTCCTTGGAAAAATTTCTAAGTGTAGAATCTTTTCAAAGCATCTGAATGCCATGTGTTCCTTAGTTCTCCACCTTCGGTATCACTGAGCTTGTAGACTCCTAGCCAAACTTGATCAAGAACCAAATAAGGGCCTTCCCAGTTTGCCCGAAGTACTCCGTGAGATCATCTTCGGGGCTTAAACTCAGCCTTTCGGATGACAAGGTCCCCCTTCTTGATTCCTTTTTGCTTGACATGCGAGTTTGCAGTGATAGCTACCCTTTGTTGAAAAGCTTTTCTTCTAAGCTCAGCCACTTCTCTATGTTCGTCAATTAAGTCCACCTTGGTTCTCAACCCAATGTTGTTCCCTAATTCGTTGAACACTTCTACCCTTATCGATGGCTAAACTATTTTGATAGGAATAATAGCCTCCATGCCGAATACGAGTGAGAAACGCGTCTCACCTGTGGCCTTTCAGGGGGTTGTCTGATAGCTTTATAGCACACTAAGAAGTTTTCCTGGCCATTTTCCTTTTGCTTCCTTCAATCTTTTCTCAAACCATCCTTTATGGTTCTATTGGACACCTCTACCTGTCCGTTGCTCTAAGGATGAGCTACTGGGGTGAAGTGCATTTTATCCCGAGGTCGGTAGTGAATTCTTGGAACCCCTTGTCAATAAACTGGGAACAATTATCGGCCACTATCACCCTCCGTATGCCAAATCTGCATACGATGTTCTTCTAGATGAATTTTTGTACGTCCTTCACTGATATGGTTTCTAGAGGCTCTGCCTTAATCTATTTAGTCAAGTAATCTACTGCGACTACGCAGAACTTCACTCCTCCGGGTGCAGTTCGGGAATAGGTGCCCCTAACTGGCTATAGCCGTTTTGACTGGAGATCAGGGGTGTGTGGGAGGGCTGTGTGTGAGAGGCTCCTAACCGTCTTTCTCTCATCTGGGTGAGAACTCCCTCGGTGATGGGCCTTCTTCAGGGAGTAAGACCCCTTCGGCAGATAGGTCACCTTTGGTCTGAGTTTTGCTTTCGAGGGCCGTAGGGGGAGGCTCATTAGCAGGGTGGAGGACCTTCGGGGAATGCTCTATTTTGCCGATGATAGGGATATGGCCTCTAGACGTCTCCAGATCACTTGACTGAAGATGGCGCGGTATGTCCCTCTGAGGGTGGTAGTGTCAGCAGCCGAGGGTGGTGACTACTTGCAGAGGGTGGTGAGGATCCATCTTTTGAGCATGGTCAGATGTACCTCTGAGGGTTGTACTTGTCAGTCATCCTCAGAAGCTATCCAAGTGTAAGCCATTTGGCTATCAGTCAGAGCAGCACTAGTGTCTGCTGCCCCATATAGAATGGCACTACCTGAAATGGTAGAATTAAGGAAGTAATTAGATGAGTTACTTGAGAAAGGGTTCAGTAAACCTAGTGTGTCTCCTTGGGGAGCAACTGTTTTGTTTGTGAAAAAAAAGGATGGAACCCTTCGACTCTGTATCGATTGCAGAAAGCTTAGTGCCTTGACTATTAAGAACAAGTACCCCTTCCCAAGAATTGAGGATCTATTTGACCAATTGAAAGGAGCAAAGGTGTTTTCGAAAATAGACCTAAGGTTTGGTTATTTCCAGCTAAGAGTTAAGGAATAGGACATACCTAAAACTACTTTTAGGGCTAGGTATAGACATTTTGAGTATACAGTAATGCCATTTGGGCTTACAAATGCACCTGCATTTTTCATGGACTTAATGCAGAGGATAATTAGAGCACACCTAGACCACTTTGTGGCAGTGTTCATTGATGATATTTTGGTATACTCAAAAGATGAGGAAACCCATAAAGAACACCTAAAGATAGTACTTGGCTTGCTCCAAGAAAATAAGCTTTATGGGAAGCTGAGCAAATGTAAGTTTTGGACACAAGAAATTGGATTTTTGGGTCAAGTGATAAATGATCAAGGGTTGGCCGAGGATCCTGAAAAGGTAAGGTCAATCTTGCATTGGAAGCAACCCAAAAAAGTGAGGGAAGTTATAAGTTTCTTGGGGTTAGCTAGCTATTGCAGGAGATTTGTGCCAAAATTCTCTCTTATAGCAGCACCCATGACCTAATTAACCAGGAAGAACCAAAAATTTGTCTGGGAAAACAAATGTGAGGAAAGCTTCCAAGAGCTTAAAAGCAGGCTGACAACAGCTTCTCTATTAGTGTTACCAGATCCTTTAAAGGACTATGAGGTGTACACTAATGCATCTCATATAGGACTAGGTTGTGTCCTAATGCAAGAAAAGCAAGCTATTGCTTTTAGATCAAGACAATTAAGGTCCCATGAAAAGAAATGTCCAGTGCATGGCCTGGAACTAGCGGAAGTAGTCTTTGCCCTTAAACAACGGAGACATTACCCGTTGTGTAATAAATTTCAAGTTTATACAGATCAAAAAAGTCTCAAGTACCTTTTCACTCAAAAGGACTTGAACATGAGACAAATAAGATCGTTGGAATTCCTAAAAGACTTTGACTGTGAGATTGAGTACACAGCTAGTAAAGCCAATGTAGTAGAAAATGCCTTGAGCAAAAATTATACTGGGGTACTCAAAGGTGAAGAATGTGATTTACTCCAGGGCAGTCCAATTATGGTGCCAAAATTGTTCATTTAGACTCCCAGGATTGGTAATGTTCTGTAAGCCATCAGAACACTACCCTTAGTTTGCATATTAGTCCAACCATCACACACATGCTCACATTTCATGCACACCATGGCAGCAAAGAAGGAAAACACTAGCACAAATCTTAATCTTGGCTAGCACACATTAGGCAATCTTGTTAAGTTCTAGTGACCAGCCACTGCACCAGTAATTTCCACTAATAAACTGTATCATTTTAGTCACATACCCCCTATTTTCTTTGCTTTATTACTAATTAGAGACTTAGAGAAAACAAAGAAATTTTGTTTTACATCAATAGCCCACCTATGGACCAAGTTATGGATTTTTTAATTTGGTTACAAAATTATGACCAAATGAACAGTAACTTAGCCAACTTTACAATGTCATATCCTTGGCTACAGGGCTCCAAATTCTGAAATTCAAAATCTCAATTTAACTTCTAGACGTTCTCCAGGTTTGGTCAAAATTTTCTGCCAAGATATAGAACTTTAAGTCTAGAGTCAAAATTCTTGTCACTTTATGACCATTTTGCCCATACAAAATTTCATAAGTCTGCAAACACTTCATTCACAAGGGGAAAACCCTCCCAAGCTATCCCATATATGTCCATTACACATAAAAATTACATTCCCATGCTTTTAACAACTTTATGTAGTGAAAACAGAATTTACAAGTAAGCAGCCCATCGTTCACACTTAGGCAGCTTTGCAACACATCACTTACATAGCCAAAACATTACTCAAATGTTCACATACTTGTCTCATTTTACATACACTACATATACATGAATACATGCACTACATAATGGTCTTAACTCAAATAAATACGCACCCTAAGTTACAGGAGTGCTCGAAATGCAATGGACTCCAGAAATAGGATGCTGGACAGCTGCTACATAACACAATAAGTACCACCACTAAAAATACCAAATGTGCTCCTAAAATCACCAAAAATTCCAGATCATAACTGGACATAGGGAAGTTCATGTACCTGAAATTTTAGTTCAAAACTCAAACTAAAAATGTCAGTTTGAATGTGATCTTTCTGCTGGACCTGAAACGACAGAATTGAGGGGAGTAAGTTTTATTGAGAAACTTAGTAAGGGTTACACTTGGATTCAGTAGGCAATGTGACCATCATTAAAAAATGCATCCAAAGACACTAAACCACAAAAAACACAATGCATATATACAAGATATAGCAACCAAATGCAGCAACCATTCACAACCAACAAACACTTGAAATGCAGTAGCAACGTATACCATAGGTTAATCCATAAAAAACATAACAAACATAACCAAATCACTATGGCAGCCCTCCTCAAGCTTATTCTTGGTCTTAGGAGGATTTTAATACTAGTTAGTACTAACTTTGGGCTCTAGACACCCATCAATTCGCTGCCATCACTATGCACTTCACACTAGGTCACAAAACCTTCAATGAGTGCACTCCCCTCACTAAGCTTGGTTTATCAAGTTCATGGCTCTCTTCCAAGCTTAGCCCTAGCTCCATGGTTGCTTGAGAATATAGAAAACAACTCATGAGAGCAAGAGAACCCTTACCAAAGTGGGTAGGCTGAAAATCAAGCTCAATCCTTGAAGTATCCAAGTAATAGCTTGAGTTTGCTTCCAATTGCTTCCTTTTGCCTTCAATTTCAATCAATTGCAAGTTTGAAGGTGTGGTGGCTATGGAGGAATTGTAGCTGTGTTCTTGGGCTGGAGGAGGACAAAAATGAGAGAGGGATAAATGATTTGGCCACTTAAATGGCCTTAAATGAGCTTAAGCGCACAAAATACACTTAACAAGCTTAACCTTGCTTTATGTCATTTTCCTTCTCACTAATTATGGTTTCTTTGTCTTAAACTCATTGGTACACATGTGCCCAACATTTTTGACTAATTATCAAGTCTTGGCTGCCTCCCCCGTGGTGGGATAACCCTACAATTCCACCCTTAGACTTAAGTCAAAACCTTGAACACCTTAAGGTTTACACTAGGACATTTAGGTCCTTATTGCCTTTATTGTTTCCTTTGTCCAAACTTGTCTTCCATGAGCAATTTGGTCCTCCAATAGTACTTTCATACCATTCAAATCCTTCCTATAAGCCTCTAAGTCTCTTTCTTGAGAGTTTTGCAACTGAGTACACGAATTTCCAAAACCTTACAAAAAATTCCATAGGTTGCTTGACAAACAAGAAATCCTTAAGGCTTTTCTTCAGGACCAAGTTACCAACTTGGAACACTTTTAAGGAGGTGTTGATCATGTCTTTTACGCCCCACACTTCAATCACTATGGTGAGGATCACACAATATAATGGTTTTTAGCCATTATGACACACTTGTAATTATCCCATTTTGTGAGGTGGTAACAGAGAAGGAGAACATACGGTCGAGAGCCTTAGCCTTACTTACTTAGCAAGTCAATGGCTAATTTGGCAACATGAGCAGCTTAGTGTGCTCACCATTACCCCTAAAAGGAAGGAACTTATCAGGGAAGCCTAGTTTAGTGATAGGAACATGGGACTGATGTCTGTACAAAAGAAATAAGAACTTTTTCAAGGATTCTCCTATAAACAAGGGTTATTGTACTTCCATAATAGATTGTATGTGCCTGAAAAGGATGATCTAAGATTCCAAATTCTAGAGGAAGCACACTCAAGTAAGCTGAGCGTGCATCCTGGAGCAACAAAAATGTACCATGCTCTTAGAGCCTACTTTTGGTGGCTATACATAAAACATGACATCCGTACTTATCTAGCTAAATGTGAAGTATGCCAACGAGTGAAAGTTAAGCACTAGAAACCATGTGGGAAGCTTCAAAGCTTGCCCATACCTGAGAGAAAATGGGGATCCATATTTATGGATTTTGTAATGGGAGTGCCACTAACAAGAAGGAAACATAATGCCATTTGGGTCATTGTGGATAGATTAACCAAGGCAGCCCATTTTCTTCCAATGAATCTTACTAATTCTTTAGACAAGCCCGCTCAACTTTATATAAAGCAAATAGTGAGATTGCATGGAGTACCTAATGACATTGTATAAGATAAGGAACCTAGGTTTCTCTCTAAGTTCTGGAAATCCCTACATCAGGCATTAAGAACTAAACAATCCCTACATCAGGCATTAAGAACTAAACTTAAGTTTAGTTCAACATACCATCCACAGACTGATGGACAAACAGAGAGAACAATTCAAAATCTGGAGGATATGCTGAGATGTTGTGTTATCAATTTTCAGGGAGAATACGATGTGCATCTCCCATAAGTGAAATTCTCTTATAACAACGGGTATCATTCAATGATTGGAATGGCCTCATTTGAGGGCTTGTACGGTAGGAGGTGTATTACTCCTTATTGCTGGCATTAGCCAGAAGATAAATCAGAGTTGGTGCTAGATATTGTTAAAGAGACCATGAAAAAGGTAAGACTGATTCAAGCAAGAATCAAGGCTGCAAATGATAGGCAGCAGTCTTACACCAACCTGAAAATGAGGAGAGAACTAGAATTCTAGGAAGGAGATTAGGTGTGGCTTAAAGTCTCTCATATGAAAGGAGTGATAAGACTTGGAAGGAAAGGCAAACTGGTCCCTAGATACATAGGGCCATATCAAGTGTTGGCCAAGTTGGGGAATGTGCCATACCAGCTCGATTTACCGCCAAAACTTGGTAACATACAATATGTGTTTCATATAGCTTACTCAAGAAGTATGTTCCAAGTTCCATGCAGATGGAAGTACCTGCTAGTTTACCTAGAACCCTAAACCTTTCATATGAGGAGGTACCTATTCAATTCCTAGTCAGATATACTAGGAAATTGAGAAGCAGGTGGATTTCTATGATTATGGTTCAGTGGAGTAACGATACTCCTAAAAAGGCAACCTGGGAAGTAGAGTAGGAGATTGCCAAGAGTTACCCCCATTTGTATCCTAGACTTGTGTAGAATTTGGAGGACCAAATTCTTTAAGGAGGAAGGAGTTGTCAGACCCTTACCTCAGTGCTCAGCCTAGGCTAGAAATGTAGGAAACATACAATAAAAACATGAGGGACTTAAACAAAAATATGGAAAAATGGTATAAATGCACATCCAGGAACTAACGGGTCCAAAATGCACTTAAGAATGGTTTAAGTGCTAATGGCGGAAAATAAAGTTTAAGGGCCAATTTGATTGTTCTTTCAGGTGCAAAGCTTGACACTAAGAAGCATGGAAGGATTACATTAGGCCTTGCAAAATTAATCAAGGCCGAGAAGGCTATTAAAATCAATTAATGGGACATGTGGAACCTAATTGAATTCTCATGTTACTACTTAACCAAAAACACTCATTTTAGATCAAACCTCCATCTTTGCAAGTCCAAGCCGTGTTGTTGGTGTTGTTAGTGTTCAAACCTCGGGTTTACGCTAAATTGGTGGTGAATGAAGGCTTGGAGTGGAAATCAAGCTTAGAATTGGTGTTTTAGGCCTAAGCCAATCTTGCATTTGTGTTGCCAAGCTTGGATTTGAAGTTTCAAGTGGCAACCAAGAGCTCAAGCTTGTGTTTTGGTAAGATTCATGAAATCTACTTGATTTTGGTAATGATTCCATGTTCAATTAGATTAATGGCATCTAAGTGATAGTAAATTTAAGCTATATGATCTTAGGTTGCTAGATGGGGTGTATATGAGAATTATGGAACTTTCAGGCTCATATGGTTTTGGCTAGCTAGTCAATTAGAGGCAAGTACTAAAGTTCTTGGCAAGTAGGCCTCCTTATTTTGAACTTGGAGCTCTAGTGGATCGGAGTTTGAATGGTGAAGCTTAGAGTGCAAGGATTTTGTTGTACTTGCAAGTGGTTTTGGTCGAGAATGAAAACATGGTGATTCTATTAGTTGCGTTCTTTGTTTGATTGTATGTGCTTGCTAACCCTTGTAGTTACTGTTATTATCATTATATGTCTTGATTAGTTTGTATATATGTTGTTATGCATGTATTTTTGGTGTTTTCTTTGTCTTTCTTGCAGGTTAAGCATAGTTATTGGAGGTTAAGCTTCGGGTTTAACTAAATAAACTCCTTTGGAGTTGTAGTGAATCTTACTGATTTATAAACTCATGCCCCTTATTGATTGTGTTTCAGGAAAAGTATTAGAGCTTGAGTGATCATTGTTGTTGTTGTTGCTTGTGTGCTAAGTTAGTACACTTTTGGTAAGGTATGTGCCAAAACTGAATGCTTAGCTTGAGAAGTACATTGTGCAAGTCTTTTGGTAATTGCCAAAACTTATGTGTTGAGTTTTGCAGGCTGGGTATAGAGTTGTGGGATGAGTCTGGGAGCTATGGATGTGTGTTCATAGGCGTTAGTGTGGTGGTTTGCTTTCATGACCATGAATTTGGTCATAGGACTTGTGCTCCAATGATTGATTTTGTATTGCACCTTCAAAGTGCTTTTTGGGTATTATAGGTGAACATAAACTTGCAATGCATAACTTGTGCTTGTGTTGGGCTTGTAAGTACTCTTGGTATGTTGCCAAGTAGGTAGTACTTTTATGTAGGATATTTGGTGTATATTTAGCCTCGGTTGAACTATGGTTTTTGATAGCCAAATGGCTATCATGCTCGAATAGCCTCTAAGGAAAATTGACAAGGTACCATCCTTTGAAGTACATCTGACCCACCTCGGGATAGATAGGATCCTCACCACCCTCGGATAATGACGCCACCACCCTCGAATTGGCATGATAGTCCTTCCTCAGTCAAGTTGTTTGGAGATCTCGAGGATCTTCTCCCCACTCTCAGAAGAATATGTTGTCCTCTAAAGGTCCTCCACACTGCCGAGCAGCGTACCTCTAAAGCCCTCAGAGAGCAAAGTCAAATCGAATGAGGCTCACCTATCGAAGGAGTCTCACTCCTCGAAGAGAGTCCATCGTTGAAGGAGTTCTCAGCTGGATAAGATAAAAATGGTTACGAGCCTCTGACACAGAGGACCTCGCACACGCCTCTGACACACAGCCTACCCACACGGCCCTAACCTTCGATCAGAACGGCTACAGCCAGCTGGGGGCGCCTGTCCCCAAACATACGGATCAAATTTGGCCAACCACGTGTGGTGATCTAAGACAAGTTGTAGTAGGAGGCCTCCTCCTAGGGACCTCCTATAAATATCTATGGAGAACCATGGCACGGGGGGGACGACAAGTAAGAAAGAGAAAACTCTAGCCATTATCTGCTTTTCATTCCTTTTTACTTTCATCCTGAAAAGGTTGACTTGAGCGTCGGAGGCTCCTCCCCCGGAATCACACTCCGGGGAGTCTCTGACCTCTGTTTTACTGAGTCTTGCAGCCACATCCTCACCAGAAGCTCCTTTCAAAGGCACCTTCTTCACCGGAGAGCCCTTTACAAACACCTTCATACCGAAAGTCCCCTTTGCAGCTACAACATGTCACATAATGAAGATGCCGCAGGGCATCAGTTTGGATGTACATATGTTGGATGGATGGAATTCCAAGTTATGCTTGTGTAAGTGTATTGGAAATTTTCTTTTTAAGTAAACCTCTAATGTTCAAATTTTGGCCGAATGTACATGGACATGAAAAGTGTGATTCCAAGTTATTGTAAGTTATTGTATCAAAGCTCATTCAGGAGTTCGACACAGTGCACATTGAGAACATGTCTTGCCAAGACAATACTAAGGTGGATAGTCTGGCTAAATAAAAAAAGTCCACTAAAGTGTTGAGCCATCCGAGCATAGCAATAATGAGCATAAAGAACTCAAAAAAAAGGATGGAAAAATCCCATAAAGAGGTATCTTACGACCTCAGAGCTTTAAGATGACCCTCACGGAGCAGCAAAAGTGCAAAGACGCTTCGGACGATATTTCCTAATCGGGGAAGAATTGTACCGACAGGGGTACGGAAGCCCGCTACAAAGGTGTGTCAATGAATAGGACATTAAGACAGTCCTCTAGGAAGTCCACGAGGGGGCTTGTGGTTCCCATATTGGAACTAACGCCTTGGCAGGAGTGATACTCCGCCAGGGGTACTTCTGGCCCACCCTAAGAAAGGACGCGAGGCAGTTTGTCTAGAAATGTGATAATTGCCAAAGGCACGCCAACGTCCAGAGGTTACCCTCGGAATTGATAACCTCGGCAAACTATCCCTGTCCCTTTACAGCATGGGGCATTGACTTCATCGAGCCACTCCCGACTGCACCTAAAGGTGTGAAGTTCTGCATGGTCGCAGTGGAATACTTCACTAAATAGGTCGAGGAAGAGCCCCTGGCAACAATTTCGGCAAAGGATAAACAAAAATTTGTTTGGAAGGACATTGTGTGCAGATTCGGCATACCGAGGGTGATAGTGGCCGACAATGGTTCACAGTTTATTGACAAGGGATTCCAAGAATTCATCACCGACCTCGGGATAAAAATGCACTCCGCCCCAGTAGCTCATCCTTAGAGCAACGGACAGGTAGAGGTATCTAACAGAACCATAAAAGATGGTCTAACAAAGAGATTGAGGGAAGTAAAGGGAAAATGGCCGGGGGAACTTTCTAGTGTGCTATGGAGCTATCGGACAACACCCCAAAGAGCCACGGGTGAGACGCCTTTTTCGCTCGTCCTCAGCACAGAGGCCATTATACCAATCAACGTGGTCCAGCCATCAATTAGGATACAAGTGTTCGACAAGGAAGGGAATTGTTAGGGTTGTACCCAAAAGGCCAATCATGAGATGATTGTATTTTTTGCACATTGAGTCAAGATATTTTATTCAGGCATTAATCCAGCAATTATGTTCATTATTTTGTTTCTGTGTAACGTATAAACATATTTGAAACCCTAGAACAATGATATTATTAAACGCCCCTGGTCTAGTATTATTGTGGAGCGGGTTGCAATAATACATAACGACTAGCATATGTGGAGACTAATATGAGATATGTAGTCTACATATGGGTACAAGTTGGAGAACTTGTGTACTGGACCGACCCACTATGAGAACACTACATGGATCATTATATGAGTATCATAAGTGATTCTCATAGTGATTATGGTATATGTAGTCCTTCCACCTAAGATCATCAAGGTTCCCTACATGTGAGTCACATACTTTGATACTTTCCTTTGTTGCTCGTAACTGAGTGAACTTGAAGGAGCTCATTGGGAATGTCATATATCATGCGGAGGAATTTGTATGATCAAGATGGGATTTGTCCTTCCTATGTAATGGGAGTGATATCTTCGGGCCCCTTGATAGAGTAAGACTTAGAAAAATGCATGGCCATGCTTGGATGAGTTGATATACGATATCAATGTCATCAGTTTAAGTTGGTCTACTCGGTAATCAAGAAACCCAAGATTGGGCTATACGAGAGTGACAAATTCCGTGTCTCGTGCTTAGTCTTGATATCTTGGACAAAGGGACAATGGCATATATCGGTGATGATCATAAAGGTTTAGTCGAATCATCGACAATCTTGTCACTTGGGTAGCAATGATGTGTTGCTAGACACCGCTCATTGCTTATGATCATAAATGTGATTTATGATCATTGCCAACGTGGTAAGACCCTACTGGGTCGCACACATAGAGCTATTTGGATCATTAGAGTTCATGGGCTAATAATTTGGGTTTTGGTTTCACAATAATTTCATATTAACAATGGGCCCAATAGTTGAGCCATTATTAAGCCTGAAATTAAAGCCTAATTGGATTAGGGCTTTGAAACACATTAGGCCTGGAAGTTGAGTCTCAGTATAAATACAACTTCTAGTGAGAAATTCGCTGGTTTCCTTGCCCTAGCCTCCCAAAAGGAGAGCCGTACTCTTCTCTCGCAATTCCTTGGAGGACACAAGCTAGCATTGCGAGCGCAAGAGAAACACGTCTGCCGGGATACGGTGGAAGTGTGGTGATCCCGAGAGGCTCGTGTGGATACCATAGAGAGCTTGAACACATCAACTTTTCAATTTTTGTGATTTGACTCTACAGTTGAGTGAGAGATCTCAACCAAAAAGTAGGTATGAAAATTTTCGAACACCCAGTTTACCCCATTTTACTTGGATCCTGGAGGGTTTCGGTTAAATTCTGCTGCACTGTTTGGCTCCCAAAACCCAACAGGAATGACCTCAGATTAAGAACTAAGCTCGACCTAATTGACAAACACAGAGAAGTGGCCAAACATAAAAGAAAAGCCTTCCAGCAAAGAGCGACTATGGCTGCGAACTTGCGCGTTAGGAAAAAAGGAATCAGAAATGGAGACCTCATACTCTGAAAAGCTAAGTTCGAGCCCCAAAGACCGTCTGACGGGGTACTTCGACCAAACTGGGAAGGACCTTTATTTGGTCCTTGACGAGGTTCTGGAAGGGTTCTATAAGCTCGGAGATACTGAAGGTAGAGAACTGAAGAATACATGGCATTCGAATGCCTTTAAGAAGTTATATGCTTAAAATCTTGTGAGGAAATTGTATAGTTAAAAAATTTTCTAAGTACATAAAATTTTCTGGAAAGATAACTCCACCTAAGAAATCTCGCCGAACAAGGTGCAAGTAAGTACTTACGAAAACCACACGTTTCCCCCGAAGTTGGTTGGGTCATTTTCCGCAAAAGGTATTCGCCAAAGCTAGCATTTTCCCGAAGACGGTCGATAAAAAGAGCGAAATGTATCTTCCCATAGGTCCCAGACCAAAATTGGTCAAGACAACCCTTGGAGATGAAAATTATTACTTAGGAACTTAGCCAAATCTTAAAGGAAAGAAAACTGTTATGGACCTCCTAGTAGTCAGCACTCCTGAGAGAGGTAAAATGTTCTAAATTAAGTTTAGAACTTTAATTTCAAGTTTACAAAGCAAGAATAAAAAAGTTACAAAAATTCACTAAGTTCCAAGGAGGTTTAAGCACTAGATGAGGAGCAGGGGCAAAAAAGTAATTTTGCATCCTGAGTAACCGGGCGGGGTCCTGAGTGTTTTAAGTTAAGTTTTGTAACTTAACCTTTAACCTTACCTCAAACTTGAAACAATAACAAGAATTAATCAAGAAATGAGCATGTGTTAAAAGATGGGGGTTTATGTGTTTAAGGGTTGTAACTTGGATGGCTTAAGGGGTTGAGTGAGGGTTTAAGAAGGGAAAGGTGGCTAATGGCTGCCATAACCACGTTTTCCCCTCTCAAACACTCATTTCTCTCTCAATTCAAGCTAGAAATCAAGTGATCTTGGTTCCTATAGTTGCCATCCAAGGATACCAACCAAGAGGAACTTGTTTCAAGCTAGAAAACAAGGTTTGGAGGCTTGGAAGCTTGATTTCCTACTCCCCTATTTTTGATACATGGTAAGCATTGTGTTCTTGGTTAATTCTATATTATTTGAGTGATTTGAGGCTTGGGTTTTGGTTAGAGAGGAAGATTGTGATGTTTGGTGCTTTGGTTTTGATTGGAACTTAGGTGAGGATTTCTTGGACTTGGTTGCTTGAAAAGAGGAGTGATTCTAGCTTGTATCTTGGAGTTGAGGTAAGGGAGTAGTGTTTTTAAGCTTGAACAATGCTTGTGGCTTGAGTTTGTTGCAAGAAATTGATTGAAATTAGCCATAGCATTGAGTATGAGTTTTGGTTGAATTGTGGTGAACTATGAGGTTTGAGGAAGATTTGATGATGTTATAGAGCATGATTAATGGCATTGTGATAGTTGGTTGTGTTCCTTGCAACATGAACTATGTGTGTGTGAAGTTTGGTGGCTTTTTATGCATGTTTGATATGTATACTAAGTAACCAAAGGTCATAGCAGCAAAATGCGTGCCAATTCTGCAGTTTCACAGATTGGCGACGTATCGCCAAGAGGTACCCATAATTGGCAATGCGTCGCCAATTGGAAAAAGGTTCACAGAACGTTGACAACTGTGGTGACGCGTCGCCAAGACAGCATTGGAGACCCGATTTTGTTTTTAGCACACCTTTTCGATCGGGTGTCAGATTGAGGTGATTCAAAGTTCCAAGCGAAGCTAAGAAGGAGTACTATCACTTCCAATTTTTAGAAACATCTAAAATTCCTCATATTTAATATTGTTTTGAATCAAAGTGACGGTAATTTTTTTAAAGGCAGAATTTTGCACATTTTGCTAGGATGATTAAGGTGAGTCCCAAGGGGGTCCTTTAGGTACCCTAGGCCTCAAGTATGCCGGGTGTAGTTCGAGACTTCCTGAAGTCCCTCGAGAAGTCAGAGTTTCCTTGAGTTTTGAAAGGTTTTGAGGTTACTTGTTGAGTAAGCAAAGGAACTAAGTTGCAAGTGAATATAACCAAGTGTCATGAGCTTGAGGTGTAAGTTTTAGAACCCTTGGCAACCTGGCAGAGTTGGAAATCATGGGGTTGTAAGAGGCTTCAAATGCACCAAGGTTATAAGGTTGAATAACCTAGTTACATAGTTCTCACCACAATTCCCCTGCACAACAAAGTTAAGGAGAGGTTATATAATAAGTCAGGCGTAAGCTAAGGCTTACGAGGCACAGGTCAAGAGCTAGACTTGAGAGCCACGAAGTGACGCCCGTGAGAAATTAAGAAAATTATGTGAGGAGTAGTCCTTTGGGATCCGAGCATGCATATCCATATATTTACATATATGAGAGGTCCCTCACACTGCGAGAGCTAGCAGAGAGTATGCATGAGTCATTTCATATCTATCCACAGTTTTACTGTTGGTACATGAGGTTAACCCTTACTGAGAATCTTGGATTCTCACCCTTACTGTTTTGTTTTGTAGATACAGAAAGAGTTGGGCCGAGTGACCGTTAAGGGTTACTCTGGTAGTAGTTTTTGGTGCACACGTAGAATACCTGAGTTTTGATGATTCTAGTACTTATTGTTTGGATGCTTGTTGGTCTTGCACAGTACTAACTAGTTGCTCATTGGTTATAGAGCCTAGTGCACATTGGACATAGTCAGGCATAGCTAGACCTAGTTGGATCCAGAGGAGTCTCTAAAGCTCGCCATAGGGATTCACAACCAGGGTGGGAGTTAGTATGAGAAAATCTTAGTAAAGGATTTTGCATGTATACATAGTACTCTAGTTGCCTCCTTAGTTATGAAATGAAGAGTCATGGACTCGAGGATTGCTTTCTGGGCGAGGGCATTAGCTACTATATGTATGAATGCTCATGCATGTTGCTATGTGTAGTTAACTCATATAAAGGTTGATTTGTATGCTTTGACTGCTCTATTTGTTTTATATGAAAAGTTGTCACCACATTAACATTTTATGATTTTAAATAACCCGTCAAGGCATAAAGAGCATGCATATTGCATATTCTAGGATAATCAACCAGTGACATGGATTTAATCCGCGCACATATCAATGAGTACCAACTACAATCTGCTGTGAGACCAAGTTCTCACAGGTGTCCTAGGTAGGGGCCAGGGACGGCCGTGTCAAAAAATGTCATTGAAAAGGCCTTATTAGATGGAGGAGATTACAAGAAAAAATTACAAGGAAAAAAGAAGAAGACAAAGTAAAGCCCTAGGCATCAAAGGGACCTCGACATCATGAGATGCTCCATCCCTAACATCCTTTGCCGCAACCTTCGGCGCTGGAGGAGGGGCAAAAGGTAAGTTGAGGAGCTCGATTTTTGACCAAGTCCTACGAGGCCCCTCGGGGATGTTCAGGGCAGCCAAGAAGGAGATGTCGAGGTTTGGATATTTCTCCAAAACTTGGTGTCGAGCTAGACAAAATCCATCTTGAAAACCAACCTTGGTCGCCTGGTTAGCCTTGTCTAACTTGACAGACAAGTCTTCCACCTCATTTTACAAATCAGCGATCTCCTTCTCCAGCTCCTTCATCTTCTTCTTCTTCTTCTTTGTCTCTTTCTTCAGGGCCTCAACCTCGGCCTGAAGATCGGCGTTGTCAGCAAGGGCCTTCGTCAGGATAGCAGAATCTTCTTCCTTCTCCTCTTGATAAGCCTTCAAGAGCTCCTCCTGGCCCTTCAAAAGTTCCTCCCGAAGTTTGGCAACCTCCTCCTTGGCTATTCTGCTCAACTCAGCGTTCTTCATGACCGAGTTAGTGTAGAACACCTTTGCCTTCTCCAGACACTCTTCGGTCCAAGTTTGAATGAAAGACTATTTTGCTGCCCAAGGTCTGAAGTATCTGCTATACGCCAAAAGCTGCAAAAAAATGGGGGAGAAGGACATTTGGTAAAGCTGCGCAAGGAAAGGCAAACACTTAGAAAAATTGGGAGAAAAAATAAAGGGTCTAAAAAGTACCTGGGCAGCATGCTCGGACATCTTCACGGCGAGGATCTCCTCATTCGCGCACTCTTCGGCCACAGATTTGAAGGCAGCCTGGGTGAGCACACCCCTTGCCATTTGGGGAGCCATTTGCTGGCCATCTTCGGAGAACAAATTCATGTCCTCCGTGAAAGACCAGAAAGGCTCCCTCGGGACCTTATCCTTCGGGATGTGAGAGTCCCGAAGGGCCTACTTCCGGGCATGCTCCACCATCCATGCCGAGGGCACCAATTCCTCTACAAGGTCAAGGCACAGTTCAATTAAAACATTGTTCCTTGGTCATATATCAACGAGATTGAGAGTACTAAAAATGTCTAAGGGACAAACCTGGCGGCACCTCAGTGATATAATCATCGGAGTCCCGAACCTCCTCCACTTCGGTAGGGACATGTTTGCCCTTAATTCTTCTGCGCTCCCTGAGTTCCTCAGCAGAAGGGCTTCTCTCTGAAGAGCCAAAAGGTCCGCCGAAGTAGTGGGACTCTGGGGAATGGAGCTGAAGGCAAGCTCTGGTGGTAGGACGGCTTGGACCTTGGGCTGATCCTCGGCCGCCTCGACATCTTTTGGGGATGGGGGAAAGGGGTCCTTCTTCGCCCTCTTTGTTGAAGACAGACCGGCCCTAGACGTCTTTCGTCGCTTCAAGGCCCCCTTCTTCATCTGTTCCCCCTTCTCGGCCTGACCGAGGAAGAGGGATTTGTAGAAAGCGGCTGACTGATCACCCATCTCTGAAAAAGTAGGAAAATATCATTGTATGTCCAAATGGATACCTATACCAAAAATTGGAAGCAGCTTACTCTCAAAAAGGGCCTCGTAAGAGAGCTCCCCCTGAAGGAGCATCACCAACCAGGACTTCTTCCCGTTGGCGGCAGGAGCTGGCATGCCGAGGTCCGAGTTATGCTCCTTGAGCACCCCTAACTCCCGAAGAACCTCCTCAGTCATAAGGTACCACTTAATGGGGAAGGGGTACAAGGAATACGTTGGGACCTTCGCATCCCATTCGGTGACAGCTCAGATACGGTTGTCGACATCCTCAAACCTCGCTGCCAACTCAGGAGTTACCAACTTCTTAGGGTGAACGATGTCTGTCTCCAGCTTCCCCCGGGCCCACCTAGTCGGCATCTCCGACCATGCCTCCACCACCTTCAGGAAGAAGAACTTCCTTTGCCACCCTCATCAACTATCTGTAGTACCGAAGGTGAACATAAATTTTTTTTTCCCAGATCCCCGAGGCAGCAGGAAATAGAAGCCACCCTTCGGGACCGGATAAAGCTTGTAATACTGCATGAAAATGATGAAGTGGGGTTCCAGCTTGAAAACCCCACACATGCAAAGAAAAGTGTTGAAGTAACAGTAAGAGTTAGGCGGAAGCTAATTCACGGCTACGCCATGGAATTGGCAAAAGTCACAAATCATCTTCGGCAGAGGAGACCAAAGTCCGAATTTCAGTTGGGCATGAAAAATGGTAACCTTGTCACTACTGTTCATGAAGCTGAAGTGGCCAGGATGAGGTAGCCTAGTGGTGACGTAAAAGGGAAGGAAGAATTTAGCTGTCCACCTCGCTAATTTTTCCGAAGTGGAACAACAGGGGTGAGACATGAGGGGCTGCCAGCTCTTAGGAATGGGTTGGATGGACATAAGGGGACAGGGGAAGACATGTTCGGCAAGACAAAATGACTTCGGGAAAAAAGAAAGAAACATTGGGGACCAGAAAAAACAGAAACTGAAATGACCGAACTACCTCTGGAAGAGAAACCCAGCAAAATGTTTGCCAAAGTCGGGATTAGAAAACGCCATCATAAATGGTTGCCAGAAATTGCTCCGCCGTTTGCACCGCCGCAAAAAAGAGAAGGAAGAACTCAAAGACAGATGAGAGCAAGAGAGAGATAAAGGAAAGCAAATGAGGGGAAGGAAGGTGATAGCCAAAGTGCTATCGCCCTATTTACCCACCGACCACGGAAAAAAGAGAGCCAGACACCTGAGGCATACGACCTCGGTAGCTCACCAATTCCAGCTTTGGGAGCCAGCGCAGCGCCTCCTTCGGGAAGGCGGCCTAACCAGCTTCGGGGGAGAAGGACCAGTCACCCTCCAAGGGAGAGCAGCCCCCGAAGTAGGAGACACCGAAGTTCCAGCCAGGCTCCGAAAAAAGGCTCCTTACCATGAAGTGAAACATCAACCAAAGGGACCTCGGTTGTACGGAAAGAGCTACCAAGGAGTCTCTGACACACCGCTCACATATGTCCCCAACACGCCACCTTCAGATACGCTTTGACACGCCATTGCAGTGTAATGTCTTGTCACGAAGGGCTACGACTCACTGCCCGAGGAGCCTGCAAGTGGCTAGGGGCCCCCACGCCTAGAAGTACGAACACCATCCAACCGTGCACGTGCCATATATGTGTAATCATCTGAAGGGGTCACCCACTTCCTTTTATCCATGGGAAATCATCACAGGAGGGGGGCCTTCTGGCGAAAGAACAAGGAGAGAGCCCAGAAAACACAAGACGTTCTACTTCCTCTGCCTGAAAACTCTCCATTAAGCCCTCAGAAAGACACGCCAGGCAAGAGTCCCTTGTGCTTATTACTGAGTATCTCTCCTTCTCAAAGCACTGATGTGGGCGTCGGAGGTTCCCCCCCGGAAAACCACCCCCGGGGCACCCTAACCCTTGTTTTCTGAGTGTTTCAGCCAGGTCTCCCTGAGGAATCACTGTACAAGGCTCTCTCCCGCATCGGAGGTACCTCCCGTCATTTCCCTGCTCACCGGACCAAGGAGCTGCCGGTCATCACTTAAGGTGATCCACCTCGGACGCCTTCGTTCTAGACTAACCCTCGCCTCCAGGACCCCCTGCTGCCTTCACCACTGCACACAGTGTAGATGTTGGCTCCGTACCACCGGATTGCGTCATCTGGCGCCGTCTGTGGGAAACTCACTCCAAGGTTGCCGAAGTTGAAGCTCGGCGTTGTAAGGAGAGGGGACTTCCGAAGTCCCCGTCCGCGCCAGAGATTCAACAGGCAACTGAATAATGGCAGTAAGGAATTCCGTGCCGAGGGTGAACGCCCTCTGACTATTACGATAGGCTTCCTGCGCAAATTCCCATGCCCTGGCTTGGTCGAAATGACGCAGTAGTCAGGCCAAGCAAGGCCGCAGCTAAATTCAAGCCGGAGGTCCTCCCCATCGATATCTTGATGGGAAGAGAATCCCGTGTCAATTAACAAGAATTTGGGAAACGGAGATTTGAGTCCTCGGCGGGAGCCATGCCCCCCGGAGTATAGCCTACAGGAAAAGCAGGGTCGGGATGACCCAGACCTCTCCACCGAAAGAGTTCTGCACCCGAGGAAAAAATTGCCATCTCTTCAGCAACGAAGTCAAAGCCCATTGCCCCAAAAGGTCATCTACGACCTGACGTGCTGGCAGAAGGCGCCGACTCTACTTCCCCAGACACGCTATCGCCATCCCAAGAGATCCGCCTCTGTGCGACCTGGTGAAAAAGACTAGAGCATTCGAAAAGGACTATCGAAATGGTGCATCAAACTCAAAGAGTACTACATCGCGTGTAAGCCTAGAAGGGCAGTAAGCGCCCAGGTACTGGTAGACTAGATCACCAAAATCTTAGAAATAAGGAAAGCTGAAACTAACAAGGGAGACAGAGCAAAGGTAGATCCAGAGTGGAAGCTCTTTGTCAGTAAAACCCCGAGCACAGAACATCAGGGCGCTGGGATACCCCCTTAGGGGCCCGAAGGCAGGGAGGCCACCAAAACGATCAAATTTGATTACCAAAAGTGTTGGCCCATCCGAGCATGGCAATGCTAGGTATGGTAACCTCGAACAAGAAAGCGAAAAAATCCTATGAAAAGGAATCTCGCAACCAAAGAGCTCTGAAAATCCTCAAGAAGAGGCAAAAAGTGTAAAGACGTTTCGGACGATATTTCCTGAACTAAGGAAAAACTATGCAGGCAAAGGTACGTAACTCCGTTATAAAATTATATATATATCGGTAAAAAGGGTGTAGGACAATTCGTCCAAGAGGTGTGAAAACGGCCAGAGACACGACAGCACCCGAAGACTGCCTTCGGAGTGGATAACCTAGGAAAGACTGCACCAAGCCACTCCAGACAACACCCGAAGATATGTGAAGTTCTGCGAGATAGCAGAGGACTACTTCACTGAGTGGGGAAAGGTAGAACTCCTAGCAACCATGCCGGCAGAGGGTGCACAAAAAAGTTCGTCTGAAAGAACATAATTTGCTAATTTGGCATACCGACGGTGACATTGGCTAGTAGTGATTTCCAGTCTATGAACAAGGGATTTCAAGAATTCATCACTGACCTCGGAATAAAAAGGCACTTCAGCCCATTAGCTCAGCCCCCGAGCAACAGACAAACAGAAGGTTGCCAAAAGAGCTATAAAAGAGGGACTGCAAGAAATGCAAAGGGAATATGGCCAGGAGAACTTCCTACTCTACCAAGGAGTTATCAGACAACTCCCCGAGGACCAAAGAGGAGACACTTTTCTCGCTTATCCCCAGTACAGAAAGCCATTATCCATTTGAAGAAGCTCGGCCAGCATTCAGATGATTGACGAAAGAGGAAGTGACCTCAGGTTGAGGACTAAGCTCGACCTAGTTGTCAAACACTGAGAAACAGCCAAGCTCGAAAGGAGGCTTTTTCGGCAAAAGGTGGCCATAAGTGCAATTCTGCATGATAGGCCAAAAGGAACAAGGAAAAAGAGACCTCGCCCCCGAAAGGCTGAATTAGAACCCCAAAAGTCGTCCTATGGGGTACTTCGGCCAAACGGGAAAGGGCCTTATTGGGTCCTAAACAAGGTCCGAATAGGAGCATACAATCTTGGTAACACCGAAGAAGGAAAACTGAAAAATACAAAGCACTCGGGCGCCTTAAAAACAAAAAATTCTACACTTAGAATTTTTTAGACAATAAATGGTGAAGGCCAGAAATTTGTCTAAGGACAGAAAGTTTTCCCCTGTCTAAGAATGTTCATCGAACAAAGCTGAAGTATGGACTCCCGAAAGCCTCCTATTCCTTCCGAAGTTAGTTGGGCTTTAGGCAAAAAAAAAGGCAAGTTTACCGAACACGGCCGGCAAGGAGGAGGCTAAACTTTGCCTAAGAGAACTTCGCCAACTGTGAAAGACCTCCTGAAGAATGGCCCATGAAAATGAGCAAAGAAAGTACCGAAGTCCCTTGACCGAAAGTGGTCGGGACAAGTGGGAAACAAAAATTTCTCGAAAAGAGTTAGCCAAAATAATGAAGGAAAATCATTGAAGAAGGTCTGGATACAAGGAGAAAATTACAAGAAGAAGAGTACAAAGAAAAAGAAGAAGGCAAAGGTCCTAGATTATCTAAGGGACCCCGGCGTAATGGAAAGCTTCGGCTCCTGAATCTTTCGCCGCCACCTTCGGTGCAGGAGGAGGAAACGGCAGGTTAAGGAACTCGACTCTTGACCACATCCACCAAGGTCCCCCGGGAATATCCAGGGCAGCCAGAAAGGAAGGATCGAGGTCCGGATACTTCTTCAGAAACTGATGACGAGCTAGGCAGAAGCCGTCCTGAAAAGCGACCTTGGACGTCTGGACGGCTTTGCCTCTTTCAATGTCCAACTCGTCCGCCTCATGCTGAAGATCTAAAACCTCCTGCTGAAGGTCAGAAATCTCCTTCTCCAGCTCCTCAGTTTTCTTCTTCTTCGAACCCTCCTTCAGCGAGTCAACCTTGGCCTGGAGTTCAGCATTCTCAGCCATCGCCTTCGCCAAAAGAGCAGACTCCCCTTCTTTTTCTTTTTGAAGGGTCTCGTTGGCCGAAGTCAGGCTGACCAATTTCCCACCAAGGTCGGACATCTTCTCGGAAAAATCCTTTAAGAGCTCTTCTTGGCCCTTTAAGAATTCCCCCCGAAGACTGGCAATCTTCTCCTTGCATATTTGGCTCAACTTGGTGTTCGTCAGCACCGAGTTGGCACAAAAGACTTTCGCCTTCTCCAATTTGTCTTTAGCCCAAGCTCAGACCGAAGACTGCTTCGCTGCCCAAGCTCAGAGGTACCCACTATACCCCAGAAGCTGCAAAAAAAGAGAAGGTACTTAGCAAAATGTGCACAAGGAAAGCCAAAAACACTTAGGCAAAAAATGGGAAGGAAAAGTCAAGAGCCTGAAGAGTTACTTGAGCAGTATGCTGAGAAACTTTTGCAGCAAGGGCATCCTCGGAGTCACACTCCTCGGCGATTCCCTTGAAGGATGCCTGAGTAAGCATGCCCCTCACCATTTGGGGAGCCATTTCCTGGCAAGCCTCGGAGAACAAATTCATGTCCTCCGTGAAAGACCAGAACGGCTCCCTTGGGATTTTGTCCTTCGGGACATGAGAATCCCGAAGATCCCTCCTTTGGGCGTGCTCAATCTTCCAAGCCAGGGGCACCGGTTCCTCTGCAAAAAGAAACATGCATCTTGTCAGGTAAAAATTCCTTGATTATAAAAAAAGTAAGTTGATTGCAGAAAAACAAAAAAGACAAACCTGGCACGACTTCGGCACAGTCGTCATTAGAGTCATCGGCCTCCTCCACATCGGCAAGAATATGTTTGCCCTTGGCCCTTCGGCGTCTTTCTAGATCTTCAGCAGAAAGATCCGGCAAAGAGCCCATAAGATCTGTTGACATAGCGGGACTCAGAGCAGCAGGAAGGGCAATCACCCTGGCAGGGACTTCGCAGCAGTTTCAGGCTCGGCGAAAGTTGCAACCTTGGAGAAGTTGCAGTGACATCGCTAGCCTTAGTGGAAGTAGCAATGAGATCGCCGACTTCCGAAATGTCCTCCGAAGGGGGAAGAGGGGCGTCCTTGTTGGCCTTCTTGGCCAAAGATGATCCCCTCCTGGAAGTCTTGCGCCTCTTCTTTTGTTCTCCCTTCTCGGCCTGACCAAGGAAGAGAGACCTGTAGTAGGCGGCAGACTCCTCGCCCATCTCTGAAGAAGAGGAAAAAAATCAGTGTAATTCCACAAGAACATATGCTGAAAAAACTTTGAAAGAAACTTACTTTCAGAAAAGGCTTCATAAGTGAACTCGCTCCAAAGGAGCTTCACCAGCCAAGAGTTCTTCCCCTCGGTAGCAGGAGCTGGCATGCCGAGATCCGTCTTATGCTCCGTAACCACCCCCAGCTCCCGAAGGACATCCTCGATCATGAGTTTCCACATGATCGGGAAAGGGTAGAGAAAACGTGAAGGGACCTCGGCATCCCAGTCAGCAACAGCATGGATTCATCTATCAAAGTCCCAAGCCTCACCGTAAACTAGGGAGTCAGCAGCTTCCTGGGATCCATGACATCTGCCTCCAGCTTTCCCCGAGCCCACTTAGTTGGGATGTGCGACCAGGCCTCCGCCACCTTCAGGAAGAAGAACTTCTTTTGCCACCCTCGCCAGCTATCCTTGGTAGCGAAGGTGAACATAAATTTCTTGCTCCCAGATCCCCGAGGCAGCATAAAATAAAAGCAACGCTTTGGAACCGGATATAGGTTATAATACTGCATGAATAGGATGAAATGGGGTTCTACCCCGAAGATCCCGCACATGCAGAGAAAGGCGTTGAAATAGCAAAATGAGTTGGGAAGAAGCTGATTCACGGCTATGCCATGAAACTGGCAAAAGTCACAAATCATCTTCGCAGGAGGAAACCGAAGTCCGGCCTTCAGTTGGGCTCAAAAAACGGTAACCTCGTCACCCTGATTCATAAAGCTAAACTGGCCAAGGCGAGGTAACCATGTAATAGCATACGGGGGAAGAAAAAATTTGGTCTTCCACTTTTCTAATTTTTCAGGAATGGTGCAACAAGGGTAAGACAAAAGGGGTTGCCAGCTCTCTGGAATAGGCATGGTTGACTGAAAAATGACTTCGGAAAAAAGGGAAAAATGACTTCGGAAAGCGAAAAGAAAAGCAAACAACGAAGGAACTCTAGAAGTCAGAACCCACCAAAGCTCTTGCCGAAGTTGGGGTTTGAGGACGCCGTTGTGAAAGGTTGCCGGAAATCGCTTTGCTGCTGAAACCGCCGCAAAAAGGGAAGGAAAAGTGATAGCAAAGTGGGAGCAAAGAAACACAAGTGAAGAGTATGACAGGAGGAAGGCTTATAAAGATCAAGGAAGGGCAGCCAAAAGGGCGTCATAAATGCTGCACGAAGGTGAAGCGTCGCCATGATTACCCTTCGCGCATGAAAAGGCATGGCCATCCCAGTTGATGACTGCCACGTGTCACCCATCTCGAAAAACTAGGACACGTTTTCTGACATCCAGAAAACCAGGGCCCATTGCTCGAGACTGACACACCTAGTTTTAAGATGCGTCGATCCACTAGCCTATGCGGGAAAAGTGAACAAGTTGGGAATCCCGAGAACACCGAAGGGCGGGCAGATGACACTTGTCCGAACAAGGCTTATCACCTAGGTGGCGAAGTGCCTTGCCGGCCGACGTCATACTCTGAGTGTAAATCCATAAGGTCCAGGGTTCAAAGGCTCCGTGCCGCCCTGTTTGACCAAAAACGGACATACTACTACGTGGGCCTCCGGGAGTCCACAAGGACGTCCTGTCAAAAACTGCCAATTGAACGATAGACAGACGCTAGAAAAGCTACTTGTCAAAGTCTTCACTTCGACTTTCCAAAGGGGGCAAGTGATAGCCGAAGTGCTATCGCCCTATTTACCCACCGACCACGGAAAAGAGAGAGCCAGACACCTGAGGCACACGACCTCGGTAGCTCGCCAATTCCAGCTTCGGGAGCCAGCGCAGTGCCTCCTTCGGGAGGGCGGCCTAACCAGCTTCGGGGGAGAAGGACCAACCACCCTCTGAGGGAGAGCAGGCCCCGAAGTCGGAGACGCCGAAGTTCCAGCCTGGCTCCGAAAAAAGGCTCCTCACCATGAAGTAAGACATCAACCAAAGGGACCTCGGTTGTACAGCAAGAGCTATCAAGGAGTCTCTGACACTCCGCTCACATACGTCTCCGACACACCACCTTCAAATACGCTTTGACATGCCATTGCAGTGTAATGTCCTGTCACAAAGGGCTACGACTCAGAGCCCGAGGAGCCTGCAGGTGGCTAGGGGCCCCTACGCCTAGAAGTATGAACACCATCCAACCGTACACATTCTATACACGTGTAATCATCTGAAGGCGTCACCCTCTTCCTTTTATCCAAGGGAAATCATCACAGGAGGGGGGCCTTCTGGCGAGAGAATAGGGAGAGAGGCCGGAAAACACAGGACGCTTTACTTCCTCCGGCTGAAAACTCTCCCTTCGCCTGAATGGTCTCCCTTCGGCCCTCAGAAAGACACGCCAGGCAAGAGTCCCTTGTGCTTATTACTAAGTATCTCTCCTTCTCAAAGCACTGGCATGGGCGTCGGAGGTTCCCCCCCCGGAAAACCACCTCGGGGGCCTCCTAACCCTTGTTTTCTAAGTGTTTCAGCCAGGTCTCCCTGAGGAATCACTGCACCGGGCTCTCTCCCACACCGGAGGTACCTCCCGTCATTTCCCTGCTCACAGGACCAAGGAGCTACCGGCCATCACTTAAGGTGATCCACCCCGGACGCCTTCCTTCTTGACTAACCCTTGCCTCCAAAACCCGCTGCTGCCTTCACCACTGCATATAGTGGAGATGCTGGCTCCGCACCACTGGACAGCATTAGAGGGTTTATATAGACCGAACAATGGTAGCTTAATCATCACCATAACTACCCCACAAAGGCAAATCGTCACCATAATTATCCCTTCAAGGTGAAAAAATGTGGCTGCTGTATCCGATGTGATTACCCCCAACCATCGCGTGCCACATGTTGTCTAACACGTGAAACGAGGACACACTTTCTGACATCGTGAAAACCTAGGCACGCCTATCCAAACTGACACGCCTGGTTACGAAACGTGATGGTCCACTGACCTGCAACAGAAAAAGTAAAAATAAAGAGAGTGCGCATCCCGAGAACACCAAAGGACTAACCAGAGGGCAAGTAATGATGCCTCGGCTAGGAAGGCACACCTTTGGGTGGCCAAGTGTCTCCTTGTACGGTGTCCCACTCAGAGTCCTACAAGGTGTCCCCAGAGAGTCTAGAGCCGAAGTCTCCAGTTCGGCTTTTCGAGGGGGGGCATGTGATAACCGAAGTGCTATCACCCTCCAAACCTGTAAGCTCGAACAAAGAACCACCCTCGGAGAAATGAGCAACACCCTTCGAAAGTTGAGCGTCACCCATATGGAACGCGACCACAAACTTTGGAAAAAAAAGGGTCTGGCCCTTTGAACATCCGACCTCAGCGATCCACCATCACCCCTGGAAATGACAGTACTAACCTCGGGAATACACCGCGTCGCCATCCTCGGTAAGGTGATCAAACCAGCTTCGGGATACAAAGACTCACCACTTTTGGCAGGGAAGAGCGTCCCCAAAGAGGACCATCCTTGGCGAGGGGATTCCCAGATTACTGAAACAATCTCGAAAGAAAGTCCTCTTCTCCCGAAGAGTTCTCTTCTACCAAAGGGATCCCAGTAGTACGGCACAAACAATTAAGGAGCCTCTGATATGCCGCCCTCGTACACAACACGCCGCCCTCATAACACACTCTGACATACCATTGCAGCACACTTCCTGTCACACAGTCCTACCCTGGTCATGACCTTTGGTTAGAACGGCTTGCAAACGTCTTGAGGCCCCTACACCCGAATGTACGGGTTACATCCGAGCAAACATGTGGCGCAATCTGAGCGGGTTACGTCAGGCAGATTTATTCATTCATATCCTTCTAAATATAGGGGAAATGGCTCCAGTAAACCCAAGAAGACATTTTTCTTTTCATATTCCTACTACTTATAGTCTTTCAAAATACTGACTTGGGTGTCGGAGGCTCCTCCGCAGAAAAATACCCCGGGGATCTCCTAACCTTTATTCTTTGAGTGTTTTAGGCAATCTCCCCCTAGGAACTTCTCGTTCAGGCATTCCTCCCTCACCAGAAGTCCCTCCCCGTCTCACTATGTCATGCAGTCAAGATGCCGATGGGCATTACTGCTCTCATTTACCGAGGGTGGCACTTCACCAGAGCTTGGGGGTTTGTAGGGCAATAGCGCTTTGGCTATCAACTCATAAGCCTCTTGGGCCACCACCCAGGCCTTAACCTTAAGAAAATAAGATTTGAGCCACCAAATTGAAAGTTGGCTGAAACTAATACCTACTCATAACTCTTTAAGTGCTTGTTTTTAATAATTTTTTTTTTTTGGTAGTATGGTGAGTGGTATTATGAATGCATAGGCTGGGGTCTGTGTAGGGTGTGAAAGGGTTTGTTTGGTATCAGAGCTTAGGGATTATAGCTTCTAATTAAGTAATGTGTTTAGCCTAGACTTGTTGCCACATAGGATTATATAGGACTTGCATCTATTGAGCATATGTGAATAGCTGTATCTTAAGTGTGGGATGAGAACCAGAGGTAGGGAAAAAGAATCCCTTGCACAGGAAGAATATAGGGCAGCCTATCCTAGAGATGGAATGCATACAGGGGAGCCTGAAAGACAGGCAGAGGCCATTAAGCCTAATTTGGCCAAAGAGCCAAACGCCGGGTTACAAGTACTTGGACCAACCAAAGGTGGGCAAGACAGGATGGAGCAGATGATGGAAACATTGCAAGCTACTATAGCTCAGCTTGTAGTAAGAATGCAAGCCTGGGCTAGAGGCGAAGCCCAGTCACAGGAAAGCCCAGAGCAAGTAGGAGTAGGAGGAAATTTTAAAGGTTAAGGCAGGAGAACTAGAAGGCCTGGCAAAGAGCCAGTAAATTATGATCAATCTAGCAAGAATGGAGCTAATTAGGAGGAATATGAAGGGGATGAGGAGAGGAGACACCCCACGGCTAGGAGGATGAGGTTTAAGGTGAGGCAGAAGCCTAGAGCTGAGGTAGAAGAGAGTTCTGATATAAAGGAACTAGATGCCTATGCAGGTTCAAGGAGGACTGAACCTCCTATTGAGGTGACCTCCAGAGGAAGGTCATTTAGAGGTGGAAACCGTAACATGGAAGTGAAAGAAGAGAGGTCTAGAATAGGTGGACTAAATGAGGCCCAGCTGGAAGGATTCCTGGCACTAAAACCTCCAGTATTTAAGGGTGGATGTGACCCAGACGAAGCTGAGTTCTAGTTGTACCAGGTAGAGAAGATTTTTTAAAGGATGGATGTGTCCTCTACTTAGAAAGTTCTTCTAGCCACCTTTAGGCTGGAAGAAAATGCAGTGCTCTAGTGGAGACCTATACAAAGAACATACCAAGAAAGGAACCAGAGAAGGCCACTTGCCAGAAGGAGGTCTATGAGGTTGGCAGATTTCCCCAGGTCATCCACCAGTAGTATGTGAGTGAAGTGCAGAAAGATCAAAAGCAGGTAGACTTTGATCAACTAGAGTAGGGAGATCTGAGTGTTATAGAGTATGAACAAAGATTTAACAGTTTGATCAGATATACTTCACAGTATGATGGTCAGGAGGAACTTAAGACCAAGAACTTTTTGAGAGACTTCAGGCCCAAGCTGAAGTAGATCCTTAGTGCAGTAGGAGCCAGAGATTATTATTCAATGATGCAGAGTGCTATTGCCCTTGAGCATGAATTCAAAGAGCAAACCAGGAGTGGTCCTGGAAGTTAAAGTGGATCCCAGAAAAGGCAAGAAAAGAGGCCAAGAGAGAAGGTTGAACCCAGTGGGGGAAGAAAAGGAAACAATAAGGAAAAAAGACCACAGCAATATGGTATTTAGTGCAGTACTTGTGGTAAATTTCATGGCAAAAAGCCATGCTTCAAAGCTTCTAGTCAATGCCACAAGTGTGGAGCCCCAAACCACTAGGTGAAAGATTGCCCAAAAATGGGAGATGACAGAAGAATGCTAGGGAGGTTTAACCCTAAAGGACCTGGTGGGCAGATGCCTATGCCCCAACTGAGGACCAATGTACCTAATCAAGGGGGGAGGCAAGCACCAAGGTTGCCTCAGGATCAGAGGAGGCCTAATGCACCCCCTAGCAAGGTGTTTCAACTGGAAACTGTTGGGTTTTGGGAGCCAAACAAGCGCAGTAGAATTTTAGCGAAACCCTCCAAGATCCAACTGAAATGGGGTAAACCGGGTATTCAAAAATTTTCATACCTAATTTTTTATTGAGATTTCTCACCTAACTGTAGAGTCGAATCACAAAACCTAAACAGTTGACGTGTTCAAGACCTCTATGGTATCCACACGAGCCTCTCTGGATCACCACGGTTCCATTATGTCCCAACAGATGTGTTTCTCTTGCGCTCGCAGTGCTAGCTTGCGTCCTCCAAGCAATTGCAAATGAAGAGTACGGCTGTCCCTTTTCAGAGGCTAGGGCAACAAGCTGTGAATTTCTCACTAAAAGATGTACTTATAATGTGTTAGTGTCATGCCCAAAAAGCCAATCATAAGATTGTTAGTGTTGTGCCCAAAAGCCAATCATGAGATGATTGTATTTTTGCATATTGAGTCATGATATTTTATTTAGAATTAATCCAGCAATTATGTTTGTTGTTTTGTTTCTGCGTAACTTAACAAACCTAATCGTAACCCTAGAATAATGATATTCTTAAATGTCCCTGGTCTAGTATTATTGTGGAGCGGGTTGCAATAATACATAATGACTAGCATATGTGGAGACTAATATGAGATATGTAGTCTACATATGGGTACAAGTTGGAGAACTTGTGTACTGGACCGACCCACCATGAGAACACTACATGGATCATTATATGAGTGTCATAAGTGATTCTCATAGTGATCATGGTATATGTAGTCTTTCCACCTAAGATCATCAAGGTTCCCTAGATGTGAGTCACATACTTTGATACTTTCCTTTCTTGCTCGTAACTGAGTGAACTTGAAGGAGGTCATTGGGTATGTCACAAATCATGCGGAGGGATTTGTATGATCAAGATGGGATTTGTCCCTCCTATGTAACGGGAGTGATATCTTCGAGCCCCTTGATAGAGTGAGACTTAGAAAATGCATGGCCATGCTCGGATGAGTTGATATATGATATCAATGTCATCAGTTTAAGTTGGTCTACTCGGTAATCAATAAACCAAAGATTGGGCTATACGAGAGTGACACATTCCATGTCTCGTGCTTAGTCTTGATATCTTGGACAAAGGGACAATGGCATATATCAATGATGATCATAAAGGTTTAGTCGAATCATCGACAATCTTGTCACTTGGGTAGCAATGATGTGTTGCTAGACACCGCTCATTGCTTATGATCATAAATGTGATTTATGATCATTGCCAATGTGGTAAGAGCCTATTAGGTCGCACACATAGAGCTATTTGGATCATTAGAGTGCATGGGCTAATTATTTGGGTTATGGTTTCAATTTAATTTCGTATTAATAATGGGCCAAAGAGTTGAGTCATTATTAAGCCCGAAATTAAATCCTAATTGCATTATGGCTTTGAAACCCATTAGGCCTGGAAGTTGAGTCTCACTATAAATACAACTTCTATTGAGAAATTCATAGGTCTCATTGCCCTAGCCTCCCAAAAGGACAGCCACACTCTTCTCTTGCAATTCCTTGGAGGACACAATCTAGCACTACGAGCGCAAGAGAAACGCATCTGTCGGGACACGGTGGAAACGTGGTGATCCCGAGAGGCTCGTGTGGATACCATAGAGAGCCTGAGCTTGTCAACTGTTCAGGTTTTGTGATTCGACTCTACAGTTGAGTGAGAGATCTCAACCGAAAATTAGGTATGAAAATTTTCAAACACCCAGTTTACGCCGTTTCCCTTGGATCCTGGAGGGTTTCGGTTAAATTCCGCTGCGCTGTTTGGCTCCCGAAAACCATCAAAGATGATTTTATTTTTGTACATTGAGTCATGATATTTTATTAAGGCATTAATCCAGCAGTTATGTTTGTTGTTCTGTTTCTGCGTAACGTAATAAACATAATTGTAACCCTAGAATAATGATATTCTCAAATGTCCCTGGTCTAGTGTTATTGTGGAGCGGGTTGTAATAATACCTAACGACTACCATATATGGAGACTAATATGAGATATGTAATCTACATATGGGTAAAAGTTGGAGAACCTGTGTACTGGACTGACCCACCAGGAGAACACTACATGGATCGTTATATGAGTGTCCTAAATGATTCTCATAATGATCATGGTATATGTAGTCCTTCCACCTAAGATCATCAAGGTTCCTTACATGTGAGTCACATACTTTGATACTTTCCTTTGTTGCTCGGAACTGAGTGAACTTGAAGGAGGTCATTGGGTATGTCACACATCATGCCGAGGGATTTGTATGATCAAGATGGGATTTGTCCCTCCTATGAAATGGGAGTGATATCTTTGGGCCCCTTGATAGAGTAAGACTTAGAAAATGCATGGCCATGCTCGAATGAGCTGATATACGATATCAATGTCATCAGTGTAACTTGGTCTACTCGGAAATCAAGAAACCAAAGATTGGGCTATACGAGAGTGACACATTCCATGCCTCATGCTTAGTCTTGATATCTTGGACAAAGGGACAATGGCATATATCAATGATGATCATAAAGGTTTAGTTGAATCACCGACAATCTTGTCACTTGGGTAGCAATGATGTGTTGCTAGACACCGCTCACTGCTTATGATCATAAATGTGATTTATGATCATTGCCAATGTGATAAGAGCCTATTGGGTCGCACACATAGAGATATTTGGATCATTAGAGTGCATGGGCTAATTATTTGGGTTATGGTTTCACTTTAATTTCGTATTAACAATGGACCCAAGAGTTGAGCCATTATTAAGCCCGAAATTAAAGCCTAATTGGATTAGGGCTTTGAAACCCATTAGGCCTGGAAGTTGAGTCTCACTATAAATACAAATTTTAGTGAGAAATTCATAGGTTTCTTTGCCCTAGCCTCCCAAAAGGGACAGTCGCACTCTTCTCTTGCAATTCCTTGGAGGATGCAAGCTAGCACTACGAGCGCGAGAGAAACACATCTATCGGGACATGATGGAAGTGTGGTGATGCCGAGAGGCTCGTGTGGATACCATTAAGAGCCTGAACAATGTCAACTGTTTAGGTTTTGTGATTCCTCTACAGTTGAGGGAGGGATCTCAACCAAAAATTAGGTATAAAAATTTTCAAAAACCCGATTTACCCCGTATTCACTTGGATCCTGGGGTTTTGTTTAAATAACACTGCGCTGTTTGGCTCCTCGGCCATGATAAATAAAAACTGGTTAATCAACACACGAAAATTGGCATGCATCTTTGTTGAATGAGATTTGAAATGATATGCTGATGATGTTTGAAGCATGGTGCATGGTTACAGCCCTTGATTGGTTGTACTTGTAAATACGGCCTGCGAGTCGTGCCTTCTCTTGTTACTCTCATTGTATTCTCATTCTCACCTTACTCCCCTCGAATGTAACTCGAGGTTTCTATTATTGATGTAATGGTACATTATGGGATCATCCCAGGTGGTATGTCCAAGGATCATCCAAGGTGGTATGTCCAAGGAGGTGACAACAAAAGGGCAACCAAGAAAGGAAGAGAAGGAGCTTGTGAAGACCCTTTTCTTTTCTTAGGCTTTTATGATATTCTCATTGGCTTGAGAATATCGCATAGTTTGGGCTATAACCATGTCATGTTTATTTTCTTGTAAGCATGAGATGCATGTTTTATATTTGTATGTGATGCATGTATAAGACAACCGGAGATAACAAATTGGTGAGATCAAAAGAAAAATCCCTCAAACAAATATTAAGTCATTAAATGTGATGCCTTCCAAATGTTGGCACTCGTCAAGACTTTGATCAACATTAGGTGGGTTTGCCAAAGCAAAGCACCTATGTTCATCTTGGTAAGGCGCGATGGGATAATAGTGATATCCAAACTGCTAACTTTGGGTTCGACTTAACTAAGTCATCCCAACTATCCAAGAGTTGCATGAGATGCAATTGGCAAGGAGTTGCCTACCTAAATAGCTATAACTTGAGAGAAAAGCCAAAGCTGACTCAGGTTGTGGTCAAATATGGATCTTGGCCCACTAGAATACCTTAGCGCTGAGGTGTTCCGAAATAATATCAAGGGTTATTATTTTGAGGAAAATAGTGGGAGTATCGTTTAATAAAAGTCCTTATTAAATGAATTAAAATACATGACTCTTACACTGCATATTTACTGTTGTAGATAACCATGGCACAAAACACATCGACACTTTTGTTGCGATCGATCCTTGAGAAGGAAAAACTGAATGGGACCAACTTTCTCAAATGGTACCGAAACTTGAGGATAGTCCTCAAACAAGAGAGAAAGGCTTATGTCCTAGAGCAGCCCATTCCGAATGAGCCTGCTGCCACTGCTCCAAGAGCTGAAAGGGATGCTCACAAGAGGCATTCTGATGATGCTTTGGATGTTGCATGCCTCATGCTTATTACCATGGAATCTGAGCTTCAGAAGCAACATGAGAACATGGGGGCGTTCGATATGATCGAACATCTCAAAATGCTTTTCCAAGAGCAAGCTAGGCATGAGAGGTTTGAGACCTCTAAGGCATTGTTTCAGTGCAAGATGTCTGAGGGAAGTCCCGTGGGTCCTCATGTGCTCAAGATGATTGGGTACATTGAGAATCTTGAGAGTTTGGGATTTGCTTTTCAGAAAGAGTTGGCTATTGATGTAGTCTTGCAATCATTGCCTGAAAGCTACAGTCAGTTCATCATGAACTATAACATGAACGACCTTGACAAGTCCCTCCCTGAATTGCTCAACATGTTGAGAACTGCTGACCAAAACCTTAAGAAGGCTAAGCCCATTAAGAAGGCTTTTTGATGGTTCAAAAGGGCAAGGGAAAGGGAAAAGCCAACAAGAAGAAGGATAAAGCTAATGGAAAGTCCAATGCTAATTCTTCTTCAGCTGCACTGAAACCAAAGGGTGGTGTGGCAAAGGAAGGGGAGTGCTTCCATTGTAAGCAACCTGGACACTAGAAGCGCAACTGCAAGCTCTATCTTGAAGAACTTGCTAAGGAAAAGGGAAGTAAGACTTCCACTTCAGGTATTTTTGTTATAGAGGCTAACTTTTCTACTTCCTCATCTTGGGTATTGGATACTGGATGTGGATCTCACATTTGTGCAAATGTGCAGGATCTAAGTAGAAGTAGAAGATTGGCCCGAGGTGAAGTGGACCTACGTGTTGGAAATGGAGCAAGGGTTGCTGCCTTAGCCGTAGGGACTTATGTTCTCACTTTACCTAGTGGATTAGTTTTAGAATTAGACAACTGCTACTTTGTGCCTACTATTAGTAGAAATTTGATTTCTGTTTCTTGTTTGGACAAGAAAGGTTTTTCATTTATAATAAAGGACAAATGTTGTTCTATTTATTTGAATGAAATCTTTTATGGTAGTGCTCAACTTAGCAATGGGTTGTATGTTCTAGACCTCGAAGATCCAATCTATAATGTGAATACCAAGAAGGTCAGATTAAATGATTCGAACCCGACCTATCTCTGGCACTGTCGCTTGGGCCATATAAACGAGACCCACATATCCAAGCTCCATAAGGATGGACTCTTGGACTCATTTGATTTTGAATCATATGAGACATGTGAGTCATGTTTGTTGGGCAAGATGACCAAAGCCCCATTCACAGGGCAAAGTGAAAGGGCTAATGACTTACTAGGACTCATACATAGTGATGTATGTGGCCCTATGTCTACACAAGCTAGAGGAGGTTTTCAATACTTCATTACTTTCACTGATGACTTCAACAGATATGGCTATGTGTATCTCATGAGACACAAGTCAGAATCCTTTGAAAAGTTCAAAGAATTCAAGAATGAAGTAGAGAATCAACTCGGGAAAAGTATCAAAGTGCTTCGATCAGATCGAGGTGGAGAGTACTTGGATCGAGAATTCCTTGACTATCTGAAGGAGTGTGGTATAGTATCACAGCTCACTCCACCAGGTACACCCCAATGGAATGGTGTATCTGAAAGGAGAAATCGAACTCTTTTAGACGTGGTTCGCTCTATGATGAGTCAAGCTGACCTTTTAAACTCTTTTTGGGGACATGCTCTAGAGACAGTCACTTTTTCATGAAACCGAGTTCCATATAAATCGGTTCAAAAGACACCATATGAGATATGGAGTGGGAAGCGTCCCAATTTATTTTTAATGAAGATTTAGGGTTGTGATGCTTATGTGAAACGTCAATCCTCTAACAAACTAGGGCCCAAATCTCAAAAATTCCTTTTTGTTAGGTATCCTAAAGAAACAAAGGGTTACTATTTCTACAATCCTTCTGAGCAAAAAGTGTTTGTTGCTCGAACTAGTGTCTTTTTAGAGAAAGAGTTTATCTCTAAAGAAACTAGTGGGAGGAAGGTAGAACTTGAAGAAATTCAAGAACAACAAGGAGACATCGAACCTAAAATGGAACCTGAACAGACACCACACGATGTTGTGGTTCAAGAGCCTGTTCCTGTAGCACAGAGCCCATGTAGGTCTGGTAGGATTCGGCGTTAGCCCGAGAGATATGGATTTCTCATGACTCACACAGGTGATGTGGTGCTCATGGATCAGGATGAGCCCACAACCTACCAACAAGCTATGTCGGGGCCTGACTTTGAGAAGTGGCTAGGGGCCATGAAATCCGAGATGGAATCCATGCATGAAAACCAAGTGTGGACTTTGGTTGACCCACCTGAAGGGGTAAAACCCATAAGGTGCAAATGGGTTTTCTAGAAGAAAACTGACATGGATGGTAATGTGATTACCTTTAAGGGATGATTGGTTGTAAAAGGTTTCAAGCAAATTCATGGTATTGACTATGATGAAACTTTTTCACCAGTTGCTATGCTTAAATCCATCCGAATTTTGTTTGCTATTGCTGGACACTATGATTATGAGATACGACAAATGGATGTCAAAACTGCATTCCTAAATGGAAAGCTACTTAAGGATGTGTACATGACACAACCTGAGGGTTTTGTCACTCCTGAGAATGCCAATAAAGTGTGCAAGTTGCAAAGGTCCATTTATGTTCTGAAGCAAGCTTCTCGATGTTGAAATCTTCGTTTTGATGAAGCAATCAAAGAGTTTGGTTTTATCAAAAATGAAGATGAACCTTGTGTCTACAAGAAGGTCAGTGGGAGCGCTATTGTGTTATTCACGTTGTATGTAGATGACATACTACTCATCGGGAATGACATTCCTGAGCTACAATCTGTGAAGACTTGGCTAGGGAAATGTTTCTCTATGAAGGACTTGGGTCAAGCAGCCTATGTGTTAGGCATCAGGATCTATAGAGATGGATCTAGAAAGCTTTTTGGCCTAAGTCAAAGTACATATGTTGATAAGGTGCTAAAGAGGTTTAGCATGCAAGATTCCAAGAAAGGATTCTTGCCCATGTCACATGGTATCACCCTTTCTAGATCTTAGTGTCCAAGTACACCCGAGGAGAGAGAGCGCATGAGTAAGATTCCATATGCCTCAGCAATTGGATCTATCATTTATGCCATGATATGTACTCGTCCCGATGTCTCATATGCTTTGAGCGTGATGAGTAGGTACCAATCAAACCCCGGTGAGAGTCACTAGACAGCTGTTAAGAACATCCTTTAGTACTTATGAAGGACTAAGGATGCATTCTTGGTCTTTGGAGGTGAAGATGAGCTCGTTGTAAGGGGTTACACTGATGTAAGCTTCCAATCCGATAAAGATGATTTTAGATTGCAATCTGGTTATGTGTTTTGTATTGGTGGCGGTGTTGTGAGCTAGAAGAGTTCAAAGCAAGAGACAGTAGCTGACTCTACAACAGAATCTGAGTACATTGCCACCCCTGATGCTGTGAAGGAGGCATTTTAGATCAAGAAGTTCACCATTGAACTTGGAGTGGTTCCAAGCATTGCCAACCTGATAGAGCTCTATTGTGACAACAATGGAGCAATCGCACAGGGTAAGGAACCTCGATCTCACCAGCAATCCAAACACATACTCCGATGCTATCATCTCATTAGGGAGATCATCGAGAGGGGTGATGTAAGGATATGCAGGACTTCGACAGACAGCAACATTGCTGATCCACTAACAAAGCCCCTTATGCAATAGAAGCATGATAGCCATTCTAGGTCCATCGGTATTAGATACATGGATGATTGGCTTTTAGTGCAAGTGGGAGATTGTTAGTGTTGTGCCCAAAAGGCCAATCATGAGATGATTGTATTTTTTGCACATTGAGTCATGATATTTTATTGAGGCATTAATCCAGCAATTATGTTTGTTGTTTTGTTTCTGCGTAACTTAACAAACATAATTGTAACCCTAGAATAATGATATTCTTAAACGTCCCTGGTCTAGTATTATTGTGGAGCGGGTTGCAATAATACATAACGACTAGCATATGTGGAGACTAATATGAGATATGTAGTCTACATATGGGTACAAGTTGGAGAACTTGTGTACTGGACCGACCCACCATGAGAACACTACATGGATCGTTATATGAGTGTCATAAGTGATTCTCATAGTGATCATGGTATATGTAGTCCTTCGACCTAAGATCATCAAGGTTCCCTACATGTGAGTCACATACTTTGATACTTTCCTTTGTTGCTCGTAACTGAGTGAACTTGAAGGAGGTCATTGGGTATGTCACATATCATGCGGAGGGATTTGTATGATCAAGATGGGATTTGTCCCTCCTATGTAACGGGAGTGATATCTTCGGGCCCCTTGATAGAGTGAGACTTAGAAAATGCATGGCCATGCTCGGATGAGTTGATATACGATATCAATGTCATCAGTTTAAGTTGGTCTACTCGGTAATCAAGAAACCAAAGATTGGGCTATACGAGAGTGACACATTCCATGTCTCGTGCTTAGTCTTGATATCTTGGACAAAGGGACAATGGCATATATCGGTGATGATCATAAAGGTTTAGTCGAATCACCGACAATCTTGTCACTTGGGTAGCAATGATGTGTTGCTAGACACCGCTCATTGCTTATGATCATAAATGTGATTTATGATCATTGCCAACGTGGCAAGAGCCTATTGGGTCGCACACATAGAGCTATTTGGATCATTAGAGTGCATGGGCTAATTATTTGGGTTATGGTTTCACTTTAATTTCGTATTAATAATGGGCCCAAGAGTTGAGCCATTATTAAGCCCGAAATTAAAGCCTAATTGGATTAGGGCTTTGAAACCCATTAGGCCTGGAAGTTGAGTCTCACTATAAATACAACTTTTAAGTGAGAAATTCGCAGGTCTCCTTGCCCTAGCCTCCAAAAAGGACAGCCACACTCTTCTCTTGCAATTCCTTGGAGGACGCAAGCTAGCACTGCGAGCGCAAGAGAAACACATCTGTCGGGACGTGGTGGAAGCGTGGTGATCCCGAGAGGCTCGTGTGGATACCATAGAGAGCTTGAACACGTCAACTGTTCAGGTTTTGTGATTCAACTCTACAGTTGAGTGAGAGATCTCAACCGAAAATTAGGTATGAAAATTTTCAAACACCCGGTTTACCCCGTTTCACTTGGATCCTGGAGGGTTTCGGTTAAATTCCACTGCGCTGTTTGGCTCCCGAAACCCAACAGTGGTATCAGAGCTACTGGTGAAACCCTAAATCGGGATTGAGTGTTGAATCGCATGATGTTATGTGTTCGGTTGCTTTTCGGCCATGATTAATTAGATTGATTCATGATGCATGAAACCGGAACTCGTAATGAACATATGACATATATGAAGAAACGACACTAATTGGTTAATGAGATTAACCCGAAATTGAATAGGTATGAGATACCTATATGGATTAGGATTCTTGCAATAGTTGCAAAAACCCTAGCTTTGTTCGGATTCGGCCTGTTCGGGCACCGAAAGTAAGGTATTTTTGGTGGCTCGAATGGAGGAGTCTCGGGTGCCTACTTGCTCGAAATAGAAGATTTCGGGCTAAGCAATTGTAAGAAAATTTTTTGCGCCGGGGGGCGCTGCCCCCCACGCCCCCCGCAAGGGCGGCTCCCCTTGACCTCGTCCGCTGACCGGTCAGCGGAACCACCGCCCACTGACCGGCCAGCGGGACCGCCGTATGCGAAGCGCCACATAAATAAAAACTGGTTAATCAACGCGCGAAAATTGGCATGCATCTTTGTTGAATGAGATTTGACATGATATGCTGATTGGTGTTTGAAGCATGGTGCATGGTTATAGCCCTTGATTGGTTGTACTTGTAAATACGGCCTGCGAGTCGTGCCTTTTCTTATCACTCTCATTGTACATTCTCTTCTCACCTTACTCCCCTCGAATGTAACTCGAGGTTTCTATTATTGATGTAATGGTGCATTATGGGATCATCCAAGGTGGTATGTCCAAGGATCATCCAAGGTGGTATGTCCAAGGAGGTGACAACAAAAGGGCAACCAAGAAAGGAAGAGAAGGAGCTTGTGAAGACTCTTTTCTTTTCTTAGGCTTTTATGATATTCTCATTGGCTTGAGAATATCGCATAGTTTGGGCTATAACCATGTCACGTTTACTTTCTTGTAAGCATGAGATGCATGTTTTATATTTGTATGTGATGCATGTATAAAACAACCGGAGATAACAAATTGGTGAGATCAAAAGAAAAAATCCCTCAAACAAATATTAAGTCATTAAATGTGATGCCTTCCAAATGTTGGCACTCGTCAAGACTTTGATCAACATTAGGTGGGTTTGCCAAAGCAAAGCACCTATGTTCATCTTGGTAAGGCGCGATGGGATAATAGTGATATCCAAATTGCTAACTTTGGGTCCGACTTAACTAAGTCATCCTAATAGGATTAGGGACTTAGAGGCATAGAGTTGGGCTTAAGCTCATGAGATGAGCTTGGACAAGTGTTGTTCACCCAACTATCCAAGAGTTGCATAAGATGCAATTGGCAAGGAGTTGCCTACCTAAATAGCTGTAACTTGAGAGAAAAGCCAAAGCTGACTCAGGTTGTGGTCAAATATGGATCTTGGCCCACTAGAATACCTTAGCGCCGAGGTGTTCCGAAATAATATCGAGGGTTATTATTTTGAGGAAAATAGTGGGAGTATCGTTTAATAAAAGTCCTTATTAAATGAATTAAAATACATGACTCTTACACTGCATATTTACTGTTGTAGATAACCATGGCACAAAACACATCGACACTTTCGTTGCGATCGATCCTTGAGAAGGAAAAACTGAATGGGACCAACTTTCTCAAATGGTACCGAAACTTGAGGATAGTCCTCAAACAAGAGAGAAAGGCTTATGTCCTAGAGCAGCCCATTCCGAATGAGCCTGCTGCCACTGCTCCAAGAGCTGAAAGGGATGCTCACAAGAGGCATTCTGATGATGCTTTGGATGTTGCATGCCTCATGCTTATTACCATGGAATCTGAGCTTCAGAAGCAACATGAGAACATGGGGGCGTTCGATATGATCGAACATCTCAAAATGCTTTTCCAAGAGCAAGCTAGGCATGAGAGGTTTGAGACCTCTAAGGCATTGTTTCAGTGCAAGATGTCTGAGGGAAGTCCCGTGGGTCCTCATGTGCTCAAGATGATTGGGTACATTGAGAATCTTGAGAATTTGGGATTTGCTCTTCAGAAAGAGTTGGCTATTGATGTAGTCTTGCAATCGTTGCCTGAAAGCTACAGTCAGTTCGTCATGAACTATAACATGAACGACCTTGACAAGTCCCTCCCTGAATTGCTCAACATGTTGAGAACTGCTGAGCAAAACCTTAAGAAGGCTAAGCCCATTTTGATGGTTCAAAAGGGCAAGGGAAAGGGAAAAGCCAACAAGAAGAAGGATAAAGCTAATGGAAAGTCCAATGCTAATTCTTCTTCAGCTGCACTGAAACCAAAGGGTGGTGTGGCAAAGGAAGGGGAGTGCTTCCATTGTAAGCAACCTGGACACTGGAAGCGCAATTGCAAGCTCTATCTTGAAGAACTTGCTAAGGAAAAGGGAAGTAAGACTTCCACTTCAGGTATTTTTGTTATAGAGGCTAACTTTTCTACTTCCTCATCTTGGGTATTGGATACTGGATGTGGATCTCACATTTGTGCAAATGTGCAGGATCTAAGTAGAAGTAGAAGTAGAAGATTGGCCCGAGGTGAAGTGGACCTACGTGTTGGAAATGGAGCAAGGGTTGCTGCCTTAGCCGTAGGGACTTATGTTCTCACTTTACCTAGTGGATTAGTTTTAGAATTAGACAACTGCTACTTTGTGCCTACTATTAGTAGAAATTTGATTTCTGTTTCTTGTTTGGACAAGAAAGGTTTTTCATTTATAATAAAGGACAAATGTTGTTCTATTTATTTGAATGAAATCTTTTATGGTAGTGCTCAACTTAGCAATGGGTTGTATGTTCTAGACCTCGAAGATCCAATCTATAATGTGAATACCAAGAAGGTCAGATTAAATGATTCAAACCCGACCTATCTCTGGCACTGTCGCTTGGGCCATATAAATGAGACCCGCATATCCAAGCTCCATAAGGATGGACTCTTGGACTCATTTGATTTTGAATCATATGAGACATGTGAGTCATGTTTGTTGGGCAAGATGACCAAAGCCCCATTCACAGGGCAAAGTGAAAGGGCTAATGACTTACTAGGACTCATACATAGTGATGTATGTGGCCCTATGTCTACACAAGCTAGAGGAGGTTTCCAATACTTCATTACTTTCACTGATGACTTCAGCAGATATGGCTATGTGTATCTCATGAGACACAAGTCAGAATCCTTTGAAAAGTTCAAAGAATTCAAGAATGAAGTAGAGAATCAACTCGGGAAAAGTATCAAAGTGCTTCGATCAGATCGAGGTGGAGAGTACTTGGATCGAGAATTCCTTGACTATCTGAAGGAGTGTGGTATAGTATCACAACTCACTCCACCAGGTACACCTCAATGGAATGGTGTATCTGAAAGGAGAAATCGAACTCTGTTAGACATGGTTCGCTCTATGATGAGTCAAGCTGACCTTCCAAACTCCTTTTGGGGACATGCTCTAGAGACAGCCGCTTTTACACTAAACCGAGTTCCATCTAAATCGGTTCAAAAGACACCATATGAGATATGGAGTGGGAGGCGTCCCAATTTGTCTTTTATGAAGATTTGGGGCTGTGACGCTTATGTGAAACGTCAATCCTCTGACAAACTAGGGCCCAAATCTCAAAAATGCCTTTTTGTTGGGTATCCCAAAGAAACAAAGGGTTACTATTTCTACAATCCTTCTGAGCAAAAAGTGTTTGTTGCTCGAACTGGTGTCTTTTTAGAGAAAGAGTTTATCTCTAAAGAAACTAGTGGGAGGAAAGTAGAACTTGAAGAAATTCAAGAACAACAAGGAGACATCGAACCTGAAATGGAACCTGAACAGACACCACAAGATGTTGTGGTTCAAGAGTCTGTTCCTGTAGCACAGAGCCCACGTAGGTCTGGTAGGATTCGGCGTGAGCCCGAGAGATATGGATTTCTCGTGACTCACACTGGTGATGTGATGCTCATGGATCAGGATGAGCCCACAACCTACCAACAAGCTATGTCGGGGCCTGACTCTGAGAAGTGGCTAGTGGCCATGAAATCCGAGATGGAATCCATGTATGAAAACCAAGTATGGACTTTGGTTGACCCACCTGAAGGGGTAAAACCCATAGGGTGCAAATGGGTTTTCAAGAAGAAAACTGACATGGATGGTAATGTGATTACCTTTAAGGGACGATTGGTTGCAAAAGGTTTCAAGCAAATTCATGGTATTGACTATGATGAAACTTTTTCACCAGTTGCTATGCTTAAATCCATCCGAATTTTGTTTGCTATTGCTGCACACTATGATTATGAGATATGGCAAATGGATGTCAAAACTGCATTCCTAAATGGAAAGCTACTTGAGGATGTGTACATGACACAACCTGAGGGTTTTGTCACTCCTGAGAATGCCAATAAAGTGTGCAAGTTGCAAAGGTCCATTTATGGACTGAAGCAAGCTTCTCGAAGTTGGAATCTTCGTTTTGATGAAGCAATCAAAGAGTTTGGTTTTATCAAAAATGAAGATGAACCTTGTGTCTACAAGAAGGTTAGTGGGAGCGCTATTGTCTTCTTGGTGTTGTATGTAGATGACATACTACTCATCGGGAATGACATTCCTGAGCTACAGTCTGTGAAGACTTGGCTAGGGAAATGTTTCTCTATGAAGGACTTGGGTGAAGCAGCCTATGTGTTAGGCATCAGGATCTATAGAGATAGATCTAGAAAGCTTCTTGGCCTAAGTCAAAGTACATATATTGACAAGGTGCTAAAGAGGTTTAGCATGCAAGATTCCAAGAAAGGATTCTTGCCCATGTCACATGGTATCACTCTTTCTAGATCTCAGTGTCCGAGTACAACTGAGGAGAGAGAGCGCATGAGTAAGATTCCATATGCCTCAGCAATTGGATCTATCATGTATGCCATGATATGTACTCGTCCCGATGTCTCATATGCTTTGAGCATGACAAGTAGGTACCAATCGAACCCCGGTGAGAGTCATTGGACAGCTGTTAAGAACATCCTTAAGTACTTACGAAGGACTAAGGATGCATTCTTGGTCTTTGGAGGTGAAGATGAGCTCGTTGTAAGGGGTTACACCGATGCAAGCTTCCAATCCGATAAGGATGATTTTAGATCGCAATCTGGTTATGTGTTTTGTATTGGTGGTGGTGCTGTGAGCTGGAAGAGTTCAAAGCAAGAGACAGTAGCTGACTCTACAACAGAATCTGAGTACATTGCCGCCTCTGATGCTGCGAAGGAGGCAGTTTGGATCAAGAAGTTCATCACTGAACTTGGAGTGGTTCCAAGCATTGCCGACCCGATAGAGCTCTATTGTGACAACAATGGAGCAATCGCACAGGCTAAGGAACCTCGATCTCACCAGTGATCCAAACACATACTCCGACGCTATCATCTCATCAGGGAGATCATCGAGAGGGGTGATGTAAGGATATGCAGGACTTCGACAGATAGCAACATTGCTGATCCACTGACAAAGCCCCTTACGCAGCAAAAGCATGATAGCCATTCTAGGTCCATCGGTATTAGATACATGGATGATTGGCTTTTAGTGCAAGTGGGAGATTGTTAGTGTTGTGCCCAAAAAGCCAATCATGAGATGATTGTATTTTTTGCACATTGAGTCATGATATTTTATTAAGGCATTAATCCAGCAATTATGTTTGTTGTTTTGTTTCTGCGTAACGTAATAAACATAATTGTAACCCTAGAATAATGATATTCTTAAACGTCCCTGGTCTAGTATTATTGTGGAGCGGGTTGCAATAATACATAACGACTAGCATATGTGGAGACTAATATGAGATATGTAGTCTACATATGGGTACAAGTTGGAGAACTTGTGTACTGGACCGACCCACCATGAGAACACTACATGGATCGTTATATGAGTGTCATAAGTGATTCTCATAGTGATCATGGTATATGTAGTCCTTCGACCTAAGATCATCAAGGTTCCCTACATGTGAGTCACATACTTTGATACTTTCCTTTGTTGCTCGTAACTGAGTGAACTTGAAGGAGGTCATTGGGTATGTCACATATCATGCGGAGGGATTTGTATGATCAAGATGGGATTTGTCCCTCCTATGTAACGGGAGTGATATCTTCGGGCCCCTTGATAGAGTGAGACTTAGAAAATGCATGGCCATGCTCGGATGAGTTGATATATGATATCAATGTCATCAGTTTAAGTTGGTCTACTCGGTAATCAAGAAACCAAAGATTGGGCTATACGAGAGTGACACATTCCATGTCTCGTGCTTAGTCTTGATATCTTGGACAAAGGGACAATGGCATATATCGGTGATGATCATAAAGGTTTAGTCGAATCATCGACAATCTTGTCACTTGGGTAGCAATGATGTGTTGCTAGACACCGCTCATTGCTTATGATCATAAATGTGATTTATGATCATTGCCAACGTGATAAGAGCCTATTGGGTCGCACACATAGAGCAATTTGGATCATTAGAGTGCATGGGCTAATTATTTGGGTTATGGTTTCACTTTAATTTCGTATTAATAAATGGGCCCAAAAGTTGAGCCATTATTAAGCCCAAAATTAAATCCTAATTGGATTAGGGCTTTGAAACCTATTAGGCCTGGAAGTTGAGTCTCACTATAAATACAACTTTTAAGTGAGAAATTCGTAGGTCTCCTTGCCCTAGCCTCCAAAAAGGACAGCCGCACTCTTCTCTTGCAATTCCTAGGAGGGCACAAACTAGCACTACGAGCGCAAGAGAAACGCATCTACCGGGACGTGGTGGAAGCGTGGTGATCCCGAGAGGCTCGTGTGGATACCATAGAGAGCCTGAACACGTCAATTGTTCAGGTTTTGTGATTCGACTCTATAGTTGAGTGAGAGATCTCAATCGAAAATTAGGTATGAAAATTTTCGAACACCCGGTTTACCCCGTATCCTGGAGGGTTTCAGTTAAATTCCGCTGCGCTGTTTGGCTCCCGAAACCCAACAATGTGTTTTGTATTGGTGGTGGTGCTGTGAGCTGGAAGGGTTCAAAGTAAGAGACAGTAGCGTAAAAAACATCTTGGACATGTTTCATGGTCTTTATACCATCGGGGTTCGCATCAGTTGGCATCAGAGCCACAAGTTCCATTGAAGGACATATCTTTGTGTTCTTATTTATCTTCATTTTTGTCTCAATTTTTTCCAGTAATTTTGTGTTTTAATTCTCTATTTTAATCCTTTTTATTCTTGTTTCAGGTCTTTCCTTTTTATTCCATCCTTGTTCAAGTCCAAAAATCACAAAAACAACAAAAAGAAGTCAATCCGTGTTACCTTGTGTTCTCGGTTTCAATTCGTTTGTTCTTGTCTTTTTCTTATCTTTCTGTTTCGTGTCCAACCCTATTAATCTCTTTTTTTTTATTGTTTCCAACATCCTAGAGTCAAGAAAAGACCAAAAAAAGAAGTATCCAAGTTGAGAAAGTTTGGTATCAAAAAAGGTTGTTTCAAATTGTGCATGTTTTCATTGTTTCTTGTCTTGGCCGAAAAGAAGTCTAACTTTTTGTATTTGGCAGCAAGGAACTTCAAGGAGAAAGTTTTTTTAGCATCAAAACAGCAAGCAAAAAAAAAGGAGAAGGAAAAAACAGAAAAAAATAGAAAAGAACAAAGAAAAGAAATCTTTCAAAAAGAGAAGTTTTTACAAAGTATTGAAAGTTTTGTGCCCCAAAACCTATCCCTTTTTTTTTAGTAAAAAAAAAAAAGCTTTCTTTGTGGTTCTTGTGATCATCAATTGCAGGAGCTTCCTAGATTTTTTTAAAGCTTGTTTAGCCCACCTCTTTTGGAGTCAAAATACTTCCTCAAGAATTCAAGTTTTCTTGTGTGCTTTGAGGACAGTTTTCTTAGAACTTTTGAGAACTCTTTGAATAGCAATACCTCACTAACAAATTGAGTGTTTGAGTGTTCATCTTTTGAGTGAAACACATGAGGTGAGTGTTTGTGAGGATCTTTGTTATTTTCAGGAGCATGGAGGCCCAGGAGGATAGGAGAATGGAAGTAAGACACAATAAGGAGCCTACCATGAGAGAACTTCAAGAAACTCTCAATAGACTTGTGGGAAGGATTGAGGACATAGATTTGAGGTTGCCAAGGAGACCTAATCCCATCTTGCAACCAAGGAAAGGTCCAAGAAGAAAGGAACCTAAGGAGGAAGAAAGAGTTTGGCATGACCATGGGTTTCCAAGAAGGTGTGAGCCAAGGGAGGACAACAATCCCAACTCCATCAAGCTTACCATTCCATCCTTTCAACGGAGGAGTGATCCCGATGCATATTGGGAGTGGGAGCAAAAGATTGAGATGGTGTTTGATTGTCATCATTACTCCGAGGAAAAGAAGGTTAAATTGGCTACCATAAAGTTCACTAATTATGCTCTTGTATGGTGGAATTAGGATGTTATTTCTAGGAGAAGGAATGAGGTGGAGCCCATACACACATGGAAAGCCCTTAAAGCCTTGATGAGGAGGAGATTTGTTCCTAGCTTCTGTACTAGAGATCAATGCCTCAAGCTTCAAAGACTAGTGCAAGGCCAAAGAAGTGTAGAGGACTACCACAAAGACTTGGAGATAACCTTGACCCGTGCCAGCATCATTGAGGATGAAGAGACCACCATTGCTAGATTCATCAATGGTCTCAACCATGAGATAGCGAACAGAGTGGAAATGGTGCCTTATTTCAATATGGAGGACTTGCTTCACCATGCCATCGAGGCTGAGAGGAGCATCGAGAGAGCAAAGACATCCAAGATATCTCAATGAGGAATTTCCACATGGAGAAGAGCATGGAGTAAGGAGGTGAGAGAAGTACCCAAGCCAAAAGTGGAGGCCACAAAAGAAGACTTGTCTCGGCCTCAACAAGAAAAGTCAATCATGCTTGTACCACTTTCACCACAACAAGTCTTGGAGGATCAAAGAAAACTTCAAAGTGAGCTTGAGAGAAAAGAAAAAGAGGGGAAAGTTGAGGGCAAGAGTGATGAGGGGAAAGTCAAGAGAACAACCGAGAGATTAAGTGAGAAGACTGAGCATGAGGGGAAGAAGAGTGGAGAGTTCCCGAGAGAAGAAATTGAGTGCGTAGTTGAGAAAAGACAAGAGTGCAATGAACCCAAGCTGAGTGAAGAGAGAAAGACCTACAGAGAAGCCACACTTTCATCTAACATAATGGAGTCTTCTTCTAGTGTTGTGTTGTCTTCTTTTCAGGAATTAAGTGGAGATGAGCTACAGGAATCAAGTGATTTGCTATCCATCGAAGAAGTTGGTGTTCCCAATATTCCAAGCCATGTCCCATGCATTAAAACAGCAAAGGAGGTTGAGAAGGAACAATTTAAAGTAAGCCCAAGTGATTTCATATGCAAAAGTTTGCCTAACATTGTTTCTTATCCTATGGTTCAAGGGGATGAAATTGTTGCAACTCCACCCGAAGCCAGGAAGTGCAAAGGTGAAATTTTGTGGTTCCTACACCGAAGAAAGATACTTGGAGACTAAGTCCAACCACTGTAATGTATTTCTTCCTAACACCTAGATTTGATGTAGTTTTGCATGAAATTCTCAAATAATGTGTGTTTGCTTGCAATGTTATTTTGACAAATGGTTTTCATGAAACTAGATTAAGAGAAGGAAGTAAGCATGAAACGTTGACAAAATATGGTTTTAGTGCTTCTGATTCTTCGGTTTTGTCAAATCCTTTTTGGAATTGCTTGAGTTTCTTTAAAGAAAAATCTGTTTTGGAGTCTTTTGTTTTTGAATTTGTTTGTTTTGCATCCATTTCACATTGTTTTGCTCTGTCGCAAGTTAAATCTACTTCTTTGGAATTTTTCTTGCATAAATATGTTGTTACACATGCATTACATACTTCTTTGATTTTCATTCATGTTCAGCCCATATTTGTGTGTCAATTTTTAATTTCCAGCAAGCATTTTTTTGTCATGACATATGCATTACACAAACTTTTGAGCATTGATATTTTTGCTTTATGTCCAAACCTGAAAGTTTTTATTTTGAGTGAAAATCCTGGTTTTAAATTCAGCCTTTTAAGAAGGTATGTTCAGTCCTTTGTTTTGTGTCACATCTCATTCACAAATTTCATGCATTGTTGTGCATATACATGCAAAAATAAGTTTGCTATTGAATTGGTTTCACTTAATCCTATCTACTCCAATCATGTTTCATTCAAAATGCTTAGGTTTTTTGTGGAATTCATGCATCCTTGTTTTGTTATTAGTTTAGGCCGCATTGTGTTCAATTCTTGTTTATTTGAATGGCCGATGCAAACTATTATCTTGACATGCATAACTTGTGTTTTTCATAACCATAATACTTTTGTGAGTTTAGGTCCATTTGTTTTGAGTGCATATAGCATCCCTAAGGTAAATTATTCTAACACTTTTTTTAGTTTTGGGAATAATGTTTTTGAGGTGGCAAAGGCAATGAAAGTGATGCCTAGAGTTTAGAAGAGAATTGTGCAAAATTTCAGATTTGTTGTGTTAATTGCTTCTAACTTTGTTTTTGACCCTGGAGGTATCAAAATTATCATTGCATTTGGATATTGGTTCAGGTTTTTCACAAGATTAAAGCTCTATACACAAGCATTCCATGCTATTGGTGCTTATGTGAAAGGTAAGTGCTTATGTGTTAATTATTTCATTGTTATTGATTCAATTCCCTTTTCTAATGGAGGTTTTTATTCGAGGACGAATCCTTCTAAGGAGGGGGGAGCTGATACGATCAAAGAACGCACAATCAAGGAATGCAAGGACCCATTGAAGATAACTAGAGGACAATTGACAAGGAAGAAGGCTAAGGAGCTGCTGGAACATGCAAGGAATCATATGGAGATGATGGCCAAGCTTGCATGTTGACAGATTGGTGATATTTTGGTAGAAAATTCATATCTTGACCTAAACAAATCAGAATTGAGTGATTCTTGATTCATTGGAAAGCTAGCATTAGGAGATAAAAATCATTTGAAGATCATGGAACCCAGTTTGCATTAAGGAGGTCCAATTTAGCTTCAAAATCACGATTTACAAGTCATCGCTGGTTCAAAAGCAGTTGCAATATTTTGGGCATATCTTTGGATTTAGATGTCCATTTTATGTGATTCGGGTGTCATTACCAAACTAAGAAAGATATCTACAACTTTTATGCTTTGCATTTTGAGAAATCATGGCTGCATCAAGTTTGAATTTCAGCTTGAAGTTGAAGACACAATGCAGAACCACCCAAGACTATTTTGGGGTTTTTATGGCCAATCTTGCTTTCTAACATATTTTATTTTAGTTTCATATTTATTTACATTATTTAGGATGTTATTTAAGCCATAGAAGTGATTCAGATCACTTAGGATAAATGGAATTCGCTGCACACCTTAAACATGTGTTAAAAGGGTGTAGGAATCCTAGTTTGACTAGGTTTTCTTAAGTCTTTTGTATCTAGGTTTCCTAGGTGACTTGGGTTGCGAATTTTGCTGAGTATTTTACCCTATTTTAGGCTTATAAATAGGCACATATTCTAGCTATAAAAAATAGCCTTGACATGAAATAATATTGTTACTTTGGAGAGATTTTCTCTTTGGTTCTTTGTGGACTACCTTGGTGCACAAGTGTGCTTGTGTTCTTGGTGTTCTTTTAGTTCTCGTTTCTAGTCACAGGTTGATTAGGGGTGGGGGTCTTGAAACCCAGTCTCTTTGATGTCTTGTGGAGCTTAAAAAACATCTTAGGCACGTTTCATGGTCTTTATACCATCGGGGTTCGCATCATTATGGCCCAAGTGGCACAGGGTATGACCACCATCATGATTGAGTTGTTTCAAGATCATGACGACAGAGAAGTTTTCCAAGAGAAGGATGATCCATGTCAAGATGAGGAGAGCATGCTCAGCCACTGCAAGTGCCTAGGGCTCATGAATGGAGATATCATGTTCATGAGGGGGAGAAGGAGCTAGAAGTTATAGCGGATCTAAGGAGGGGAGACACCCCACATCAAATGAGGTTGCTGGAAAAGTTTAAGGCTATTGACCCACCGAGTTTTGATGGGATAAGTGGTCCTGATCGAGCAGAAGATTGGTTATCGAAGATGAATCAATTTTTCACTTGTGGAGGTTATATGTCCAAGTAAAGGATGGCCTTAGTACCTTTCTTTTTGAGAGGGAGGGCTAGTTTATGGTAGGATGATGTGACAGAGATACTGACAAAAAACAATGGTACTCAACTAGAGCATAAGAAAAAAGTGCTCGAGTGGTCAGATTTTGAGAAGAAATTCTGACAGGAATATATTAGTGAAGCTGCATAGGATCGAAGAAGGATCCAGTTTGAGAATGTAAAGCCAGGAAAGATCTTGGCGAGAGAGTATAAGCTGTGTTACAATTCACTCATTCGGTATGCTCCTTACATGGTTGGTAATGAGGAGTTGAAGGCCAAGAAATTCTTTCAAGGTCTAAAACCCGTGCTTTGGACATATATGGTGACAATGGACATCAAGAGTTACCATCAAGTGGTTCAGAAGGTGTTAGCCTTGGAAATGGAACATGAGGATTTGAGGGCACCTTGCAAAAAGGTGGAGGTTGGACCATCCAACCTAGGAAAGAGCACCGGGAAGTGACCAACGGTTGAAAGCCAAGGTGCATTCAAGAGAAAGAAAATGGGTTTATGTCCTAGGTGTAGATGACTCCATGGCACGAGGCCATGTACCTTGGGAATAGATATTTAAAATATTTGTGGTTAGAAAGGACATTAGGTGAGGGAATGCCCACTAGCTTGACCTTTGGTAGGTCCACCCAGGCACCTACCACTACAACCCTTGCCATAGGAAAATGACCTGATATAGCCACAATAGCAGTTGGCCAGAGGGTTTTCACCCTCACGAGTTAGGTGACCAAGGAGCCAGCTGCCATTCAAGGTAATTTTACTTTTCAAAATGGTAGTGTTAAAGTGCTTTTTAATACAGGAGCTACTCTTTCAGTGATATCATCTACCTTGGTAGATAAGTTTAAATTGCAGCAAGAAATCTTAGGTGAGTTAAGACTCATCAGGACTGCAATGGGGAGTTTTAGTGTAACCAATGAAGTGGTTACAAGGTATCCCTTGCAGTTTGGCGACCATGATTTCTGTTGTGAATTATGGGTGATAGAATTGCGGTCTTATGACCTAGTGGTGGGAATGGATTGGCTAAGTAAGCGTAAGGCACAAATTGACTATGCAAAATCACTAAGTTGACATTACTAATACTCAAGAAGCTAGAGTGACTTGCATAGGAGGATAAGCATCTAGTGCTAAGAGTTTACATCTTAGACTTATGGATACCATCTCCATAGTCAGTGAGGAAGAGTATTATTCATTGAATGGGGTGGCCATTGAGGAAGAACTTGAAAAGATTCCGGCAGCCAATCAGTTTCTTGAAGTGTTTCCAGTGGAGATGCCCGGGTTACCACCGAAAGAGGAAACTAAGTTTGAAATCCATCTTTAGCCTAGGGTTTAACATATTTTGATACCACCTTATAGAATGTCAGCTCTTGAGATTGATGAGTTAAAGAAGCAGTTGGAAGAACTACTAAGAAAAGGCTTTATAAGGCCTATTGTATCACCATGGCGAGCCCTGGTGTTACTTCTAAAGAAGAAGGATGGAACTTTAAGATTGTACATCGACTATAGAAAGTTGAATGTAGTAACAATCAACAATAAGTATTCGCTTCCTAGAATTGATGACTTGTTTGATAAACTCAGGGGAGCAAAAGTGTTTTCTAGGATTGACCTCCGGTCTGGATACTTTTATATTAGAGTCAAGTAGGAAGATATCCCGAAAATTGCCTTTAGGACAACATATGGACACTACGAATATATAGATATGTCATTTGGTGTTACTAATGCCCCAGCAGTATTCTTAGAAGTTATGAATTGAATTTGTAGACCATTTTTGGATCAGCTTGTTGAAGTTATCATCGATGACATTTTAGTGTATTCACAGTCTTCTTTAGAACATGAAAAACACCTTAAAATAGCTTTGCAAGTGCTGAAGGATAATTAGTACTATGCAAAGTTGTCTTAGTGTGAGGTTTGGTCCGAAAGAATTTAGTTTTTGGGGCACATCATAAGTGCTCAAGGTCTGTCAGTTGATCTTGAAAAGGTTTAGGTAGTACTTGAGTGGAAGAGACCAAGTACAGTTACAGAAGTGAGGAGTTTTTTGGGTTTGGCAGACTACTATAGGTGATTCAAAGAGAAATTCTCTATGATAGCTACACCATTAACAGCCTTGACCAAGAAAACTCAGAAGTTTGAATGGACACCGAAGTGTGAGAAAGCTTACATGGAGTTGAAGAAAAGATTGACTAGTGCACCGATACTCATTTTCATTGATCCGAACAAGGCTTTTATTGTATACACTTATGCATCAGGTTCTAGTCACCTATGGTTCAAGACAATTGAGGCCTAATGAGTTGAACTACGCCGTTCATGATCTTGAGCTAGTAGTGATAATCTTTGCACTTAAGCTATGGAGGCATTACTTCGTGGGGAGGTCATTTAGGATCTTCACCGATCATAAAAGTTTGAAGTATTTGTTCACATAGAAAGATTTGAACAAGAGGCAACATTGATGGGTTGAATACATAAAAGATTATCATTGTTCAATTGAATACTATGCTGGCAAATGAAATGTGGTAGCAGATGCATTGAGCCAGACGTACACAGCAATGATCCTATCTAAGGATCAGGCTACAAATTCCTCTGAACGAGCTTTGGGGGATTTTTTCTTAGCTTTGCATGAATTTTGGCAAAACGAAAAGAAATCCCTAGTCTACAATCTAGAAATACAATCAGCTTGGTTAGTTAGAGTTAAGGATGCTTAAATGAAAGATCCATTATTAAAGAAAATTTTAGGAGAAGCGAAGCTTGGTACTGTGAAGATGGAATTCCAATACAAGGATGGAATACTACACTTAGGCGATCATCTCTATGTACCGAATATGGAAGGACTTAGTCAGCAAGTCCTACAAGAGGCACATAGTAGTATTTTGCACATTCACCCTAGTGTTAGTAAGATGTATCATGATCTGAAGACACATTTTTGGTGGCCAGGACTTAAAAGGGATGTAGGAGAACATGTGGTGAGGTGTTTGACATGAGAAATGGTTAAAGTTGAATATCAAAAACTAGTAGGTACACTTCAGAGTTTACCTCTTCCAGTGAGGAAGTGGGGGTCCATTACTATGGATTTCCTAATAAGATTGCCAAATACTCAGAGTCAGCATGATGCTATATGGGTAGTGGTTGATTAGCCAATGAAGTAGGCACACTTTATACCTATCAAGATCACTTATACATTGGAGAAATTGGCTTAGTTGTACCTCAAGAAGATTGTGAGACTCCATGATATACTAGATCAGATTATATCTGATAGAGATCCTCAATTTGTGTCACAATTTTGGAATGCTTTCCAGAAGGCACTAGGAAGCAACGTTAGTCTTAGCACCATTTTCTATCCTCAGATAGATAAGCAGTCTAAGAGAGTAATTCAAACTTTGGAGAATATGTTACATATGTGTGCTATTGATTTCAGAGGTAACTGGAATCAACATTTACCACTCATCATGTTTTCTTATAATAACAGTCATCAAACTATTATAGGTATGGCACCATACGAGGCTTTATATGGAAGATGTTGTGTGATGCCCCATTTTTGGGCAGACCCTTCAGATAGAGTATGCAAATTTAAGAAGAAGAGATTTGAGTTTTGAAGTTGGGGATAAAGTACCTCTTAAAGTGTCACCCATGAAAGAAGTTACCAGTTTTGGACAAAGGGGTAAGTTAGCCCATAGGTACATTGGACCCTATGAGGTATTGGAACGAATAGGGAAAGTTGCTTATCGGTTGGCATTACCACCTCACCTATCCCAAGTGCATAACATGTTTCACGTTAATTTACTCAGGAAATGCACAATGGATCCAGAATACGTAGTTAATCCTTCAGTGGTACCCATCCGGGAAGACTTGACCTACAAAGAGAAACTCGTTCAAATACTTGATAGGCAAGTCAAGAAACTATGAACTAAATGGATTCTAACTGTTAAGATCTTTTCATCTAACAATAGTGAAGAGGAATTTACCTAGAAAATGGAGTTGGATATGTTGAAAAGATATCCTAGTCTTTTTCCAAAGTTGCAGCAAAATTTGGGGGACCAAATTCCAGAAGGAGAAGACAATGTTATGGCTCTTTTAGTGGGAAACATGCCCAAGGAAGGTAAATTGCTCCAAATTAATTTTGGAACCTTAATTCAAGTTTACATAGCAAGAATATGAAGGTTTAGCTAAGTTCACTAAGTTCCAAAAAAGTTAAGGAGCTAATTAAAGTTAAGGAGCTAAATGAGGTTCAGGGCAAAAATGGTAATTTTGCATCTAGACGAGTAGGTCAGAGTCCCGAGTAGTTAAAATGAGTTTTTATAACCTAAGTTTTAACTATAACCCAAACTTAGTTGAAATAAACAAAGTTGATGAAGAATGACTAAGGTTATCAAGAGGAGGGGGTTTAAGTGTTCCATGTCTAATACTTTGGTGGCTTGAATTTTAAATATAGTTTATATGTTTTATAAGATGGTAAAGTGAAGGGTGGCTGCCATAACCTGACTTCATCCTTCACACCATCACTTTTTCATCCAATTGAGCCTAAAATAAAGAGTTCTCACTGAAAATAGGAGCTACCATAAGTATATAGGGCATTGGAAGCTTGTTTCAAGCGTAAAATCATGGTTTTGGAGCTTGGGAGCACATTTCCTTCTATCCCCTATTTTTGATACGGGGTAATCAATGTGTTCTTGATTGATTTCATGTTTATTAGTTGATTGGGAGGTTGGGTTTTGATTAGGAGTTAGTAACTTGATGTTTTATGTTATATTTGCTTGGAACTTAGGTTGGAGTTTGTAGAACTTGGTTGGTGCAAAAGAATTGCATAATTCTTGCTTGCTACTTGGAGTTGAGGTATGGGAGTTATGTTTTCAAGTTCAATTAATGCTATTGGAATGAGTTTGCTTGATGAATTCAAGTAGTTATAGCAATAGCATTAGTTTGTGGGCAAGGTTGAATTATGGTGCACTATGAGGTTTGTGATGATTGGGATGATGTTTTAATGCATCATAGATTGGCTTGTGATAGTTGGTTATGATCTATGCAACATGTTTTACATGTATGTCAAGTTTGGAGGCTATCCATGCATGTGTAATATGTTTGTGAAGTGTCCAGAGTTCTTAGCAGTGAAACTGGGAATTTTCTGGGCTATCACAGGTATTGGTGATGTGTTGCCAACCGTTGCCAGTACCCACGCCACTTTTCCATTATAAGAAAAACCGGAAGAACATTATCAACTATGGTGACACATCGTCACAGGCATATTCGCTGAATTTTCCAAGTTTTGCTAGGAACGTCAAGGAGAGACCTAATGGGGTTCTTAGGGTACCTTGGGGTCTAAGCATTTTGAGGGTAGTCTGAGACTTTCGAAATTCCTTCAAGACCTAGGAGTTTTCTTGAGTTTTGTAAAGCTTGATGGTTACCTATACCATAAGCAAGAAAACTAGTTTACAATGGATCATAATTATGTATCATTAGCTTGGGTGAGAGGTTTAGAACCCTTGGCGGCCTAGCCGTGCCATTAGCCACGAGGTTGCAAGGTGAAACCTTAATGCATCTAGTCTACAAGGTCTTTATGGCCTAGTCTACAATAGTCCCACCATAATGCCATACACAACATAAACAAAAAAGGTTTAACTGGTGATTTATCACTAGTTAGGCTGGCAAGCCAAGCTTGCTAGAGGACAAGGCAAAGCCTTCTAGTTTAAGGACCAGGATGAGGAGAGGTCTCATGAGACCTAGGTATATGCATATATTAAACCCTCAAGCTATATGAGCTCATAGTAGGTTACATATGTTCTCATATGTAGAGTCCTTAGTAATTTTCTCACAGGTAAAGTGAAGACCTTTTCTAAGAATTATTGAATTCTCACTCCTTAGTTCTGTTGTATAGATTCTAAAGTTGTTGGGCCGAGTAACCAGTGAGGGTTATCACGGCAGTTACTTTTTTTGTACGTATTTCACTTGAGAATCCTTTTTATTCTAGTCTACTTGGGTAACTTCTTCGTTAAGTAGCAGTACTAAGTACAATCATCTTTTGGCTATAGAGCCTAGTAGCATGTGGACGAGGACTTTTGTCACTCACGACTAGGACTTGTATGCAAGGTGTAAGTTAGTTCAAGAAGATCTCAGTTGAGGCTTGTATATATAGTACTTCTAGTTGCCTTTATTTTCTATGTTTTAAGGAGTCCTAGACTCTAGGGTTGCTCTTGGGCGAGGGCATTAGTCTACTTTACGTACAAATGCTCCTACACAATTGTTATGCGTAGTAAACTCACATAAATGTTGATTTTGTATGCTTTGGCTATTTGAACTTGTTTTCTTTGGAAATGTTTTGGCCAAGTCAATGGTTTATGGAATTTGGTTAATCCAAGTCAATGCATGAAGAGCATGGATCTTACATATTCTAGGTTAATCAACTAGTATCCCAGAATATTAATCCACGCACAAACACAACTAGCCAAATGCAACCACCGTGAGACCAGCTCTCACAGGCTTGCCGGGCATGGATCAAGGATAGCCGTGTCAAAGAGTGAGTCCTGTTCTTCTTACCAAGAAGCCTTGTAAGTATTTATAGGAGGGTGGAGGGAGGAAGCTGTTTTGCACTGCCTTTCAAGATCATGACACGTGTTCGGCTAGATCTGGTCCACACCTTCAGGGGTAGGTATCTCCAGCTGGCTGTAGGCAATTCTAGCCAGAGGGTAGGGGCGTATGTGAGGCCTCTTTGTCAAAGGTTCCCTAACCATATTTGTTGTTTCTCCATAAGACCCCTTTGGACGTGTGAGACCCCTTAAGGCAGAGATTTTCATTGAGGACTATTTAGGAAGGCCCTCCAAAAGGGCAGATCATCTTCAGGAAACCTTTCCCTCTGTCGAGGATGGTGGACCTATAATGCTGAGGTTGGTAGTGTACAAATCCAAGGGTGGCGAGGAGCTTTTTTCTCAAAGTCGGCTATATGTTTCACCGAGGGTGGTGGAGAGATTCCTCCAAGGTTGGTGTTCTAGAGTGCTAAGGATGGTGTTAGGTTCCTCCAAGGAATAAGGCTATTGTGGGCAATAGCCCTTCGGCTATTATTGGGCTACTTAGAGTAAGTTACCTTTTACTCCTTCCACACCCTTCTCCCCCCTTAACTTATTGTGTAGGGTAGCTACATTATGTGGTTCAACTTACCAAGCTCTTCGAGCTTGGCTCAGGGTTCCTTAGTGGCTAATATACCAAATCATAAAGTTTGGTTGGGATCCCCCTAGGTTTCCTTTTCATTGCTTGAAGGTCTATGACCTTCCACTTGGCCAACAAAGAATTTGAAACCCCCCTTAATCCTCTTAGTGCTCCCCTAGTAACTTAAGCACTTTAACCCCCTTAGCCACCATTACTTACCCTACCTTAACCACACCACATAGCTACCACCTAAATAATTCATAACTCCCAACTTAGGAATGAGGTATTGACCGAACTGAGGCTACAGAACATCTCAAATTAGCCTAGGGATGATAACCGAGAGTTTGAAACATTCTTACGATGCCCTGAGCTTGAGGGCCTAAAGCCTTGGTGACACCGTCGGTGACATGTCTCCAAAGGCATCAACACTCTGGAATCCTGACATCTATCGATGACATATATCCAATTCGCGTCACCAATGAAGACATGTTGCCAATGCATTACAGCATTGCGCGACAGCGTGCAAAGTTGCACCAAACTTGCTCAAATTATCCCATCCTAAGGCCAATTCACATGGGTCTTGTTTCTACTTTATTTCCACTCATAATACTACATTTTAATTCATTATTGGTGCTGAATTAACTTAAATCCCTTACCTCAATTCATCTTGAAAGTAAGAAACAAGCAACAAGCACACCTGAGTTTCAACGAGTTTGTTTGAGTTCCAAGCTCAAAATCAACCAAATCGAACACAAAGAGGACAATTTTAAGACCTTTATTAACCATTTAAGAAGTTTAGCACACCCGTTAGCGCTAAACCAATCTTGGGAATCATGAGCCCTTACTTTTAAAGCCACTAGGGTGACATGGAACGTTCTAACTCTGGTCCTTAACTAGCTTAACCAATAACCTCATTGACTAGGCTTCAAACCACTGACTTTTCTCTACTTTGGTAGTCACAACAACTACCGAAGCCATAGAATAGATGCTTGAGTACAACTGTACATATACAATACTTGGCAATTTGATTACTGAGTATAACATTCAACTAGGTGGGAGATTACTTCACCTTGTGGCTACTTGTGAGTCACCTCATGACTAGACAATGTGAACTCTTTCTCTCTCTCCGGCATTCCTCGGACATTACCTTATAGGGTTAAGGCAAAGTATCCACTTTCTAGTATCACTTAGGCATCCCAAATTGATACTTCAATGTTCCACTAGCTTACTGGCACTAACATAAGGCATTAAGTAATCACTACAGTATCCTTGGTTCCACTTAGGACTTAGCCCCTTACTTACTCAGCTAGTTTCACTAGTCGAGTCTCTCTTCTTCCATGAATCAACTTAATGGCCCTTGACTCTACTTAACCATGGGTTGATGAGCTCAAGTCCATGCCAGTCCTTCCTATTGCTTAGGTCCTCCTATTGCCTTCAAGTAGTCAAGTCAAACCCTAGCAATGGTTCTACTCTTACTGGCTCAACCCTAGGGTATGTAGCTAATGGACGAACAAGCCTATCCATCTGTTTACCCTGGACAAATTCCTTGCTATCTTCTTTTTTGCATCATCACCTTTCACATTTACTGGTTAGAAATAAAATAAAAACTTACCTACTTACCTTTGCGGCATTAGACTAAATTGCTCATTTAGTTGATAGCTCTAACGAACTCATCCATTCAACTAGCAAGTCATTCATTAACAACTAGGCTACTAAACAAACTCATACAAGAAGATAACCTATGGAACTCTGAAACATTTGCAATCAAAGGCATTTAAGCCTCCACTTATATGGTTTCATGCACTAATAAATGTGTCCTAGGGTATTGGGATTAACCCAATACTTGGTGCATCATTAGGTTCTTAATGCACTTGAGTTAGCCCTTACCCAACTAGAAACTACTGCCCAGCAAGCCAAACAAAACTATGCCAGCAAACTGATACCATAACTCTGACAATGTAACTAAACTACTAATGAAAGATTAAAAACTTACCTCACACTACCCATGCACTGCCTGTGAGTTCAATATGGTTACCTTTCACATTTGGCTAGTGGCTACCAACTTCGACCACTTGACTAGCCAAGCAAAACTTAAACTACTGCTCTATTGCACTAGGTTGACTCTTTGTGGCGACAACTGTTAGGGATAAACTTCCTAGGCTGGTCTTACCTTAACCAAGCCCAGATACAAAACTAGTCCGATGACCACTTGGACCACTGGCGATACTTCTTAGGTATAAGCTAAGAGTTATACACTTTTTACACCTCTAGGCCTTGCCCTTCATTTCAGAATCCACTCTTATTCATTGGTCTCAAGTTAACTTTTTTAATCATGTTACCTTTGCTCCTACTAGGTTGGATAAGCCGACCTTTAGCTCGTAGTCCTATATCTTCAACTCATCTAACTCTCTTCTGAGAACTACTACATCCTACACCACTTAACAGTGCTCACCTCAAAAATTATCAAGCGCCCTTATATAATAGCTGAAGGCCATGGGGAACTTATCCTTAAGCTCATACTCTCAATGGAAAAGTACAAGAGTGCTACACTTTATTGATTTTTAGCCCATATGGCCAAGTGCTTACCACCTAGGTCAGTGCATCCTTAGGTCTTTTTAGTGTAGCCTAAACCATTCAAGTTGGTGGGTTCAAGTTCTGGAACCTCTGGAGTAATCTACCAAGCCCGGTGGTACTCACCACGTTAGGAGAATCCATATCCTTCTACATAAGCTGCCTCATGAATAAGGTCCAAAACAACATCCTAGGATGGTGGTCACATCCTGAGAACTTGCATCAAGGTGTTGCCCTACCATGTAGCAAGATAAACTAACTACCACAACATTGCCACACTACGTTGCTAGGATCCCTTCTTGGGCCTTAGCATTCGAAAGCAAACCTAACCTAGTTTCACCATCGCAACCTGTAGCCAAAGCTAGATGACAACTCACTGATGTTGGTTTGTACTAACTACTTTAGCACAAGGACAAACCACTAGATCTCAGTAACTAGCCTTAAATGATCATGACCGAGCTCTAATACCAGAAATTAACATGACCCATCATGGACCTACCCATGAAGCTTATGGGAACTTGTCTCACATTAGTCACAATTGGCTAATTGATTACATGTGCACTAGTTCAAGCCTTTATGCTTCTAGTTATTTAATCCTACTATACAGTCATGCATAAGTTTATGCTTTGCCTTGATGAATAAAATAAAGAAATGGTACTTGAAACATTGTCATGGCATATTTTAATAAAAACAAATATCAAAACTATCAAAGCATTCAAAACAATTAAGTGGAATTAACTACACATAATCAATTGTGTGCAAGCATCCACACAAGAGTAGACTATGATTGCACCCAATATGGTCTAGAGTAGACTACTCATACATGATTATTAGAGGCAAACTGGTGTATGAGAACTATACACTGAATGACTATACTGGGATCAAGAACCAAGCCTGCACCTTAGAGCAAACTCCCAATGGCATTCTTCATAAGCCCTCCCATATGCTTCTCTAGCCTCTGTAGGCCAAAAAGATGACTATAGTTGGTAACATAACTTAACTAACAAGTAACCCATAAACTAGAATCATAAAGATTCAAATAAACCAAATACCTGCTCACAAGACTAGCATAACAACCCTCAACAGTTGCTGGCTTAATGACGCCCAAAATTGCACAATGAAATGTAAAGGAGTTAGAATCAAAGATTCTCAGTAAGGGGTCTTAAACCTGCAAAAAAAATCCTAAATACTCATCATATGAGAACATATGTAACCTGTTGTGAGCTCATACAGCCTAAGGGTCTAATATATGTGTATATACCTAGGTCCTTTAGGACCTCTCCTCATCCTAATCCTCCTCACAGGGTGTCACTCAGTGCCCAGCAAGTTCTGGCCATTAACTCACTCCTAGTAAGCCTTAGCTTACTGACTAATGTAATGATGTAGCCTTCCCTTAGTTGTTGTGGAGGTGAACATGGTGGATGCTTCTTGCTTGCACTGTAAGAAATCCAGTAGGCGTACTAGGCCTCCACATAGTGCCTCAAGTCCTAAGACTTGACTAGGTCACTTGTGTACTCTGCCTCCACCCATTTAACCTACGAACGTTAAACTAGGCATCCACTTGTACCTCAAGGCATGGCCTGGCCAGGCAACTAGTGCACTAAGCCTTCATCCATGGTGCTCCCTTATTCACCATTACTTGGTTCACACTAGTGGAGTGGTCACGATCATGGTTGGACTCATTCAGTAGGTTCTTTAGAACCCTAACTAGGTGCACTAAGGTTTTCACTTCAAGGCCTCAAATCCAAACTCTCAACTAGGCTTTCGATGGTACTAAACCTTACACCCAACTATTGGTGCTCTATTATGGCCAACCATTCCTTTAAAACTTACCTTCACTTTGAGTCAAAATAACTTTAAAACTAGGCCATTTTAAGTGTAGTGAAGGCATGGAGGTGATACTAGTCCCTCCTCACTTCGTGTGGAATCTTGAACCACCTCAATCAGACACCCGAGAAAAAAGTTATAAAGAAAATAAAATCGGGTGTCAATGCTATCTTGGCATCGCCATAGTTGTCGACATTTTGCCAATTTCTAAGGTATTGGCGATGTGTCATGGGAACTCATATTGATTGGCCACACATGATAAAACCTGTGAAATGCCAAGAAAACTTCAAGTTTTGCTGCTATGAACTTTGAACACTTTCCAAACATACCAAACATGCATCGATAGCCTTCAAACTTGACTTACATGTAGTGCACGTTACAGAGACTACAATCCACCATTCAAACTGATCATATAGTGTCCATAAACACCATACAAATTGTTAAAAACTCATTAGCCCAACAAGGTCATCACCATCCACCAATTGATGCCATTCATCAAACTACTTGAATTTAACAAGAAAATGAGCTAAAAATGGCATCAATTATGCTTGAATCATAAATCCCTTACCTTAATAACATAAGAACTAGCAACAATCAAGCACCGAAAGCTTCAAGCTTCAAGTGCAAGGCTCTACTAAAGTTTCCTATGGTTCCAAGCAAATTCAACTTATACGGAACCAATTCAAGCTTATTCTAACCATAACCAAGCTCATGGAAGCTCAAGAAATCAAGAACAATCAAAGAATAACAAGCCCTACGCAAATTTAAAGCTTACCTAGCTAAAAAAACATGATTTTGAGCTCAAACCAAGCACCCCTTGCAAAAAACAAGCTCTCTTCCACTTGCGTTCTTCATGAAACTTTAATTTCCACCAAGACTTGATGTTATGGGTGAGATTTGGCTTTGGAATTTAGGAGAACGAGGAGAGCTAGGGTTTGGGAGGTTAGGGATGATGAATAATGACTGCCAAAATCTTCAAAATGGTTTAAATAGCAAACTTCTCAGTTAAACCCTTAAACTTCTTTAATTTTACCAAAAAGACCCCAATGCTCAAACAGTGCCATAGGATTTGGCAATTTAGCCCAACTCTTTGGTTTCTCATCATTGAGGTCGAAAAGATCAATTTAGGAGCTTAAAACCAAACTTATCACCTTGGGGTACAAAATGACCATTTTGCCCCTAGTGACATTAGATACCAAATTAAACTAGGAACCATCTATCCTTTAGATAACTTACTTGATCTTGCTAATTCACCTTTAATCACGAAATTTAAACTATGGATTTATGAGCTTACCTTACCCACTGAGCATTCCGCTAAGAGGGCTATAACACCTTTTTCCCAGAGTTGGTCACATATATTTTTTGAATGTGGAGTAGAGAATCCTTCAAAAGTGGGTCTTACGGATTCTTTGAGGGTGGTGCTTAGTAAGCCATTGAGGTTGTCTTCATGGGTGGTAGCCCTGCGGCTATCACCCATCGGGGAAGCCGAAGCTGTGTCTTCAGCATTAATCATTCAAGAGCTTCCCATGGAAATCCTGCTATTTGGGTAGCTGAAACTACTTCTAGAGAAAAAACTTGCTTCTTCTAGGTTTTTAGCCCGAGAACTTTTCTTTTGGCGAACTTGTATTTTCAGCATTCTCCGAGGCTCCTTATTTGTGTTCTATTCATTGGTTTTGAGCCCTTGGTGAAGGTGTTACTCCAAACCAGTTTCTTGCTTTCGGTGAGTTCACACCTTCGAAATATAAGGAGTTGTTTTATGTCCTCAAGCCAAACTCTCAATTTAACTAAGGTTCCACCTTTAGAGGCAAGGAGCTATTTTCCCTTCAAGGTTGTTTTTTTTAATTCCTGCCTTCCACCAGTGAACCGTTCTATCTTCTAACTGAGCAGTCTAGTCATTTCGAGTTAGGCAATATAGGCTTGCTAGCATTAGAAGGTGTGCCCTTGCTTCTCGTATCGTGTAACACGTGTCATCAGATCATTGGTGATCAGTTCTGTCCATTACATCGGTTACGTCCCTTTGCTTGCAGAGGGTCATTATGGTGACACTTCACCTGACTCCCTCAGTCTATATAAAGCCTTTTCCCTTCAGAGTTTCCCCACTCTTTTACTTTCATTCCTTTTGCTCTCGGACTTCCTCTCACATCCCAGCTTTTTCTTGTGGTGGCATTAGCAGATGAGTGATTTCTAGCAAGTTTCACAGCGCTTTCTGACATTTCCCCTATTTTCTAAATAGGTGGGTTTCCTTCCAAAGTTGCTCTTCTTATTGATTTTTCTTAATTTTTCATTCATTTGTCCAAGGTTAGGGTCTTAGTCACTTAGTATTTCAGCCAAACAAGCCAAGGTTACCACTTTTCCTAAGAGTTGTCTCCCTTTCGACTCCCAAATAAGCTGTGCGACTTCAGAGAAGTTGGAGAAATGAAGACTAAAATTCTTTCTTCCTTCTTATGCAAAAATTTGACTGCCTAGTCATAATGAACTAAGCTATCTTCATCGATCAGAGGAGGTTACCGTCTTCAAAGCACAACTAATGGCGGGTCTCCATTATCCCCCTCTAAGGGTGCTCTCCGACTTCTACTCTTTCCACGGTATAACCGTCAATCAGATGTCCCCGAACTCCTACTCCTATTTTAATGCCTTCCTGTGTATGAGTGGAGTCTTCAAACTTGTCCCATACTTCATCTTCTTTCTCTAATACTACAAACTTCATCCTATCACAAAGGGGGGATTTTACTTCTTACTCCCTCAGGGATTCGAGAGCAAGAAATTTACCTTTACCTTTGGCACCAATGATAGTTGGTGATGATGGCAAAAGAAGTACTTCTTCATGGAGACTGATAAGAAGTGGAAAGGTCTTCCAGCTCAATGGGCTTTGGGTACCATGGCCACCAATATAGTGGAGCCGAGGAGGTTGTTAACTCTAGAATAGGAGTCTTAGTTTGAAGAGTTTGATAGTCATATTTGGGCTGTGGTGGACTGGAATGCCCAGGCACCTTCGTGCTCTCTCTACCCATTCCCCTTTTTCATAAAGCTTTATGACCAAAGAGGTTCATCAAGAGCTTGGGGTTATCATCGAACAAGTTACCGACAAAGATATGCCAAAGCCCTCAGTGGACAGAAAGAAGTCATGGCTTGTTCTTCTCCTTCAGTGTGAACTTTCTTACTCGAGCCTTGTAAAAAGTAAGCTGATCTTTCAGCCATAGTATTAGAATTTTGTATACTTACACTGATATTTTCTCTGTTGCAAAGATGGGCGATAAGTCTATAGCCTTCTACAAAAATTTGTTCCTCGGCCAAGCCGAGAAAGGGGAGTAGTAGAATAAGGCTTTAAAGAGAAAGAAGGGGCCAGCTAGTCCGTGTTCAACTCCGAAGTTGAAGAAAACTAAGGAGGTCTCAATGCCCCTCCTCTCGAAGACCAGACTGAGGCGCCATACCAAATGTCCGTCGGTGCTGATAGGTCCTCGGAGGAGGCCATCTTTTCAACCCCTTTCAGTCCTAATGCCACTGTTGAAACCTTAAGGACCTTGTTGAGGGAGATTTTGGTAGAGGAGGCCCAGGAGAAGCAAAGATGCAAAGGGAAAGAGATTTTGATGGAGAAGATGCTGAACTTACAACAGGTTTGTCTCTTAGCCATTCATATATGATTTTTAGATTTTTTGGTATTCTAGACTTTGTAGATGAATGGCTAAGAGATAATGTAATAAAGGAACTTCGGCCTAATCTTGTAGAGGAAAGGGCCCAATTGGTGTGTATGATGGACCACCTTCGGAAGTGGTCCATTCAGGACTCAAAGATTTCAAAGGACAAGGTCCTAAGGGAACCTTCCAGGACCTTTACCGAGGACACGTACTTTTTTTCTAAGGATTGCCAAAAGATGGTTCGCCAGATGGCGAGGGCCATCATAACCAATGCCACCTTTTAAACCTTGACCAAGGACTGCCCGAACGAGGAGATCCTTGTAGCTCGGATGACCAAGCATGCTACTCAGGTAATCCTTAGTACTTAGAAAAATTTTGATTTCTCAAAGTCTTCAACGTTGTTGTAGCTCACAACAGGTATTTTCCACTTGCAACTACTGGCATATGGAGGCTACTTTCGGGCTTGGGCAACCAAATAGTCGGCCATCTAAAGTCAATCAGAGGAGAACTTGGCCAAGGCCAAGGAACTATTTGTGATTTTGTTAATAAGCAGGGTGAGCTTAACAAGATTACAAAGGAGGGCCTAGCCAAGGTTCACCAGGAAGTGCTAGAGAGCCAGAGGAGGGTAGTTGAAGAGTTCTCCTCCAAAATTTCCAACCTCGATACGAAGGTCAAGGAATTTTCATCGGAGGGTGAGGCCCTTTGGAAGGACAAAGACGATGCCGTAGCCAACCTTACTAACGCTTTGGGGATCAACTCTAAATTCCTTGCCAAAATTAAGTGGTTGAAGAAGGAAAAGAAAAAAATAAAAAGATGGAGAAGGAGGTTGAGGCACTAAAGAAGGAGCTGGAGGACCGTAAGGCTGAGAAAGCTGAGGCAAATGAGCTAACCAAGTCCTCATTCCAAGATAGCTTTTGCCTTGTCTGTTATCAGGTCCTCTCGAAGTACCCTGACGTCGACCTCTCTTTCTTAAGAGCCCTAGACATCCCCAAGGGACCATCCTCAATATGGTCCAAGGTCGAATATCTCAACCTTCCTGCCTCCCCTTCTTCGGTTAAAGATGTAAGTGATAAAGATGAGGATGACACCGAAGGTGCAGATGCCAAGGATACAAATGCCGAGGACCCAAAAGATGGGTCTATTAACCCATAGGATGTAGGTTTTTTGTTTGTACTGTTTTTCTTAGTGGAACTTTATTTTAAAAAATTTGGCTAAGTCCACGATGGGTACGACCTCTAGTGTTATTCCAACCTTCGGCGTTTAACCATCTTTGACTAGTTACCATATTCAGTAGTGTAGGGCTCAATACCTTCAATCGTGTACTACCTTTAAAAAATTATACTAAGGATTCACAACCTTAGTCTTTTCCCAAGGTAATGTCCAATTCTCTTTGGTGAGTTATGGATGTCATTCTAAGTGTTTAATTATCAACCATATTCGGTTAACCATATTCAAAACCAACCATATTCGATCAACCATACTTGGACAACTTGCTTCGTATGAAAACACTTAGGTACCATATTCGGTCATCCACCTTCGGCAAAACATGTATAATATCACTTAGGTACTTTCAGAATCAACCATATTCAGTTAAACTCCTTTGGAAAATTCTAAGTCTAGAATTTTTTCAAAGAGTCAGAATGACAAATGTTCTTTAACTCTTCTCCTTCAACATTTCCGAGCTTATAGACACCTAGCCAAACTTCTTTGATGACCAAATATGGTCCTTCCCAATTTGTCTGAAGTAGGCCATGAGACGGTCTTCAGGGTTCCAGTTATGCCTTTCAGAGAACAAGGTCTCCTTTCTTGATCTTTTTAGGTTTGACATGCGAGTTCACAGCAATGGTTTTCCTCTGCTGAAAGGCTTTTCTTCTAAGTTTGGCTATCTCTTTATGTTCATCTCTTAGACCCTTACCTCAATGCTTGGCCCAGGCCAAAAATTGTATGGAAAATACATTAAAAACATGAGGGACTCAAATGAAAATGTGGATAGTGGTGTAAATGCACAACTGAGAACTAATAGGTCCAAAATGCACATGACAAAGAGTTTAAGTGCCAATGGCAGAGAAAAAGTTAAGAGCCAATTTGCACATGTCTTTCGGGTGCTAAAACTTACACTTATGTTAACAAGGGATTAGTGGGCACCATGCAAAGAAATGATGCAATCGAGAAGGGCATTATTCCCAATTATGTGCCACGTGGTTCATTACTGAACATGCATGCTTCCATTAAGAGTTAAGCCATGATTCAGGTCAAAGAAGTCCTAGTTTTGGGTTTAACCAAGTTCTTGGAAAAGTTTGGTTGTTTTGGTGTTGAAGTGCTGGATTCTTGTCAAATTGGTGGTGAATTGAAGCTTGGAGTGGAAAACAAGCTTGTATTTGGTGCTTATGGTATTAGGCGACCTTGGACTTGAAGTTTCAAGCTTGGTATTGGAGATTCAAGTGGTTGGACGAGAGCTCAAGCTAGTGATTTCGTAAGGTTTCATGAAATTCTACTTGATTTTGGTAATGATTCCACGTTCAAGTCGATTAATGGCTTCTAAGTGATAGTGTTATGAGCTATATGATCTTAGATTGCTATATGGGGCCTATTGTAACCTTCGGGTTTATGTGGTTTCTTGGCTAGATAGTCAATAATGGCAAGTACTAAAGTTCAAGGTAAGTAGGTGAACTTATCTTTGAACCTGGAGCCCTAGCAGAATGGAGATGGAATTGCAAAGCTTGAGGTGTAGGGATTATGTGTGTGTACTTGCTAGTTGTTTCAGCCAAGACGGGCATTGTGTTGTGTGCCTTGTTGATTGGATGCGCTTCCTAACCCCTTTTTGGTTAGTGTTATCTTGTATATATGTCTCGGTTAGCATGTGTACATGTTATTATGCTTGTGTTTTCTTGTGTTTTCATGTCTTCCTTGCAGGTTAAGTAAGGCTTTGTGGAAGTTAAGCTTTAGGGCTTAACTAAATTAGCACATTGAGCTGTAGTGAACCTTACTAAGTTTATAAACTCATGCCCCTTATTGTATATATTTCAAGAAAAGGTTTAAATCTTGAGGGATTGTGTGTGTGGCTTGTGTGCCAAGTTATTGCACATTTTGACGAGGTTTATGCCAAAACCAAGAGCTCAGCTTATAAGTACAATGTGCGGGTCTTATGTTTATGGCTCAAACTTATGTGTTTGAGTTTTGTAGGCTTTGTATAGAGTTGTGGGACAAGTGTAGGAGGAGCTATGGATGTGTGTTCATGGGCATTAGTGTGGTGGTTTGCTTTTATGACTATGAATTTGGTTGTAGGACTTCTCCCTCAATGCTTGATTTTGTATTGCACCTTCAAAGTGCTTCTCAGGTATTATAGGTGAACATGTACTTGTAATGCATAACTTGAGCTCATTTTGGTTTGTAGGTACTCTTGGTATGTTTCCAAGTAGGTAGTACTTGTATGTAGGCTACTTTTGTGTATATTTAGCCTTGGTTGAACAATGGTTTTGTGTATATACTATGGATGGATGGAATGCCAAGTTATGCTCGTTTACATGCCTTGGAATGGTCCTTGAGTTAAACGTCTTATGTTCTTTGTCTGGTTGAATGTAAAAGGACATGAAAAGTGTGATGTCAAAACTTGAAATGATATGAGCTTCTTGGTTGCCATGCACTGAATAGCACACTTAATGAGAACACACCATACACACTTAAAGATAAAAGTGTAATTCCTTGCCTTGTGTTGCAAGTTATTGTTAAAGCCTTGCCTTGTGTTGCAAGTAACTTATGGGCCTTGCCTTGTGCTGCAAGTAACTTATGGGCCTTGCCTTGTGTTGCAAGTAAAGTATACAGAACTACTTAGTAAGCCTCCTGGGGCACCTCCCAGGCTTTAACCTTAAGAAAATCATACTTAAGCTACCAAATTGAAAGTTGGCCGAAACTAAAGTCTACCGATAACACTTAAAAGTGCTTGTGTTCAATAACTTTCATGGTAGTATGGTGAATGGTACTGTGAGTGCATAGGCTGGGGCCTGTGTGGGGTGTGACGTCGTTAATTATATTTAACTTGGCTCTTAAACCAAGGTTGTTGCCTTCTTTGTCAAACACCTGCATTCTGATAGATAGTATAACTTTGACAAGGATAATGGCCCTAGTGCTGAAGACAAATGAGAAAGGTGTTTCTCCAGTAGCTCTTCTAGGGGTTGTTCGATAACTCTATAGTGCACTCGGGAGTTCCCTTGGCCTTTTTCCCTTTGCTTCTTTCAACCTCTTTTTTAGACCATCTTTTATTGTGCTATTACACACTTCAACTAGTCCATTGCTCTGAGGATCGGCAACTAGGGCGAAGTGCAATTTTACCCTGAGGTTGGTTGAAAATTCCTAAAATCCTTTATGAGTGAACTGGGAACCATTATCCATTACTGTCACCCTCAGGACACTGAATCTGCATATGATGTTCTTCCAAATGAATCTCTGTATGTCCCTCCGCAAAATTGCTGCCATAGGCTCTACCTCGATCCATTTAGTGAAATAATCCACTGCAACTATGTAGAACTTCACTCATCTTCGAGCCGTTGGGAGAGGCCCAATGAGGTCAATACCTCAAATAGCGAAAGGGCAAGGGTAGTTTGTCAAAGTTATTGCCTCGGAGGGTACTCTCGGGATGGGTGCGTGTTGCTGGCACTTATCTCATTTCTTGACGAACTGCCTTGCATCCCTCCTTAAAGTTTGCTAGAAATATCCTTATAGAAGAAGTACCCCAGCAAGGGCGTCAGTCCTGTTGTGAGACCTAAAGACCCACTCATGGACTTCTTTAAGGATTGTCTTGATGTCCTGTTCACTGATACACCTTTGCAGTGGGTTTGTGTACCCTTGTCGGAACAGTTCTTCCCCGATCAGGAAGTATCTACCTGAGCAATTTCACACCTTTGCTGTTACCACCTACACAAAATGGGAAAATTACAGCATAAGGACTTAAACTTATATGCTTTAATTTTCACCATAGTGTATGAATTGTGAAGTGTAAAGTATTCAATATACACTCCCTTAAATTACAAAAACAATGATAGCTTGGTGCTTAAGAAAGCATTGATATATTGACTGATTTTCAAGTAACCTATGGACTAAATTGTAAGGTTACAAAGATTGGGTACTCAATTGAATAAATTTCTAAATATGGCTATGGAAAGGACATGGATGGAATTATGAAGAAAGAACATAGAAGGAATTAAATATATTGTTGGGGACCAAAGTGCTCGAAGAGGCAAAGTTTGTCATTTATAGCATAATGACAACTAAGGTGCTTAAGTGTCCTAGATTTTTCCAAGGTGAAAATGAACATTGACCAAGGTTAAAATAGGCCAAAATATGTCATTTTCCTAGCCCAAATGGCTGGCAAAAATATTGTCCAGGTGTAGCTTGAAGTTTGCAAAATTTGCAAACATGCCATTACTAAAGATAAATAAAGAAAGAAAGATAGAAACAAATCATTTTCACCCATTTTCTTCCCAAAATTCGACCTCCACCTGCTAGCCTCATCTCTTTGACCTCCACCATTCACCATAGCCATCTTACTACAAATAATCAAGAGAAAGCAAGAGAAAACAAATGAAGCATCAAGGAAGGCTATAATCCCTAGTTTTCGGGTTTACAAAGGGTTTATTGGATTTCCAGGAAATGGTAAGGTTTTTATCTGGGTTTCATGGCTGTTTATTGTTCAATATAGATGCCCAAACATCCATGAACCTAAGACCTTAAGCTTGGAAGAGAGCCAACAGCTTGATGAACCAAGTTTAGGTTAAGGGAGAAATTGCACCAAGGGTTTCAACCCTACAGCTTTGGTGCTCTGTTATGGCAGTGAAATTCAGGGTTTCTAGAGCCCAAGTTAGTACAAAATAAGACCTAATGACCTCTTAATACAAAGCAATAGCTTGAGGAGGGCCGCCATAGTGAGTTCTTAATGTTTAATTGAATGATTATGGACTAACCTTAATGTGTTATTGCTGCCAGCATTTCATATGTTTGTATTAATAGTTTTCGTTTGAATTTCTCTGTTAAATTTCAGGTACATGAACTTCCATATGTCTAGTTTTGATCTAGAAATTTTGGTGATTTTAGGAGCACAGTTGGTATTTTTAATGGTGGTACATATTGTGTTGTGCAGCAGCTGTCCAGAATCCTGTTTTTGGAGTCCATTGTGTCTCAGGACCTCTTGTAACCTAGGGTGCATATTTAGCTGAGTTTAGATCAGATTGTAGTGCACGTATGCATGTACATATAGTGTATGTAAAATGAGACAAGTATGTGAACATTTGAGTAATGTTTTGGCTATGTAAGTGATGTGGTGCAAAGCTGCCTACGTGTGAATGATGGGCTGCTTACTTGTAAATTCTGTTTTGGACACATAAAGTTGTTAAAAGAAGTGGAATGTAATTCCTATGTGTAATCGAAATATATGGGATAGCCTTGGAGGGCTTCCCCCTTGTGAATGAAGTGTTTGCATGGTTTGGAAAATTGTATGGGCAAAATGGTCCAAAAGTTGCCAGAATTTTGACTCTGGATCTAAAGTTTAATATCTCCCTGTGTAGAATGAATCTTGCTATGAAATTCTCACCACAGCTAGAGGAAATCTAGTGGGTTGACTAGGCTTTTGAATTTATGGATTCAGAGCCCTGTAACCAAAGATATGACGTTGCAAAGTTGGCTGAGTTACTGTTCATTTGGTCAGAATTTTGTAACCAATTTAAAAAATCCATAACTTGGTCCATAGGTGGGCTATTGATGTAAAAAAAATTCCTTGGTTTAATCTAAGTCTGTAATTGATAATGGAGCAAATAAAACAGGGGGTATGTGGCTAGAATGATACAGTTTATTAGTGGAAGTTACAGGTGTAGTAGCTGGTTACTAGAACTTAAGAGGATTGCCTAATGTGTGGAAGCCAAAACTAAGACTTGTGCTAGTGTTTTCCTTCTTAGCTACCATAGTGTGCATAAATGTAAATATGTGTGTTATGGTTGGACCAATATGCATGTATTTAGATAGTGCTCATGAGGGTCACTTGAGTATGTACACTAAGGGTGTTGTTCTGATAACCTACAGAACATTACCAATCCTGGGAGTTTAAATGCATAGTTTGGCACCATAACTGGACTACCCCGGAGTGGGTAACATTTGCTGCTTCAAGAGGGTCTTTGAGTAATTTTTAAGTTGCAATATACTTTCTGATAGGATCCTTCCATCCTTTATCTGAGACTATAATTGCCATTATTGCTATGTTCAGGTGATCCAGTACTTCGGTGGACTCTTTCGATTTGGCCAAAGTATCTGCTTCCATATTTTCTTGTTAGGGTACATTTTCTATTTGTACTCTGTCCAATTCTTGTATAAGCACTTTTACGAGATTATGGTGCTTTTCCAAGTTCGGATCTTTTGGCCTGTAGTCCCCCATCATCTGCCAGACCACCAGTTGAGAATCGCTGTGGGCCTTTAGATTTCTCGCACCAACTCTTTTTGCCAATCATAAGCCTACTATGAGGACTTTATATTCGGCAATGTTATTGGTGACATTGAAACTGAATTTGATGGCCTTTGAGGCTTTCATACCTTCAAGTCCACAGAGAATTACTCCGGCTCCTTGGTGTTCAGATCCTAAGACTCCATTGATGAATAATTTCCACTCAAGTTCATCATTCCTGAGGTTTCCTAGGGTACCTTTGGTTTCAGGTATCACAGCAATGAAATATGTCGGTGCTTGGGCTTTTATTGCCCTTTTTGGCTCATACGTGATATCATACTCACCGAGCTCAATGCACCACTTCGATAATTGGCCCAAGTGGTCTAGCTTCCTCATGACATCTCGAAGAGGTAAGTTACTTTTCACTGTGATAGGATGTCCTTGGAAATAAGGTCAAAGCCTCTTGCTTGCCAATACTAGGGCATAGATGGCTTTTTCCAGAAGAGGATACCTAACTTCGACACCATGCAGGGACTTGCCCACATAGTACACTGGCCAGTGCTGCCCTCGTTCCTCCCTAACCAGAACCAAGCTTATGGCTTTCTCAGTTACTGCGAGGTAGAGGATAAGCAGTTCTCTTTCCATGGTTACCGAAGTGTTGGCAAACGGGTCAAGTAATTTTTATGCTCCTCCTAAGCATTCTGGCTCGTTCCAAGGGTGCTCCCCGGCTCCAAGTTTGCCTTCATTTTTTGCTGCTTTTATATGTACTTTAAAGAATTGCCGACATTGATCTCCATATCTAGATATGAATCTACTAAGGGAAGTTATTCTTCTAGTGAGCCTTTGTATATCCATTGTTGTTGTAGGAGTTTGGAAAGCTAGCAAAGTGTCAACTTTTTTAGGCTTGGAATTTATACCTCTTTCGGATACCATGAATCTGAGAAATTTGCCTACAGCCTGTCATAAGCCTCTTTGCCTATAATCCTATCTAAGTCCTACAGGACCCCAAGAACCTTACATTAATTTAGTGCTAGGCCTGCACAAGTTGCTCCTTAGTGGGCATGCTAATTAATTAAATCCTTAATGCATTACTATTTTATACTATGCCTTACTATGGCTATAGATCAATGACCATAAAAACAAAATATACTTAGTGCATCTAGCCAGCATTTCAAAATATGCATTTATATAAAACATACTATTATTCACTATGAATCCATAAAAGCTACCAGGGAACATAACCAATAGTTCCATAGCATTTACCAAAGGCATAACTTCTGCACACATATATACATCTTACACAAAAGTGTTATACATATGCTACACACTGAGAATCTGGGAATCCGAGCCCACCTGAGTTACACTACCAAAAGAGATCACTATAGTGTTCAGGGACCCCCTACTCTTTGCCTCTAGCATTAAAATACTAATGACATTTCCTTCTATTAGTTGTTAGCCCCAGATTTATTAGTATCAGCACATAAAACATATAAGGGATGTGAAAACCAGAGGTTCCCAGTAAGGGTTATAACATGCAAAAAAAATAACAATATGGGAGCATGCATTATATCCATAAGGATGTCTATATATATGCCTGATGCACTTGAGCTCAAATCATAGTGCTAGGAATTTGTATTATTGGCCAATAATCATGGGAGTAGCTAATTCCCATAATTCCTTTAACCATTTGTCTTGCAATTGATAAGCCCAACTTGTCCATACAAATACTTCTTTGAAAACTTCTTAGTATTTGCTAAAATCCCTTATTTTATGTATAGGAGTGAACTATTTGCTTAGTTAAATGCATGTGTTAGTGCTAGCATTCCAACATTTGGTGAGTGGTTGAGGACACCTGCCCCTCTTAGGTTCACCTAAGTCTTGGCCCATCATGAGGACCTTAGGTCCATGTTGCCTATACATGGAAGTTTACAAACATCCACTTACACATTTCATATGCACTTCATAGTTTGGTTTCCTACCAAACCCAATCATATAAGCTTCTTAAATAGGCATTAATACTCAATTTACATGCTTGTTAAATCCATCAATAATTCATCCACTTGATATACAAGTATCTTAGCCAAATTTGCTTAACATATAAGCATACAAATCAAGCAACCCTTACCTTAGATAGCTTAATTTGCAAGCTTCAAGTACTTACCCTTTTTGCCTTGGCTTCAAGCTAAAATTAGGACCTCTCTTAGTGGCTTATTCCCAACACCTATATTGATCATTTTAAGGACAATTTATCATTTTTAACAATTGGAAATAGCCCCTGAAACAACCACAATAGCCCATAATTTTCTGTCTCCAGTTTGCCTATCTTCTAGTTCTTTACACTTTTAATAGTGTAAATGCAGCCCAAATCTTGCGCTTTTTTTTTGTCTTGTATACTAGTGCATAAGCAATATTATAACAACCAACAGCCACCAAAATTACTGGAATAATACAGTTTATTCCTGGAAGTAATTACAATTTCAGCAGCTCCAAAACTTTACCTTATGGCACAATATGGTTCTCATGGTTAATTCACTGCCCAGCACCTATTCTCCTACTTCCTAGCCTTTAAATACCAGTTCATAAGTAAGACAAAAACCTTATTGAGCTACCAAAACCCCTAGAACATGAAATTATGGCTGGCTATAAAAGAATTAAATCACACCTAGCACAACACTCCTAGTTTCAGCTACACCAAAATTCCTGCCTTAGTTCTCTTGGGCTTTTAGCTCAGTTGCATCTCAATTCACATATTACAACTAGGAAACACATCAAAAAATTATCCCAGCCATGGTTTCTGCCACAAATATTGTGCGAACAGTGCCAGGAATCCAAAGATGATGAAAACTACACCATAGGAGCAAAATTAACCATCGATATGCTCATAAACACCTTCAAACATGTTGAGCACCTTTGATTTCTATTAAAAACCAAGTCTAACATTAATTTCCAGAATTTACAGAGCTAAACCAAAGCTCAAAATAGGGGAAATAATAGAACCAAACTTACTAGGACAAGAAGCAAGAAATCCTAGCTTAGGATAGCACAAAACTTGATTTTCCTTCAAAATCTTGCTTATTTGTGCTTGAATTTGGGTGGATTGAGCTTGGAGGGATCTTGACTATGGTGGTTCAAAGGTGAAAGAGGTTTTGACTGGATTGATCTTCTGGGTAAGGGAGGAAACAAGTTGGCCGATTAATAGAGCTTATTAAGTAAGCTGGCATGTGCAAGGCGCATGCATGGTCTAAGTGCATACTTTTAATATTTGATTCTTAACTGATAAAACGCTAAAACTTTAGGACCAAGGTTAGTATTACGCTACAGCTTGTTTCTTCACAGATATAATTACACGCCAGTCTTCAGATTTTTCACAAACATCTAATTTAATCCATATTTCTTTAAGGATTACATTTAAACCACTTATGGGCAATCTATTCAATCCAAAATTTCACAATGATAGGGTGCAAATCACAAAAAACCATTACACCTTAAATTTAATATTTTCTTATGCTTTATCCAACCGTGCAATAAAAATGGGTCACTATATGAAATAACCAAAATACCCCTCTTTGCCTGGCTTTCTTAAATAATCGATTTTATTCATTTTTAACTACTAGACCCTGTATTTCCAATACTTAGCTTGCAAATAAATTATCTAATGTGGAATTTGTTAAATTAACTAATTACTTGGCTAATTAGACTTATAGCTCCGATAGTTGTCACACAGCCACCCCAAAGACACACTTTTCTGGGTTAAGGCGGATTCCAAATTTCTAAAGTTGGTGGAATGTTTCCCCCAAGTCTATGATATGATTACTAGGTTGTTTACTCTTAACTATCATATCATCGACGTACACTTCCATATTTCTCCCAATATGGGAGTTGAATACCTTGTTCATCAGCCTTTCCTATATGGCTCCTGCATTTTTAAGGCTGAAGGGCATTCTGACGAGACAGTAGGTCTCGACATCGGTAATGAAAGTGGCTTTTTACTCATCGTTGAGATCCATCTAAATTTCATGGTATACAATAAAAGGGTTGAGGAAGCTGAGTAGACCATATTCAACAGTTGAGTCTACGAATTGCTTTATTGGTGGTAAAGGATACGAGTCTTTTGGACAGGCATCATTTATATTTCAGAAATCAATGCACATTCGGAGTTTACTGCTCCCTTCCTTTGTGGTGAAAACAACATTGCTAATCCAGTTAGGGTAGTTGACTTCCCTTATTATGCCTACGTCCATTAGTCATTGGACCACGGATTTCATTAAATTGTTCTTATGTCCGGAAAGGCTAATTTTTTTCTGCTGAATGGGCCTTTCCTTACGTCTTACCTTGAAACTATGTTGAATTATACTCAGGTCTACCCTGGGCATATCCTTCAGAGAGTAAATAAATCTTTGTTCATTAATAGAAAGGATACAAGTTTTTCCTTGTCACCTTCGGCCAGTTTTTTCCCACTCGAGTACTTCATCCCGGGACAAGTTCTACGTCCTTTATTTCTATCTTTTCAAGATCACTTTTTTCACTCTCTATCTCATCTTTGCCTGATACACTATTCTCTATCAAAGTCCGAATGTCAACTTTCACTGGGCTCCGTCTTGCTTTGACAAAAAAATTTCTTACTTTGGCTTCATCGATAAGTATTTCTGCATCACCCTCCCTCATGCCGAATGTAACAGTTAGATATTTCACATCTGGGCAAATATGAAGATTATTCTATGTCTGCCTTCCAAGGATGGCATTATATGAAGATGGGACACCTATGATTATTAACCTCGTCATAGTAGAGCCAAAGAGTTCTTACTTAGCTTGGACAGAGCTACCCTTTAGCATCAGGCTAGATCAATCCACCCTAGTATTGGGAGTTTTGAGGGACCAACGCTAAAGGTAGGTGCGGTAATGGATTTAAGATGGCCCTTGGAGATACCCAAGTTCGGCAGCAGATGGGAGAACAAAATGTCGGTGTTCAACCCATCATCCATGAGCAGCTTTTGACAATGCAGCTTCTTATCCTTGCCGTGATCAGGAGGGGGTCATCGTGTAGAAATTTCACTATAGACCAACCTTTCCGAACAAGCTTGTTCGTTGGGTTGTCGAATTCCATCATCTTTATTTCCCGAGCTTTCCATTTCCACTCAGCTGAGGGTATTCCACTTGTGATTGTCTAGATTAGACCGGATAGAAGTGGTGGGTGTTTCCTAGGACTTCAATTCTGACATCGGTAAGAATCATAATCCTCGTCCTCTCCTTTCCTATCTTATTCCTTCCTTTCTCGGGATTTAGGCAACAACATCTGCAAGTAGCCATGAAGTCACCCTTGCTTGATCAAATATTCAATATACTTTCTTAGTTTGAACCAATCCTCAGTGTCGTGCATGTGGTCCTAATGAAACTTGCAGAATTTCTTCATGTTCTTCTTGATGTTCGAAGTCATGGCTTTTAGATGTTGGATTGGGGTTCCTTGCCTTTTCATGGCCATCAGGATGTTCATTCTTGTAGTGTTTCCTAGGACCTTAAGCCATGGTTGATCTAAAAGCATAAGGGGAGGTTGACGCTAAAGCCAGTTAAGGGCTAGAGTTCAAGTAGTTACCCTAATTGGTCATCTTAGTAGGTTGCTCAAGTACTGAATTGTACTAAATGTCTCTAGCAACAGTGGTTAGTTTTGTGTTCTGGTTTATGGTTCATGTACAATGATGCCCTTCTGCATCTTCATTGTGAAACATGGTGAACCTGGAGCAGAAACTTTTGGTGAGAGAACGCCTGGATGAAGGGCCTTGCTGGGAAAGACTGCCTGAGACACTCTGAAAAAAAGGGCTAGGAGATCCCTGGAATGTTTTTCTGGGGGAGGAGCCTCTGACGCCCAAGTCAGTGTTTTGAAATGGAGAATAAGTAAGAAGCAGAGAGATTCTTCCTTAGAGTGGGGGATCCCCTTACCTGGGGCGTTTCTCAGATATTTATAGGGAGGTGAATAGGAGAAGTTCATTTGCCACAGCTTGCCTAGATCATGACACGTGTTCAGTTGGATGCGGTCCGTACTTTCAGGAGAGGGGGAGCCTTTAGCCGACCATAGGCCGCCTGGCCAAGAGCCTAGGTCGTACAGGGGTGGCGTGTCAGAGCGTGTCTGAGGGCAGCATGTCGGGGGCTGTATGTGTTGGGTTTCGGGAGCCAAACAGCGCAGCGGAATTTAACCGAAACCCTCCAGGATCCAAGCGAAATGGGGTAAACCGGGTGTTCAAAAATTTTCATACCTAATTTTCGGTTGAGATTTCTCACTCAACTGTAGAGTTGAATCACAAAACCTGAACATTTGATTTGTTCAGGCTCTCTATGGTATCCACACGAGCTTCTCGGGATCACCACACTTCCACCACATCCCGGCAGATGTGTTTCTCTTGCGCTCATGGTGCTAGCTTGCGTCCTCCAAGGAATTGCAAAAGAAGAGTGTAGCTGTCCTTTTGGGAGGCTAGGGCAAAGAGACCTGCGAATTTCTCACTTAAAAGTTGTATTTATAGTGAGACTCAACTTCCAGGCCTAATGGGTTTCAAAGCCCTAATCCCATTAGGCTTTAATTTCGGGCTCACTAATGGCTCAACTCTTGGGCCCATTATTAATACGAAATTAATGTGAAACCATAACCCAAATAATTAGCCCATGCACTCTAATGATCCAAATAGCTCTATGTGTGCGGCCCAATAGGTTCTTGCCATGTTGGCAATTATCATAAATAACATTTATGATCATAAGCAATGAGCGATGTCTAGCAACACATCATTGCTACCCAAGTGACAAGATTGTCGGTGAATCGACTAAACCTTTATGATCATCACCGATATATGCCATTGTCCCTTTGTCCAAGATATCAAGACTAAGCATGAGACATGGAATGTGTCACTCTCGTATAGCCCAATCTTTGGTTTCTTGATTACCGAGTAGACCAACTTAAACTGATGACATTGATATCGTATATCAACTCATCGGACCATGGCCATGCATTTTCTAAGTTTCACTCTATCAAGGGGCCCAAAGATATCACTCCTGTTACATAGGAGGGACAAATCTCATCTTGATCATACAAATCCCTCCGCATGATATGTGACATACCCAATGACCTCCTTCAAGTTCACTCAGTTACGAGCAACAAAGGAAAATGTCAAAGTATGTGACTCACATGTAGGGAACCTTGATGATCTTAGGTCGAAGGACTATATATACCAAGATCACTATGAGAATCACTTATGACACTCATATAATGATCCATGTAGTGTTCTCATGGTGGGTCAGTCCAGTACACAAGTTCTCCAACTTGTACCCATATGTAGACTACATATCTCATATTAGTCTCCACATATGCTAGTCATTATGTATTATTGCAACCCGCTCCACAATAATACTAGACCAGGGACATCTAAGAATATCATTATTCTATGGTTACAATTATGTTTGTTAAGTTACGCAGAAACAAAACAACAAACATAATTGCTGGATTAATGCCTTAATAAAATATCATGACTCAATGTGCAAAAATACAATCATCTCATGATTGGCCTTTTGGGCACAACGCTAACAGTATGAGTATGGTGTGTGAGAGTCTCCTCAGCTGTTTTGTTGTATGCCCATGTGGCCTTTTCGGGGGACCAAACTCCTTCAGAGTACAGGGCTCATTCAGGGAGGTGAGCTCTTCTAGGGGAGGTCCCTTATTTGTACGAAGCATCTTTGCTTGGGCTTTCCTGAGGTTAGGCTCAGGTACCTGATCTGGCACTTTATGAGCACACCCTGACGGTGGCAAAGAGAGTATTCGGAGGTGGTTTTGGCCATGTGACATCGGTGCGAGGCCACCCCCGGGAAGGGTGGTGACTTCTTTTGACCGAAGTTGGTCCCATGGGTTTCCTGAGTGGTAGCGCCTATCCGGCTTGTCCAAGGGTGCTGCAGCCCTCTTTTTGCCAAGGTTTTGTCATGTCTGCTTCGATCGGAGGTGGCGCGCACATGTGAAGTCCTTTTGGGGCGATAGCCGTTCGGCTATCACATGCCCCCCTTCAGAAAATCGAAGACATTTTCTTCGGTTGGGTGAATTCCAGGAGCCCTTTTTGTGGCAAGCGTTGCTTGGTCTTGTTGCCATGATTGGCTTCCATCCAAAGTCTCCTTCTTCCCAGGCGGGAACTATGGTTAACTAAGGCGCCTTACCGAGGTTGTTCCCCTGGTGCTTGAGTGGTTTCCTTGGCTCTTCCGCCGAGGTCACTGTCTGAAGCGCGTACTCCCGCTGACTTTTTCTGTCAGTGAATCGTTTCATCTTTCCTTGTATATGGGCGCGTTACTTCGGATAGGGTTATATAGGTCTGCTAGTTGTCAGGATCGTGCTCTCGTTTCCAGCGTTTGCTTACACATGGCTGCTGATGAGTGGCGAACAGTTACGTCGGTTACATCAATTGCATCTTTTTGCCATCGAGGAGCAATAATGATGACGTTTCGCCTGCCCCCTTTGGCCTATATAAACACTTCTTGCCTCAGACCTTCACACTCTTTTCCTTTGCTTTCGTTTGCTCTAGAACTTTCTCTTATCTTCTTTCCCCTTCCAGCGGCGGTTCTAGCGGTGGAGCGATTTCTAGCAACCCTTGACGACGGCGTCCAGGAATCCAAATTTTAGCAAAACTTTCACTGGGTCTTTCTTTCCAAAGTTCTTCCTTTCTTCTGAAGTCGTTTGTTTCGAAGTTTTGTTTTTCCAATGTCCTTCGATTCTCTTTCTTTATTTTTCCCAGGGTTGCCTCTCTTCTCTTTGAGAAATGTCGAACCCTGCTCCACTGATGACCGTCCGTCCTATTCCCGAGAGCTTTCTCCCCCCTTGAGTCTCATCCATGCTGCACTACTTCGGAGAAAATGATGAAGTGGGTAGCAAAATTCTATCTCCCTACTTACACCGTCCCGAGGTTACCTATCTCGGGCACGTATGGTTACATGGCCAGTTCTGGTGAGGTCACCGTTTACCGATCCTAGCTGAAGGGCAGTCTTCAGTATCCTCCCTCGCGAATGGTGTCTGAGTTCTGCAGGTTTTATGGGATTGCCGTGAACCAGCTTCCTCCCAACTCTTATTCTCACTTCAATGCCTTTCTTTGCATGTGTGGGGTTTTTAAGATAAAGCCCCATTTTCTTTTCTTCATGCAATACTGTAAGCTCCACCCGGTCCCGAAAGGTGGCTTCTACTTCTTGCTTCCCTGAGGGTCTGGGAGGAAGAAATTCACCTTCACTTTCGGGACGAAGGATAGCTAGTGGGGGTGGCAGAAAAAGTTCTTCTTTCTGTCAGTTCCTAAAAGATTGAGCTACGTTCTGACCGCATGGGTTTCGGGGGTGCTGAAGACTGATGTAGTTGACCCTCGGAAGCTGCTGACCTCGGGGTTGGCCATGGAGTTTGACGAGTTCGACCGGTGCATTCGGGTGCTTGCGGATTGGGACCCCAAGGTCCCTCCACGTTCCTTGTACCCCTTTCCCATTAAGTGGGACCCTATGTCCGAAGAGGTCCTTCGGGAACTGGGGGTAATCCACGAGCACAAATTTGACTTGAACCTGCCCGTGGCTATTCTCCCGAGGAAGAAGGCATGGTTGGTGATGCTTCTTCGAGCCGAGATCTCGTACGAGGCTTTTGCCGAGAGTAAGTTATCTTCTAAGTTTTGCTGCCTGTATTCCTTTTGGACTTACACTAATGTTTTTCCCTTTTGTAGAGATGCGCGATCAATTCACGGAGTTTTACAAGTCCCTTTTTCTCGGCCAGGCTGAGAAGGGGGAGCAGACATAAAGGAAGGTGTCTGCAAAGAGGAAAAAGACTTCCGGGGGGCTGTCCAAGCCAAAGAAGGCCAAGGCGGACATCCTTCCCCCTCCCCCTGAAGACGTTGTCGAAGTGCAGGATTAATTGCCTGCCCAATCTCCTGCCCACACTGATCCACCTTTGGATCTTGCCATCCTCGAGACAGCTTTGAGTCTGGATGTTGCAACTGAGACTTCGGTTGAAGGTACTTCAGCTCAAGAGCTTGAGGAGAAGAGGAGAGGGAAGGGCAAAAACATTCTCGACGAAGTCCGTGAAGTGGGCGAGACCAAGGATGTCATCACCGAGGTTCCACAAGGTTCATTCCTTAGCCGTTCCTCTATGAATCTTAGTGTTTTTTGTATCTATGATCTTATAGATGAATGGCTAAGGGATAACGTATTGACGGAAGTTCAGCGTGATCTTGTAGAGGAGGTGACACCTGTTCCCTGGGTGGAAGCTTATGCTTGAAAGAGGGCCCTTCGGGATGGCCATATCCCGAGGGAAAAAGTACCGAGGTAGCCCTTCTGGTCTTTCACAGTGGACAGCCAGTTGATGGTTCCCTAGATGGCGGAGGGAGTGCTGACGAACTCCACCTTCCAGTTGCTCATCGCTGAATGCCTGAACTAGGAGATCCTCGCGGCGAGGATGAGCGAACACGCTGCCCAGGTAGATTTCTTCTTTCCTTCTTTGGGGACATAGAAAAATTTTCTTATGAGTTTTCATTGTCTTTTGACCCTTACTCGGGGCTTTATTCTTTGTAAATCCTGGCATACAATAGATATTTACGAGCTTTGGCAGCAAAACAGACTGAGGCTCGTTCTCGGTCCGAGAATTCTCTAAGGAGGGAGAAGGAATTTTGCGCAAAATACATCTTCAAGTACGGCGAACTGAACAAAATTGTGAATGAGGACGTGGAGAATCTTTGGACCGAGCTTCAAGAGAGCAAGAAGGAGCTCCTTCTTGACTTTTCGGCTAAGGTTGAGGACCTCGGTGCAAAGTGTGTTGTTCTCTCCTCGGAGAACGAAGCCCTTCAGAAGGAAAAGGTAGGACGATGAGAACCTTGCGAAGGCTCTTGATTTGAACGCCGATCTCCAAGCCGAGGTCGATTCAATGAAAAAGAGGCCAAGAAAAAGAAGAAGAAGAATCTCGAGAAAGAGGTTGCTGAGCTTACAGCCGAACTGTCAACTCTGAGTGTCGAGAATGACCGGTCTAACCAGATGATGAAATTGTCTTATCAAGATGGTTTTTGTTTCGCGCGGCATAAAGTCCTTTCTCGGCACCCCGAACTCTACCTCTCCTTCCTGGCTGCTTTGGATTTTCCCACGGAGCCTAGGTGGACGTGGTCGAAGCTGGAGTTCCTCAATCTCCCTCTTGTTGTGCCCGCACCTCCTGATGCTCCTATCCAAGAGAAAGATACCAACGCCGAAGAGGTACCGGATGCTCCGACTCAGGAATAGGCTTTTTCTTCTTCTTTTTTCTTGTAATCTGCTCTCTTGCAATGTTGCCTCAAAACTATGAATGAAAAAATCTTTTCTAAGGTCCCGTTCTTTCCTTCGATCATCACTCTTTGGAAGTTTGTATAATTCTATGTGTGCGTTTTCGGCAAAAATCCACGTCTGAAACCATGCCTTCGGGAAGCTTCATACTGTTCTTCCTTTAGCGAGAATTTTCCAATATGTGGACCATTTTCACTTTTCCGAACGTATTCCGCCGGGTTTTAGGCTTTGCTAAGGAACTAGCACCTTCGGGAAAATTTTAAAAAGTCAATGTGCTAGAAGCCCATTTTAGCAATGCGACCATATTCGGTTTATAAACCATGTTTGGTGACACACATGCTTTTATTTACTGGTGATTTCGGGAATGAGTAATCACAAGCTTTTTTTCAGAAAAAAATGTCTCAGTGTAGAATTTTTTCAAAGAATCTGAACGCCAAGTGTTTTTCAACTCTACTCCCTTGGCATTGCCTAATTTGTAGACCCCTGGGCGGATTTCGTCAAGGACCAGATAAGGTCTGCCCCTGTTTGCCCATAGTACCCCATCTGATGGCCTTCGCGGCTCGAATTTGGCCTTTCGGAGGACGAGGTCCCCCTTCTTAATTTCTTTTTTCTTCACATGCAAGTTAGTAGCGTCGGCTACTCTTTGTTGAAAAGCCTTCCTCCTGAGTTCAGCCATTTCCCGGTGTTCTTCGGCGAGGTCTAGTTTTGCCCTCAAGGTAAGGTTATTTCCTCCTTCGTCAAACACCTGTATTCTTGCTAAAGGCTGTATGACCTCAATGGGAATAATGGCTTCTGTACCAAACACGAGCGAGAAAGGAGTTTCTCTTGCAGCCCTTCGGGGAGTTGTGCGATAGCTCCATAGTACACTTGGGAGCTCCCCTGGCCATTTCCCCTTTTCCTTCTTTAGCCTCTGTTGGGTTTCGGGAGCCAAACAGCGCAACGGAATTTAACCGAAACCCTCCAGGATCCAAGTGAAACGGGGTAAACCGGGTGTTCAAAAATTTTCATACCTAATTTTCGGTTGAGATCTCTCACTCAACTATAGAGTCGAATCACAAAACCTGAACAGTTGACGTGTTCAAGCTCTCTATGGTATCCACACGAGCCTCTCGGGATCACCACGCTTCCACCACGTCCCGGCAGATGCGTTTCTCTTGCGCTCGCAGTGCTAGCTTGCGTCCTCCAAGGAATTGCAAGAGAAGAGTGCGACTGTCCTTTTGGGAGGCTAGGGCAAGGAGACCTACGAATTTCTCACTTAAAAGTTGTATTTATAGTGAGACTCAACTTCCAGGCCTAATGGGTTTCAAAGCCCTAATCCAATTAGGATTTAATTTCGGGCTTAATAATGGCTCAACTCTTGGGCCCATTATTAATATGAAATTAAAGTGAAACCATAACCCAAATAATTAGCCCATGCACTCTAATGATCCAAATTGCTCTATGTGTGTGACCCAATAGGCTCTTATCACGTTGGCAATGATCATAAATCACATTTATGATCATAAGCAATGAGCGGTGTCTAGCAACACATCATTGCTACCCAAGTGACAAGATTGTTGATGATTCGACTATACCTTTATGATCATCACCGATATATGCCATTGTCCCTTTGTCCAAGATATCAAGACTAAGCACGAGACATGGAATGTGTCACTCTCGTATAGCCCAATCTTTGGTTTCTTGATTACCGAGTAGACTAACTTAAACTGATGACATTGATATCGCATATCAACTCATCCGAGCATGGCCATGCATTTTTTAAGTCTCACTCTATCAAGGGGCCCGAAGATATCGCTCCCGTTACATAGGAGGGACAAATCCCATCTTGATCATACAAATCCCTCCACATGATATGTGACATACCCAATGACCTCCTTCAAGTTCACTCAGTTACGAGCAACAAAGGAAAGTATCAAAGTATGTGACTCACATGTAGGGAACCTTGATGATCTTAGGTCGAAGGACTACATATACCCTGATCACTATGGGAATCACTTATGACACTCATATAACGATCCATGTAGTGTTCTCATGGTGGGTCGGTCCAGTACACAAGTTCTCCAACTTGTACCCATATGTAGACTACATATCTCATATTAGTCTCCACATATGCTAGTCGTTATGTATTACTGCAACCCACTCCACAATAATACTAGACCAGGGACTTTTAAGAATATCATTATTCTAGGGTTACAATTATGTTTGTTAAGTTACGCAGGAACAAAACAACAAACATAATTGCTGGATTAATGCCTTAATAAAATATCATGACTCAATTGTGCAAAAATACAATCATCTCATGATTGGCTTTTGGGCACAACACTAACAGCCTCTTCTTCAAGACATCTTTTATTGTCCTATTGGACACCTCGACTTGCCCATTGCTTTGAGGATGGGCTACCGGGGCGAAATGTAGTTTTATGCCGAGGTTAGCCACGAATTCTCGGAACCCCTTGTTAGTAAACTGGGTACCATTGTCGGCCACTATTACCCTTGATATGCCAAATCAGCATATGGTGTTCTTCCAAATGAACTTTTGGGTATCCTTTGCCGAGATAGATCCTAAAGGCCCCGTTTCAATCCACTTAGTGAAGTTGTCCACTGCAACTATGCAAAACTACACCCAACCGGGGGAGCTTGGAAGAGGTCTGATGAGGTCAATACCCTAGATGGCGAAGGGGCAAAGGTAATTTGCCGAAGTTATTTTCTCTGAGGGTAACTTCTGGATGTTGGCGTGTCTTTGGCAATTGTCACATTTTCGGACAAATTGCCTTGCATTCTTTCTTAGGGTAGGCCAAAAGTAACCATGGTGAAGTAGTACTCCGGCGAGGGCGTCTGGTCCCATGTGGGAACCACAGGCCCCCTCATGAACTTCTGGACTGTTCTGACATCCTTTTCACTTATGCACCTCTACAAAAGACTTGCATACCCTTGTCTGTATAGTTCATCCCCGATGAGGAAGTATCTCCTAGAGCGCTTTTGCACTTTTGTGGCCTCGGTAGGGTCTTCGGGGAGTGCCGAAGTTGCCAGGTATTTCTTGATGGAATCTTGCTATGCTTCTCCCGAGGTTGCTATCCACATTAATTCTGTGCTAGGTTGTTTTAGCACCTCGGTGGGTTCCTTGGATTTGGCCAAGGTATCAGCTTGAGTGTTATCTCTTCGAGGCACATTTTCTATTTATACCGAGTCAAACTCTTTAATGAGCTTCTTGACGAGGTCATGATATTTTTCCAAGGTTCAATCCTTTGCAGCGTAATCTCCTTTCATTTGCCAGACTACTAGCTGTGAGTCACTGTGGGCCGTAAGGTTTTTTACACCAACTTTTCTAGCCAGTTTTAGTCCTGCTATGAGGACCTCATATTCGGCAATGTTATCGGTGACATCAAAACCGAATTTTATGGCTCTGGTGGCTTCCATACCTTCGGGCCCCCGAAGAACCACTCCAGCACCTTGGTGTTCGGTGCCTGATGCTCCATCGACAAAGAGTTTCCACTCTGGTTCAATCCTATCTGATCTTCTAAGGTAGCTTCAGCATCCTCGATTTCTGGAATTTCGACGATGAAATTTGCCAATGCTTGGGCTTTTATTGCCCTTTTTGGCTCGTAAGTGATGTCATATTCTCCAAGCTCGATACACCATTTAGACAGCCTTCCTGAATGCTCTACCTTTTTCATTACGTTACGTAGAGGTAGGTTGCTTCGGACAATGATGGTGTGTCCTTGAAAGTAGGGCCGTAGCCTCCTACCCGCAAGCACTGAGGCATAAATGGCTTTTTGGAGCAATGGGTACCTGACCTCAGTGATGTGCAGGGACTTGCTTACATAATAAACTGGCCACTGCCTCCCACCCCCTTCTTTCACTAGGACTGAACTCACAGCTTTTATAGTGACGGCGAGGTAGAGGATGAGAGGTTCCCTTTCCCGCGGTTGCCGAAGTGTTGGCAGACAGGTTAGGTAGCTTTTAAGCTCATCCCAAGCTTTCTGACATTCTGCGTTCCAAGGGTGCTCCTCGATTCCGGAGTTGCCTTCACTTTTGGGTGCTTTGGTAAGCACCTTGAAGAATGGTCGACATCGGTTGCTGTACCTGGAAATGAATCTACTAAGGGAAGTGATTCTTCCCGTAAGCCTTTGTATATCTTTAGTGGTTGTAGGTGTTCGAAAACCTAGTAAGGCTTTGACCTTTTCAGGGTTAGCGTCTATTCCCCTTTTTGACACCATAAACCTGAGGAACTTACCTGCGCACACTCCAAATACACACTTGCCGAGGTTAAGGCGAATGCCGAACTCCCAAAGTCATTGGAAGGTTTTGCCTAAGTTGATGATATGATTACTAGGCATTCTGCTCTTAACTATTATATCATCAACATACGCTTCCATGTTCCTCCCGATCTGAGAGTTGAACACTTTATTCATCAACCTCTGATAGGTAACCCCTGCATTCTTAAGTCCCAAGGGCATTCTAATGTAGTAGTAGGTACCAACTTTGGTGATGAAGGCAGTTTTTTCTTCATCTTCGAGATTCATTCGAATTTGATGATACCCGCTGAAGGCATCGAGGAAATTGAGAAGACCGTACTTGGCGGTTGAATCCACCAACTGATCTATGGCTGGCAAAGGGTAGGAGTCCTTTGGACAGGCATCATTCAGGTTCCGAAAATCGATGCACATTCAGAGCTTCTCAATCCCTTCTTTTGTGGCGATAACCACGTTGCTGAGCCACTCGGGGTATTTACCTTCTCCTATTACCTCTACCTCAATCAGGCACTTAACCTCGGCTTTAACAAAGGACTTCTTATGAGCCGATAGGTTCCATTTTTCTTGCCGAACCGGCCTAGCGTTAGGACATACTTTGAGACTATGGTGGATTATGCTGAGGTCGACCCCGAGCATGCCCTTCGGAGAGTAGGTGAATAGATCTTTGTTCATTAACAAGAAAGACACAAGCCTATCTTTGTCACCCTTGGCCAATTTTTTCCCCATTCGGGTGTTCAGGCCGGGGACCAGCTTTACATTTTCTATTTCTACTTTTTCCAACTCTTCTATTCCCTCCCTTGCTATCTCTTCGCCTGTCATGATGGCTCCTTCAATAACCAAAGTCTGTACTTGGACCTTCACCGGGCTTTGTCCAGCCTTGGTGAAGACCCTCCTGACCTCGGATTGGTCAATGAAGATCTCTGCATCTCATTCTTTAGTTGTGAAGGTGACTAGTAATGACTTTACATCCGGGCGGATATGGAGATTGCCTTGAGTTTGCCTTTCGAGGATTGTGTTGAATGATGAGGGAACATCAATGACAATGAATCTGGTCATAACGGAGGCGAATAGTTCCTCCTGACTCTGAGGTGAGGTCCCTTTCAATGTTAGGGGCAGATCGATATATCCGAGGACTGGGAGCTCGGATGATGGCCCAACCCCAAAGGTGGGGGAATTGACTGTGTCGAGGTCGACTTTTGAAATGCCTAAGTTAGGTAGTAGGTGGGAGAAGATGACGTCAGTGTTGGAGCCATTATCCAGCAGTACTCTTTTGACGTCCCAACTCCCTATCCTTGCCATGCCAAGGAATGGGTCATCATGGGGCAATTTCACAGTGGACCCGTCTTTGCGAACAAGCCTGTTTGGCGAGTTACCGTACTCCATTCTGGAGATTTCTGTTATCTTTCTTTTCCTCTCAGCCGAGGGTATCCCTGTAGTGATGGTTTGGATAACCCCTGCAGATGGCGGCGGATTCTTTCGAGGACTTCAGTCCCATCGTCTGTCGGAATCATAGTCCTCCTCGTCCCCCCTTCTTTCTTCCTTTCTTCCCTTCGGAGAAGGCATTCGCAAGTACCAGCGAAGTTGGCCTTGCTTTATCAGAGACTCGATGTACTTCCTTAGCTTGAAGCAGTGTTCAGTGTCATGGCCATGATCTCGGTGGAATTGATAGAACATCTTCATGTTCTTCTTGTTTTCCGAAGTCATGGCCTTTGGCCTTGGAACTGTAGTCCCTTGCCTTTCTAATGCCATGAGAATGCTGGCCCTCGTGGCATTCAGAAGAGTGAACGTCATTGGTGTCACACCTCACACAGGCCCTGGCCCATAAGTTTCTAGTTTAACTCTCAAACCCAGAACTTAATTTCCAATTCTGCAATTCGGCCAAGTAAGCAAAGACAACATTAAGTCTTATTTTCTTAAGGTGAGAAGCCTGGGAGGTGGCCCAGGAGGCTTTAAAACAAAACCATAGGTTACTTGCAGTAGATATGATGCCCAATACCACTAACTTGCAAAACAAGAAAGGCTTTAATAGTTTACTTGCATCACAAGCAAGGCAACACTTAATGACAATTAAGTGCTTAAATGGTGTGCAATCAAGTGTGCTATCTAAATGGCAACCAAGAAGCCCAGATTATTTACTTTAGTTTAGAAAACACATGTTGATATGCACATGATCTTCTCGGCCAACAAAGGTACATAAAGTGGTTCACAACATTTCATGCTCCAAACTCACATAACCAAGCATAAGTCCATAGCTATTCACATTGATGTGCCAAACCTTGGCCCAAAGCATTCAACATATATACATGCCCAAAATCACCCATAGGATCATACACATAACTTGGCACATAAGTCCAACAAAACCAACACAAAATAGGTATCCAAGACTACATATATACACACAAAATGGTAATCTACCTAGTTTCCATCGTGGCTACATGCCATGAACCCATAAGCAAACCATGCCAAGTTATAGTACAAACCAACAGCACTAATGGTCAAAGAGAACCTTAAGTATTCCATACAAAAGCACACACTGCAACACCAACCCAATTGCCATATTCATAGTCATGAAGGTGAACACTATGATCAGAGCCAAAGTCCAAGTATCCATACTGCACTCCTAGACAGGTCCCAACAATACAAGCCTGCAAACTTAGCATATAAGTCTCGGCCAACTTGTAAAATAAGACTTGTAATGTGCAAAACCCATAAGCCAAGCACACATTGGCACATACCTTGACAAGTAAGCAAGCTAGCACAAAACACAAGCACAATGCGAGCAAACACTATTCAGGCCGAATATCTTTTCCTAAAAGACAAGTAGGATGGGCAGTGAGTATAAAACTCAGTAGAGCTCACTTTCAATACAACTTAATTAAGAGTTTATTTAGTTAAGCTGAGTATACAACTCAAGCTTAACCTCCCAATAGCTCAACTTAACCTGCAAAACAAACGCAAAGACAAGGAAAACCAAACATATACATATACATGCTATAAGAACCGAGGCATATAAGCAACAATAACATAAATTGGGTTAGCAAGCACATAGAATTCACCAAAGCACACGATAACAAACACACACACCACAAAGTGCTCTCGGCCAAAATCTCCATAACATGTGCCCCATGTGCATTTGCACACAAAACTTCACCAAACACTTCAATTCCACTAGAGCTCCAAAATGTCTAGCAAATAGGCCACATTTACTAGCATTTCTAGCATATGTCCAATAGTTAATTAGCTAATCAACACTAAAACCAAATATATTCTCAATAGCCCATCAAGCAACTAAGGTCATTCGGCAATTTTTTTTCCATCACTTAGCTACTCTAAACACTTGAATCATGGTAATTCACCAAGCAAGTCAAGTGTTAAGTGAACCCTACCTCAGATGGCTTTCGGCCGAACACCAACTTTCAAGTCCAAGTGTTCTTCTTTCAAATTAGCCTACCACATAATTAATTAGGCATCAAAAACCCTTGTTCATGGATTAATTACCATGTATTCCAAGGAGAACATCAAGTTACCTTAACTCAAACTCTCGGCCAAATACATATTTGCAAGCCGAAACCTCCTTTGCTCAATTAGCCTATCATAGAACCAATTAAGCATCACAACTCCTTGTTCATGGGACTAACACCATGTAATCAAGGAAAGAACATGAGATTACCTCAAGTCAAGCTTTCGGCCAAGCACTAATCTTCTAAGGCAAAGTGTTCTTCACCAAATTGGCCTAAAATACCATCAATTTAACACTTTAACTCCTTGTTCATGGAACAAAGACCATGTATTCAAGGATATATCAAGATTACCTCAAAACCCTAGCTTGGTTGGCTCGGCCCTTCTTCGTTTCTTCAAGAACAAAGCTTGAATTGGAATGGTCTAGTGCTGAAACCAAGCTCCCAAGCTTGAATTCTTCAACCAAAGCTCTACATGTCTCCAATGTTGCTTGAATTCGAGACCAATTTAGGAGAAGCTCATGAACTAAGCCAAGAACACCAACTAGGCTAGCTCTCGGCCAAAGGAAAATAAAGCCCGAAATGGAAAACAAATGGCTTAAGTGGTTTTGACCAAGTCCGGCCATAGGACACATGTATTCAAGTTGGCAATTAAGCTAACCTTTGGTCTCAATTTTCTTGCATGGTGCAATGTAGTCCTCACATCCTCACGGTCACACATGCACCATTAAAACACTTGTTTCACTTGGCACTTAAGTCACCTCATGGCCTATAATGCCACGCACATGTCAACACAAGTTCAAAAGTGCCATTTTTCCCAAATAAAACCGGCCAAGTTAGTCTAACTAGTGTGAACACTAGTTAGTCTAACTAGTTAAATAATGATTATTGCCTTAGTGGAAGACATGATATGACTAGTTATCATTGTTGTCCACCATACTTGGTCTAGTATTGCACTAGTCAGCATATAAACTTGCATGGCTGAAATCATCATCTCATATTTTGTAGTTTCAATTGCACCACTAAGTTAAGTGTGCAATTTGATCCCCTTTATCTGATTTCTGTCAGTTTTTCCATAGTCCAGTTTCTGTGTGCAGTTAGGACCTAAAAGTTCCCAGCTTGCACATACTTCACTGTACTAGTTCCTATAGTCCTTAATCATTCCTTTATATTCCTTGGCATAAGCCAAGCACTTAGGAGGTACCCCTTTGTTTTCGGGGCCTTCACCCAACCTCATTCTGGTGATGAGGCTGGTGGATTAGTCTTTCGGGCCGGGGGTGTTCCACCTTTGGTTCTCTCATTTTGAGTTCTTCGGCCGTCATGTGCTGTTCAGCCTTTCGGTAGAACTCCCCGAGAGTGTCTGGGGGGTCTTTGGCGAACTCATAAAAGAGTTGGGAGTCTTTCCAAAGTTCCCTTATCATTGCGAGGACGTGAATTTCGGGCCGAAAGTCGGGCATGCTGAGTGCTTCTTGGTTGAACCTTTCAATGTAGTCACGAATGGTTTCCTTCTTCGCTGTGCTACGTTGAACATCTGCACTAGCATCTTGGCCGTTGGCTTGCTGCCAATGAACTGTTGGGTGAAGGTAGTGGACAGCTCCTCGAAACTTAGCAAGGTTTCGTGGGCCAGGGAGTTATACCATGCCGTTGCTGGACCGGAGAGGGTCACCTCGAAACACTTGCAGAGGGTGGCGTCATCTGTGCTGTGGAGCACCATGCTTCACTTTTACTTTGTTAGGTGCGCCTAGGGGTCACTACGTCTATCATAGGTTTCCAATCATGGCACCCTGAAGTCACTAGCCATAGGGGCCTCCACCACTTCCCGCACAATGGGTGTCTCTTCTCCGGTATAAGCGTCGGACAATCTTGACCAGAATGGCTTTCGGGGGAGATCTGCCTCTCAACCTTTTCCAGTCTTCCAAGGATCTTCTCCATGAGGGTAGCTGTGTTAGCTTCCCCTTGCTGCCTGGTAGTCACCGGCAATGGCGAACTTCTTCTCCTTCTCGGAGAGTAACTCCGGTGGCGAGGAGACTGAGACCTTCGGTACGGGAACAGACTCCACCGACAGGAGGTCCTAGTTTCTTTTGGGGCCCTTTCTCTAGTGGGTCGTGCCCTAGGGGGCACGTCTTCCATAGAAGATGCGTTGTGAGAGTCCTTACTCTTAGAACTCTGGTGGGTGGACCTCGAGCTTCTCTCCCGGCACACTGCCGAGGGGGAGGCCCTTCGGACCGGAGGAGGTTGGGGACACCTCTGGTCGAGCTGCTAAGTCATTTCAGTGACGATGGAGAGCTGGAAGTCTCATAAGAAGCCTAATGTCACTGTTAGAGGGCGGTCGTCTTTCGGCGCAAAAGTTTTTACAGTGGGCTACTTGGTTACCCGCTAAGCCTCCGGCGCAGAGGGGGACTTCGGGAGCCCCTTGTCTCTTGAACGTCAAGTCTCTATGACAGCGACCTGAGAAAGGATTCCCAAAGACGGTGCCAAAGATGCCCTTCCGCATCTTCGTTGTGAAACATGGTGAACCTGGAGCAGAAACTTCCGGTGAAAGAACGCGTGGATGGGGGGCCTTGCTGGGAGAAACTGCCTGAGACACTTAGAAAACATGGGTTAGGAGGTCCCTGGAATGTTTTTTTATGGGAAAAGCCTCCAACGGCCGAGTCAGTGTTTTGAAATGGAGAATAAGTAAGGAGTAGAGAGATTCTTCCTTGGAGTGGGGGATCCCCTTACCTAGGCCGTTTCCCTAATATTTATAGGGAGGTGAATAGGAGAAGTTCAATTGCCATCGCCTGCCCAGATTGTGACATGTGTTCGGTCGGATGTGGTCCGTACTTTCGGGAGAGGGGGAGCCTTTCGCCGACCATAGGCCGCCTAGCCAGGAGCCTAGGTTATACAAGGGCGGCGTGTCAGAGTGTGTCTGAGGGCGGCGTGTCAGGGGCAGTACGAGTACGGTGTGTCAGAGGCTCCTCAGTCGTTTCATCGCACGCCCATGTGGCCTTTTCGTGGGACTGAACTCCTTCGGAGTGCAGGGCTCATTCGGGGAGGTGAGCTCCTCTGGAGGGAGGTCCCTTGTTTGTATGAAGCACCTTCAGTTGGGCTTTCCCGAGATCAGGCTCGGGTACCTGATGTGGCACTTTGTGAGCGCACCCTGAGGGTGGCAAAGAGAGTATCCGGAGGTGGTTTTGGCCATATGAGGTCGGCGCGACGACACCCCCGGGAAGGGCGGTGACTCCTTCTGACCGAAGTTGGTTCCATGGGTTTCCTAAGTGGTAGCGCCTATCCGACTTGTTCGATGGTGTTGCGGCATTCTCTTTATCAGGGTTTTGTCATGTTTGCTTCTACCGGAGGTGGCGCGCACATGCGAAGTCCTTCGGGGGCGATAGCTCTTCGGCTATCATACATAGGGTTATTTTTTGTAGAAACATGTTTATGGATTTGGCTAGTTTTACAATTATTTTTAGCTATGGTACTGCCACTATTTTGAATGTTTTCTTTTTTGTTTAGATTTCCATGTCGAAGCTACTCATGCATTATTTAAAGCTAGTATCTAGGTTAGTAAGCTTAGGTCACGTGCATTAGTTTTTATCACAGGAAAAGAAACCAATAATTACAAACCAAAACACAAGAATTTCCTTGAATTCCTAGCAATCCAAGACAGGAGGCGGCCTAGGGCCGCCAAAGTTGGTATTAGAGCTATGGTTGTCTAGAGGCATAGGTAACTAAGACAGTAATGGACACTTGTGGTAGGACATAGTTAGTACTAACGAATGAGTTGTGTACCATAGTGTTGTGCTTGATAGGTAGACTGCTGAACTTATAGGTAGTTGGGTTGGACAAGAACTAAAGGATGTTCTTGCAGTCCTTGTAAATGGCAAGAAATGGCTTATGTGTGGTAAGGCTTCAACCTTTCACTTGTATTTTGGTGTTTCCATTGGAAATTTTGGCATCATTTTGCTGGCATAGTTGTTGCTTTGGTTGTGAGGTAGTGGTTTCTTAAGACCCACTTGCTTGTTGTGGAACCATAAGTGAAGGCTCAAAGGCCTCATGTTGGATTGGCTGAAAGGGTTCTATAGGTTGAATTTCTTTTCTTAAGTTACTTTGGTTGGCTTGGTTGTAAGAATAGCTGGCTAAGTTTCATGGATAAGTTCCTTAGAGTAACCAAGCATTGGACTTATTCAGTAAGATGCTGATAAGGTAAAAAGGTGAGTTTTAATTTTATTTCTAATAATTGTTTGCTGAAGGAAGCCATGGAAGGTAGTGTGGGGTAGGGAACTTATCCAGGGGGTAGAACAGATGGATTGACCTATTCCTTAGTTAGTTACACACCCTAGTGTAGAACCTATATGAGGAGAAATGTTGCTAGGGGTTTAGCCTAACTTTACACGGCTGTCCTTGTCCCCTGCCCAAGAAGCCTGTGAGAACTAATCTCACAGTGGTTGGAATTGGCTAGTTGTATATATGCGCGGATTAAACTCCATCTAGTTGATTAACCTAGAATATACAAAATGCATGCTCTTTATGCTTTGACTTGGATTAAAAAAATCAATAAAACATTGACTTGGCCAAAAGATTTCCATAGAAAACAAGTTCAAATAGGCAAAGCATACAAAATCAACATTTATGTGAGTTTACTACAGATAACAACTGTGTGGGAGCATTCATCCATAAAGTAGACTAATGCCCTCACCAAAGAGGAACCCTAAAGTCTAGGACTCCTCAAAACATAGATAATGGAGCCAACTATGAGAACTATGTATACAAGCCTCAACGGAGATCTTCTTGAACTAACTCCCACCTTGGATGCAAGTCGTAGTGGTGAGTCACAAAAGTCCTTGTCCATGTACTGCTAGGCATTCCGGCCAAAGGAAGACCATAGTTATCACAGTGACGTAACCAACAAGTAATCCAAGTAGACTAGAATCATAAAGATTCTTAAGTGAAATACCTACAACAAAAGCAAACTACCGTGATAACCCTCAACGGTTACCTGGCCTAGCAACTTTAGAATTTGCACAACATAACTAGAGAGTGAGAATTCAAAAATTCTAAGTAAGGGTCTTCACTTTACCTGCAAGAAAAGTTACTAAGGACTGCACATATGAGAACATATGTAACCTACTGTGAGCTCATACAGCCTGAGGGTTTAATTTATGCATATATTTAGGTCCCTTGGAACCGCTCCTCATCTTGGTCCTTGAGCTACAAGCCATAGCCTTGTCCTCTAGTAGGCTTGGGCTGACACGACCCCTCATGGGCCTGCCCAGGAAACCTGTGTGAACTTGTCCTATGTTAGTCACAATTGGCTAATTGATTACATGCGAACTAGTTAAAATCTTTATGCTTCTAACTTTTTAATCCTACTATGCAATCATGCATGAGTTGATGCTTTGACTAATGAATAAAATAAAGAAACAACACTTAAAACATTGCCTAGGCATATTTTGATAAAAACAATATCGAAACTGTCAAAGCATTCAAAGTAATTAAGTGAAATTAACTACACATAATCAATTGTGTGGAAGCATCAAAACAAAAGTAGACTATGCTCGCACCTAAGAGCGACTCTAGAGTGAATTACTCAACATGACCATTGGAGGAAAACTAGTGTATCAAAACTATACACTGAATGATTGTACTGAGATCCAAAACAAAGCTTCCACCTTAGAGCAATCTCCCAGTGGTGAGCTTCGTAAGCCATCCCTTGTGCTTCATTAGCCTCTATAGGCCAAAAAGAAAACTGTAGTTAGTACCATAACTTAACGAACAAGCAACCCATAAACTAGAATCATAAAGATTCAAATAAACCAAATACCTACTCGTATGCGTAGCTCAGCAACTCTCAATGGTTGCTGGCTCATTGATGCCCAAAACTGCACAACAAAAAGTAAAGGAGTGAGAATCAAAGATTCTCAGTATGAGGTCTTCAGCTGACAAGAAAAATCATGAGGACTTAACATACGAGAACATATGTATCCTGTGCTATGAGCTCATATAGCCTGAGGGTCTGATATATGTATATATAACTAGGTCCCTTCAGACCTCTTCTCATCCTAGTCCTCCTTAGGGGGTGTCACACCATGCCTAGCGAGTTTTGGCCACTAACTCACTATTAGTAAGCCTTCGCTTACTGCCTGATGCAATAACATGGCGTTCCCTTTGTTGTTGTGTAAGTGAACATGGTGGATGCTCCTTGCTTGCGCTATAAGAAATCTATTAGGTGTACTAGGTCTCCACATAGTGCCTTACGTCCTTAGACTTAGCTAGGTCACTTGTGTACTCTGCCTCCACCCATTTAACCTACCAAGGATGTACCAGGCTTCCACCTATACCTTAAGGCATGGCTTGGGTAGGCAACAACTGCACTAAGCCTTCATCCATGCTGCTCCCTTATCCACCATTACTTGCTTCACACTAGTGGAATGGCAACAATCATGGATGGACTCATTTATGAGGTTCTTTGGAACCTACCTTAGAGTACTAAGGTTCTTGCATCAGAACCTTAAATACGAAGGGCTGAGTAGGCTTTTGATGGCACTAAACCTTGCACCCAGCTAATGGTGCTATATTGTGGCCAAACATGCATTCAAAACTTGCCTTCACTTTGAGTTGAAATAACTTTAAAACTAGGCAATTTCAAGTTTAGTGAAGGCATGGAGGTGATAGTACTCCTTCTTAGCTTTGTGTGGAATCTTGAATCACCTTAGTTAGACACTAGAGCAAAAAGTTATGAAGAAAACAAAATTGGGTGTCAATGCCGTCTTGGCAACGCGTCGCCACAGTTGTCGATGTTCTGCCAATTTTTGAGGTATTGAAGACATGTTGTGGGAACTTATATGGATTGGCGATGCGTCGCCAAACCTATGAAATGCCCAGAAAACTTTCTATTTTGTTGCTATGAACTTTGGGCACTTCCCAAATGTATCAAACATGTATGGATAGCCTTCAAACTTCACATAGATGAAGTACACATTGTAGAGACCACAATGCACCATTCAAACCCATCCTATGGTTTCCATAAACATCATTCAAATCCTTAAAAACTCCATAGTCCAACATGGGCATTACCATCCACCAACTGATGCCATTCACGAAACTACTTGAATTTGATAAGCAACCAAGCTAAAAATGGCATTAATTATGCGTGAATCATAAATCCCTTGCCTCAATTACATAAGAACTAGCAAGAATCAAGCACCAAAAGCTTCGAGCTTCAAACGCAAAGCTCCACTAATGTTTCCTATGGTTCCAAGCAAATTCAACTTATAAGGGACGAATTCGAGCTCATTCTAACTAGAACCAAGCTCATGGAAGCTCAAGAAACCAAAAACAATCAAAGAACAAGAAGTCCTAGTCGAATGTAAAGCTTACCTAGCTCAAAAATATGGTTTTGAGCTCAAACAAGGCAACCCATGCAGAAACAAGCTCTTTTCCACTTTGGGTTTTCATGAAACTTTGATTTCCACCAAGAATTGATGTTTTGGGTGAGATTTGGCTATGGAAATTAAGAAAAGGAATAGAGTTATTGGTTTGGGAGGTTGGGGATGATGAATAGTGACTACCAAATGGTTCAAAAATGGCTTAAATAGCCAACTTCTCACTTGAGCCCTTCAACTTCTTCAATTTTGCTGAAAAGACCGCCACGCTTAAATAATGTCATAAAACTTGGCAATTTCATTCAACTCTTTGGTTTCTTGTCACTTAGGTTCAAAAGATTAACTTATGAGCTTAAATACCAAAGTTCTCACCTTAGGGTACAAAATGACCATTTTGCCCCTAGAGACACTTAGGTGCCAAATTAAACTAGAAACCATTTATCCTTCAGATAACTTACTTGATCTTGCTAATTCATCTTTAATCAAGGCATTTAAACTATGGATTTATGAACTTACCTCACCCACCAAGCATTTCACTAGGAGGGCTATAACATGGCCTACCAACCTAACTAGTGATAAACCACCAGTTGAACCTCTCTCTTTTATGCTGTACAAACGCACTACGGTTGGACTATTGTAGACTAGGCCAGATTGACCTTGTAGACTAGATGCACTAAGGTTTCACCTTGCAACCTTGTGGCAAATGGCATGGCTAGGTCAGCAAGGGTTCAAAACCTTTCACCCAAGCTAGTGGTACATACTTGTCATCTTTTAAAACTAGTTTCCTTGATTATGGACCCCAAATGTTGGGTTTCCGGAGCCAAACAGCGCAGCGGAATTTAATTGAAACCCTCCAGGATCCAAGTGAAACGGGGTAAACCGGGTGGTCAAAATTTTCATACCAAATTTTCGGTTGAGATCTCTCACTCAATTGTAGAGTCGAATAACAAAACCTGAACAGTTGACGTGTTCAGGCTTTCTATGGTATCCACATGAACCTCTCGGGATCACCACGCTTCCACCACGTCCCGGTAGATGCGTTTCTCTTGCACTTGCAGTGCTAACTTGTGTCCTCCAAGGAATTGCAAGAGAAGAGTGTGGCTATCCTTTTTGGAGGCTAGGGCAAGGAGACCTGCGAATTTCTCACTTAAAAGTTGTATTTATAGTGAGACTCAACTTCCAGGCCTAATGGGTTTCAAAGCCCTAATCCAATTAGGATTTAATTTCGGGCTTAATAATGGCTCAACTCCTTGGCCCATTATTAATACGAAATTAAAGTGAAACCATAACCCAAATAATTAGCCCATGCACTCTAATGATCCAAATAGCTCTATGTGTGCGACCCAATAGGCTCTTGCCATGTTGGCAATGATCATAAATCACATTTATGATCATAAGCAATGAGCTGTGTCTAGCAACACATCATTGCTACCCAAGTGACAAGATTGTCGGTGAATCGACTAAACCTTTATGATCACCACCGATACATGCCATTGTCCCTTTGTCCAAGATATCAAGACTAAGCACGAGACATGGAATGTGTCACTCTTGTATAACCCAATCTTTGGTTTCTTGATTACCGAGTAGACTAACTTAAGCTGATGACATTGATATCGTATATCAACTCATCCGAGCATGGCCACGCATTTTCTAAGTCTTACTCTATCAAGGGGCCCGAAGATATCACTCCGGTTACATAGGAGGGACAAATCCCATCTTGATCATACAAATCCCTCCGCATGATATGTGACATACCCAATGACCTTCTCCAAGTTCACTCAATTACGAGCAACAAAGGAAAGTATCAAAGTATGTGACTCACATGTAGGGAACCTTGATGATCTTAGGTCGAAGGACTACATATACCATGATCACTATGAGAATCACTTATGACACTCATATAACGATCCATGTAGTGTTCTCATGGTGGGTCAGTCTAGTACACAAGTTCTCCAACTTGTACCCATATGTAAACTACATATCTCATATTAGTCTCCACATATGCTAGTCATTATGTATTATTGCAACCCGCTCCACAATAATACTAGACTAGGGACGTTTAAGAATATCATTATTTTAGGGTTACGATTATGTTTGTTAATTTATGCAGAAACAAAACAACAAACATAATTGTTGGATTAATGCCTTAATAAAATATCATGACTCAATGTGCAAAAATACAATCATCTCATGATTGGCTTTTTGGGCACAACACTAACACCAAGGTACCCTAAGAACCCCCTTTGGTCTTCTCCTGACCTTTATAGAAAAATTGGAAAATTTCAATCATTAATCCTACGGTGATGCGTCACCACAGTTCGTAACAAGCTACCAATTTTGGTGGTAATGGTGACATGTCACGGGTACTGGCGATGATTGGCGACGTGTCACTAATACTTGCAACAACCTAGAAAAGTCTAGTTTTGCTGCTATGAACTTTGGACACTTTCCAAACATATCAAACATGCATGGATAGCCTCCAAACCTCACATGCATGTAAAACATGTTGCATAGATCACAACCAACTATCATAGGCCAACCTATGATACATTATAACATCATTCCAATCATCACAAACCTCATAGTCCGCCATGATTCAACCTTGATAACATATTCCAATAAGCTCAAAAGCACAACTCCCTTACTTAACTTCACTTCACAAGCAAGAAACAAGCAACTCTTCCTCAAGAACTAAAGTCCTACAAAGCTTTACCTAGTTCTAAGCAGTCGAAGGCACAAATTATAAAATTTCTACCTTCTAACTAAATCCAAGTTTTGAAACATCTAATAAACAAGAATTCACCAAGACCTCAAGTGTTACCTCACACCAAAAATTAGGGATGGTGGAAAACTCGATTCCAAGCTTCAAAAGCTTGAAGTCATGCTTGAAACAAGCCTTCCATAGCTTGTTTATCCTTGGTGGCTTCAATTTCTATCAAAAAATCTTGGTTTTGGTCCTAGAATCATAGAAAATTGGTAGGGAGAATGGTGAGATTGGTCACACCCCACACAGGCCCCAGCCTGTGCACTCTCAGTGCCATTCGCCATTTCTACCCAAAAGTTATTTAAACACTCTTATATTCAGGTGTTGTTAACTACCTTTTTATGTCGGCCATTGTTTGTTAGGTAGTTTTTAAGTTTTATTTTCTTAAGCAAAGAGCCTGGGAGGTGCCCCAGGAGGCTTATAAGTTGATTAGAAAAGTTACTTGCAGCTTAAGTAAGGCCCAACCACTAACTTGCAACTCAAGGCAAGGCTGTAAATTTGTAACTTGCATTACAAGCAAGGCATACACTTAATCTGTTAAGTGTCTAGGATGTGTGCTCATCAAGAGTGCTACTCCAATGCATGTCAACCAAGAAGCCCATCTCATCAAGTTTTGGAAATCAATTTTCATGTTCATGAACATTTGGTCAAGTAAGGAACATAAGAGATTCCATACGTGAAAACTCATCCTTCCATATAACATAGCATAACTTGGCATTCAAGCATCCAAAATACTTACACAAAACCATAATTCAATTGAGGCTAATATACATAAAAGTAGCCTACATACAGTTACTACTAACTTGGCAACATACCAAGAATACCCATTGTCCAAAATTAGCCAAAGTTATGCATTACATTCAAGTTTACCTATAGTACCCAAGAAGGATCTTAACGACTACATACATGACCATAGTCTGAAGTACTAAACCTATGATCAAGATCATAGTCATAAAGGCAAACCACGACACTAGAGCCCAAGAACACACATCCATCTCATCTGCTACACAAGTCACACAATATAATCATAGCCTGCAAAACTTGTACCGTAAGTTTTGGGCATAAACCATAAACATAAGACTTGTAAATATAACACAATTAAGCCAAGTTTCAGTTGGCACACATACCTCAAGCAATATGTGAACTACTTGATTCACAAGCAAGAAAACCAAGCACTAATCACTCAAGCTTTAAACCCTTGCCTTAAACACAAATATAATGGGCATGAGTATTAATACTCAGTAGGATTCACAACTGACCATATTTGGTCTATTTAGTTATGTCCAAGACTTAACATCCAATAGCTTCACTTGTCCTGCAAGAAAGACATTGAAAACACAAGAACACAATATACACATGTAGTAACCAAGGGATAATAAGCATAATTAAGCTACCTACAAGTGGTTAAGCACACACAAACAAACAATTAAGCACACAACTCACACACACACCAGAATTTCACATTTGGCCGAAACCACTAGTATGTGTTCATGGTGCCTTTATACACCTAACTTCATCATTCCAATCCTCCTTCCAATAGAGCTCTGAAACATTAGTAAGTTGGCCTCCCTCACTAAAGTTTCTAACACATACCATTAACTTGACTAGCTAGCCAAAACAACAAGAACCCGAAAGTTCTTCCATAAGCCCATCAAGCAACTAAGATCAAATAGCACACATTGACTATCACTTAGCTACTCATACTACTTGTTCATGGAATATTTACCAAGCAAGCAAGTAGAACATGAATCCTACCTCAACAAACAAAGCTTGAGTTCTCGGTTGTGCTTGAGTATCCAAGTCTGAAATGTGTCTTCCAAACCAAACTTCCTAGCATACTTCAACTATCATTTAATCAGTAATATCACTTGATCATGGAAAATTTCCAAGAAAACCAAGTGAATTATGAATCTTTACCTCAAGATTGAGCTTGAACACTCTCGGCTATTCTTGTACTCTTCAATATCAAGCTTTAAACTTGAGCTTCTAAGTCACCTATTGCAAAAATTGAGCATCCAAGCTTGATTATGTCTTCAGGCTTCAATCTCCTTTCAAAATGGCATGGAATCGACAGCCAAGCACAAGAGCAATGCCAAAGCTCTCAAGTTTCGGCCAAGAACAGAAATGGATGGCTTGACCAAAACAAATTTTTAGTTTACTAAGTGGGAACATGCTAATTCGATCATGGCCACATGGACTCATTAATGGGTTAATGCCATTCTCGGCCTTGAACTAATTTGCATGGTTGATTTAGCCCTTCAAGGATCCATGGCTCCATTTTGGTCACTAAAACACATGCAAATTTCAGCACAAATTTTTGTTTCTTCGCCGACATTGCCAAGTATTTGTAAAATGGCTGAAAATGGTCAATTTCCCCTTGCATGTTTCGGCCAAGTACCTAAGACAATGGCTAATTAGACAAACCAAAAAAAATGATGGCATAAATCTTGGTGGGGGACAACGCTTGACCGGCCATATAAAGTTACCAAAAGTTAGTCTAATGCTCCACTTATCCTTATACTAATTTGCATGGCCGAAATTGCTAGTTTAAGTTTCATAGTTTCAGTTGTAGCACTAGTTTAAGTGTACAATATGGCCCCTAAACTTTGTTTCATGCCATAGACATCATAGTCTAATTTTTCATGTGCACTTAAAATCTAAACTTTCTTAGTTTTGCACTTACACCCTTATCCTCATTTTTAATCAAGTCCCTCATGTTTATTTTGTGTTTTCTCTGCATTCTTGGCCTAAGCCAAGACCGAGGGTTGGTCCTAACAAGATTGGGCTTGAAGGTGAAAATGGCAGCCCTCCCCTCCTTTACCAATTTTATATGCCACGTAACCATGAAACCATTCGAGAATTTAAAAAGTTACAAATAAGTCCCCTCATTTAGGTAACCTTAGTCAAACTTGGTCAAATCTTGGTTATTTCAACGAAGTGTGGATTAAAGTTAAAAGTTAGGTTATAAAAACTCATTTTCAATATTTGAGACCTAACCCAACTATTCAAGATACAAAATTATTATTTTGCCCATGAACCTCATTTAGTTCCTTAATCTTCTATGAACTTAGTGAACTTTGATAAATTTAACCATTCTTGTCAGGTGAATGTGAAAGAAGCTTAAATATTAGATTTCAAACACCTTACCTTCCTCAAGCAAGGCTTCAGATAGGAGAGCCATAACTTAACTAGTAGGGGGTAGTGAAAGAACCCTAGCAATAGAATGGTTTCCATGGACCGAGGGATAGCCCTACGACCAAGGGTCATCATCCTAAGGTTAAGTAGCACTAAGGGCCACTAAAATAGCCAAGGAAACAAGAAAGCATGGTTAGTAAGGCTAGCTAAGCTAGCAAGAAAAGCAAAGTCCCAAATGGGATCGACCAAGTGACGTTAACACTTGTTGCTCCAATGCTAGTAAGTTAGTAGAAAACTAAGATGTGGTCAAAAGTGACATGATGATGCCAAAGAAGAAGAGGCATTGCCTAGACCTATAAAGGTAGAGTTGAGTAATGTTACCACCTCACAAAAATGGGAGAATTACAAGTGTGCCATAATGGTCAGGAAACCATTATATTGTGTTATTCTCATCATAATGATTGAAGTATGAGGGGTAAAAGGTGTAATCAACACCTCCTTAAAAGTGTTCAAAGTTGGAAACTTGGCCCCAAGAAAACCCCTAAGGATTGCTTATTTTTCAAGTAACGTATGGACCTTTTTGCAAGGCTTTGGAACTTTGGGTACTTAATTGCAAAACTCTCAAGTAGCCTTGGAGAGTTATGCGAAGGATATGAATGGTATCAAAGTGCTATTGGAGACCAAATTGCTCATGGAAAACAAGTTTGGACAAAGGAAACACTAAAGGCATTAAGGACCTAAATGTCTTAGTGTAAATCTTAAAGTGTTCAAGCTTTTGGCTTACGTCAAAGGGTGGAATTGTAGGGTATCCGACCATGGGGGAGGTGGCTATGGCTTGATAAATAGTCAAAAGGGTGGACAAAATGTGGACCAATAAGTTTTTGACAAAGAAATCATGCCTATGGGCAAAGAAAAAGACAAAAAGCATGATTAAGGCTGATAAGGATGTTTTGAGTCCTAAAGCTAAATTCGAAAGCCAAACTCAATTTTTCTTCTCTCATATTCAATCCAAATAGCCACCACCCTCCTCCACACTTCTTCCATAGCTCTTCCATAGCCACCATACCTCCAAGATTGAAATTGATGGCAAAAGGAAGTAATTGGAAGCAAACTAGAGCTACTGCTTGAATACTTCAAGGATCGAGCTTCAAATTTCACCTACTCATATTGTTAAGGGTTCTTTTGCTCTCATAGATTGTTGGCTATATTAATATAGTCTTTTTGGAAGAAGTTTCAGTTGTAGTAGCTGGTCACTTACACTTAACAAGATTGGCTAATGTATGGTAGCCAAGATTAAGACTTGTGCTAGTGTTTTCCTTCCTTGCTACCATGATGTGCATAAAATGTGAATATACGTGTAATGTTTGGACCAATATGCATTCATTTACATAGTGCATAAGAAGGCCACTTGGGCATGCACACTAAGGGTATTGTTCCGATGGCCTATAGAACATTTGAATCCTTAGAGTTTTAAGTGCACAATTTTGGCACCATAATTGGACCACCCCATAATGGGTAATAGATATTGGAATTAGAGCATGGTCAGAGCATGGTTTGCACATGTACATAGCATATAGTTGCATTGTATGCTAGCTACATACATGAACTCAATGTGGTCAGCTGCTAGTGTTAAGTACCATTAAAATACCTATGATCTTTATATGTGCTCTATGATGAATCATCAATGCAGGAAGTAAACATGGTTGCCACAAGGAGAAGGGTACCACCCTGAAGGCCTCTTACTAATTTTGAGCAACAAAGAAATGGACAAAATAGAGACAATCAGGGCTAACAGGAGGCACTAAACCCTGAAGTGCAACAGGTTTGGTTAGAGCTTTAGAGGAAATTAGCTCTAATTAATAAAAACCTAGTAAGGCTAATTAAGCACAACATCAAGGAGTCCCAATAGCACAGGCAGAAGCAGTTCAGGATCGACAGCAACAACTAGAAGAGGAAGCTATGAACAAATCTAAACATGTTCCTTCTGGAAGAACAGGAAATAGAAATGATGAAGTTGATGAGGTGGAGGATGAGGAGAGCAGAAATCTGAGAGGTAGAAGAGTAAGATCTGAGATTGGTTGGCTGTCTAAGACTAATCACTCAGTCTATGACCATTCCTCCGCTAGGAATGAGATTGAGGATGATCATGAGAGAGCAGGCAGGATAAGGCATAAAGAGAATCACCATGTGGAGGAGTCTCACAAATTCGGTAGAGAAAGAGCAAAGGATCTAAAAGGCCTAGATGAGGTCAGACTAGTGGAAAGGTTCCAAGGACTAAGGCCTCCATAGTTTGATGGAAAAGGAAGACTAGAAAGAGCTAAGGAGTGCTTAATATTCATAGAAAATACATTTGAGAGGATGCCACTTAGCTCCACCAAAAAGGTGTCATTAGCTATTTAAAACTTGGTAGGTAGTGTAGAGATGTGGTGGAGAAGCACTAGAGTTAGGTATGCTATTCGAAAGGGTAGAAGGCCTGGAAGAGATATTGAGATGAGCTAGCCAGAGTTCACTTAGTTGTTTTAGGAGTAGTACATCAATAATGCCATCAAGGATATGAAGCAAGCCGAATTTGATGCTCTAAGGTAAAACAACCTCAATGTCCTAGAGTATGAACACAAATTCAATCAGTTGGTGAGGTATGCTCTTTAATATCACGGATTGGAGGAGTTAAAGGTCAAAAGATTGGTCAGCGGCCTAAGGTTAGACATTAGAAAATTTGTAAGACCATTCAGGGCTGTCACATACTATGAAGCAATGTAGAAAGATCTATTAGTAAAGCAAGAGCAGTATGAAACTAGGTACTTTCCTAATGGACCAGAGGAAAGTAGCCTGGCAGGAGGCAAGCAGAAAAAGCCACCACATGGCAAGGGTATTGCCAATAGTTCCCATCTTCGTGGTGATGGCAAGGTTAAGGGGAAGTTCACTGGCCTAAGGTGCCATAAATGCAAGAAGTTTCATGGAAAGGAAACCTTTGCTATTTTTGATAGTCAAGCTTGCTTAAGGTGTGGTGCAATGGATCATTGGATCAATGATTGCCCACATGTGCAAGGAAGAAGGTCAGAAGACTAAAGTCCGGTGAGACCTAGAGAGGCAGCACATAGGGAGGGACATTAGAGACTAGTTTCTCTAATACAAAGGCCTTCTATGCAAAGAGCTGGTAGAATGTTCCAAGTTGAAAGGCCAGAGACATCACAGTAAGAAGGAGCACTAAGAGGTATCATTTACCTTAATGGTATCCCTGTTAGTGTTCTGTTTGATACTGGTGCATCTATGTCCATAATGGCTAGGAAATTGGTTGATGCCATGAATTTGCCTACTGAAATCACACCTAGGATATCCTTAGTGAAAACAGTAGGTAGTCAATGTCTTTTTACTAATGACCTAGCTAAGGATTGTGAGCTAGTAGTAGGAAAGCCTAAGGTTATGACTAATTCACTAGGGTTGAACATTCCTAACTATAATATAGTGCTAGGTATGAATTGGCTTGCTATGTATAACATAAGAGTTGACTGTGCTAAAAAAGAAATCACATTGCCCGATGGTGAAGTGCAAGCATTAGTGAATTCTAAGGAATTAGTGTATGAAATGCCTGGCATGGGCCTAAAGGTACTAGATGAGATACCTGTGATTTTTTAGCATGATTATTGTTATGCATTTAAAGAATTTAACTTTGAATAGGAAGTAGACAAAATACCTGTAATGAAAGACTTTTCACAAGTCGTTCCTAAAGATCTACCATGGATTCCTCTACCAAGGGAGATTAAGTTTAAGATCAAGCTGCAACCAGGAGCTAGTCCAATATCCATACCTCCTTACAGAATGCCTATCACTGAGACGAATGAGCTCAACAAACAACTTGATGAACCTTTTGAAAAATAGTTTGTAAGGCCTAGTGTTTCACCATGGGGAGCTCCAGTTCTATTTGTGAAAAAGAAGGATGGGTCATTGAGATTATGCATTGACTACAGGAAGCTCAATGCAGTAACTATCAAGAACAAGTATGCATTCCCTAGGATTAAGGATCTATTTGATCAACTTAAGGGAGCTATGATCTTCTCCAAGATAAATTTGATATCTAGATACTTCCAGTTAAGGGCAATAGAAGATGACATTCCTTAGACTACATTCAGGACTAGATATGTGTAAGGTTTCAGGAGCTAAACAAGCGCAATGGAATATAACTGAAACCTTCCAAGATCCAAGTGAAATGGGGTAAACCGGGTGTTCAAAATTGTTCATACCTAATTTGATTGAGATCTTTCACCCAACTGTAGAGTCGAATCACAAAACCTGAATAGTTGACGTGTTCAAGCTCTCTATGGTATCCACACAAGCGTCTCAGAATTACCATGCTTCTAGCACATCCCACCAGATGCATTTCTATTGCACTCGTAATGCTAGATTCCATCCTCCAGGGAATGGCCAGAGAAGAGTGTGGTTGGAACCTTTAGGAGGCTAAGGCAAAAAGCTGTGAATTTTTCACTATATGTTGTATTTATAGTGAGACTCAACTTTTAGGCCTAATGGGTTTCAAAGCCTTAATCCAATTAGGCTTTAATTTAAGGCTTAAAATGGCTCAACTTTTAGGCCAATTGTTAACATGAAATTATCATGAAACCATAACCCAAATAAATTAGCCCATATACTCAAATAATCCAATTGGCTCTATGTTTGCGACCCGTTAGGCTGTTACCACATTGGTAATGATCATAAATGTGATTTATGATCATAAGCAATGAGCGGTGTCTAGTAACACATCATTGCTACCCAAGTGACAATACTGTAGGTGATTCGACTAAACCTTTATGATCATTATCCATATATGCCATTGTCTCTTTGCCCAAGATATCAAGACTATGCATGAGACAAGGAATCTGTCACTCTCATATAGGCCAATCTTTGGTTTCTCGATTACCGATTAGACTAACTTAAACTAATGACATTGATAACATCTATCAACTCATCTGATCATGGCCATGCAGTTTCTTAGTCTCACTCTATCAAGGTGCCTAAAGATATCACTACCATTACACGGGAAGGATTAATGTTATGCCTCTCCTAGCGGGAAGCATGCCCGAGGAAGGTAAATTGATCTAAATTAAGTTTGGAACCTTAATTCCAGTTTACATAGCAAGAATAAGAAAGTTTAGCAAATTTCACTAAGCTTCGAGAAGGTTAAGGCGCTGAATGAGGTTTGGGGGCAAAATGGTAATTTTGCATCCCAATGAGTCAGGCTACATCCCAAGTGGTTAAAATGAGTTTTGATAACCTAAAATTTAACTTTAACCCAGACTTAGTTAAAATAAACAAAGTTGATCAAGAATGACTAAGGTTATCAAAAGGAGGGGGTTAAGTGTTCCATGTAAAATACCTTGGTGGCTTGAATTTAAATATGGTTTACATGGTTTATAAGATGGTTGTTACCACTCGACAAAAATGGGAGAATTACAAGTGTGTCATAATGGCTAAAAACCATTATATTATGTAACTCTCACCATAGTGATTGAAGTATGGGGTGTTAAAAGGCATGATCAACACCTCCTTAAAAGTGTTCCAAGTTGGTAACTTGGTCCTCAAGAAAAGCCTTAAGGATTGCTTATTTTTCAAGCAACTTATGGAGTTTTTTGTAAGATTTTGGAAATTTGGGTACTCAATTGCAAAACTCTCAAGAAAGAGCTTTGGAGAGTTATGGGAAGGATATGAATGGTATAAAAGTGCTATTGGAGGACCAAATTGCTCATGGAAGACAAGTTTGGACAAAGGAAACACTGAAGGCAATAAGGACCTAATTGTCCTAGTCTAAACCTTAAGGTGTTCAAGCTTTTGACTTAAGTCTAAGGGTGGAATTGTGAGGTTATTCCACCATGGAGGAGGCAGCCAAGACTTGATAATTAGTCAAAAATATTGGCCACATATGTAGCAATGAGTTTAAGACAAAGAAACCATAATTAGTGAGAAGGAAAATGACATAAAGCAAGGTTAAGCTTGTTAAGTGTGTTTTGTGCCCCTAAGCTCATTTAAGGCCATTTAAGTAGCCAAATCACTTATCCCTCTCTCATTTTCATCCTCCTCCTACCCAAGAACATAAGCACACTTCCTCCATAGCTACTATACCTCCAAGATTGAAATTGAAGGCAAAAGAAAGCAAGAAAGCACAATTGGAAGCTATGTGGAGCTAATACTTGAGTGCACCTAGGATCAAGCTCCAATTTCAGCATACCCATCAAGGTAAGCGTTCTCTTGCTCTCATGGACTATTTTATGCATTTTTCAAACATCCATGGAGCTAGAGCTAAGCTTGGAAGAGAGCCATAAACTTGACGAACCAAGCTTAGTGAGGGGAGTGCACTTATTGAAGGTTTTGTGACCTAGTGTGAAGTGCACAGTGATGGCATCGAATTTCTGGGTTTCTAGAGCCCAAACGTTAGTACTAACTAGTGTTAAAATCCTCCTAAGACCAAGCATTAGCTTGACTAGGGCTGCCATAGTGATTTGGTTATGTTTATTATGTGTTTTATGGACTAACCTTCGGTTATTGTTGCTGCTGCATTTCATGTGTTTGTTAGTTGTGAATGGCTGCTGCATTTGGTTGCTATATCTTGTATATATGCTATGTGGTTTTCAAATTTTAGTGTCTTTGGATGCAGGCTTTAATGATGGTTACATTGCCTATTGAATCCAAGTGCTACCCTTAGTAAGTTTCTCAAAGAAACTTACCCCCCTCAATTCTGTCATTTCAGGTCCAGCTGAAAGATCACCTTCAAAATGACCTTTGTGGTTTGATTTTTAATCTAAAATTTCACGTACATGAATTTCCATATGTCTAGTTATGATCTGGAAATTTTGGTAATTTTATGAGCACATTTTGTATTTTTAATGGTGGTACTTATTGTGGTATGCAGCTGCTGTCCAGCATCCTGTTTCTGGAGTCCATTGTATCTCAAGCACTCCTGTAACTTAGGGTGTGTATTTAGCTGATTTAAGAAAATATTTTATTGCATGTATACATGTACATGTAGTGTATATAAAATGAGACAAGTATGTGAACATTTGAGTAATGATTTGGCTATGTAAGTGATGTGGTGCAAAGCTGCCTAAGTATGAATGATAGGCTGTTTACTTGTAAATTTTGTTTTGGCCACATAAAGTTGCTAGATGCAAGAGAATGTGATTCATAAGCATATTGGACATGTATGGGATAGCCTTGGATGACTTTACCCTTGTGAATGAAGTGTTTGCATGGTTTGGAAAAATTGTATGGGCAAAATGGTTCAAAAGTTGCCAGAATTTTGACACTGTACCTAAAGTTTAATATCTCCATGTGTAGAATGAATCTGGGTAAGAAATTTTGACCACACCCAAAGTTATGATGTTGCAAAATTGGCTGAGTTACTGTTCTTTTTCTCAGAATTTTGTAACTAACTTCAAAAATTCATAACTTGGTCCATATGTGGGTATGTAAAACAAAATTCCTTAGTTTTTTCTAAGTCTATAATTCATAATGGAGTGAAGAAAACAGGGGGGTATGTGGCTAGAATGATACAGTTTATTAGTGGAAGTTACAGGTGCAGTAGCTGGTCAGTAGAACTTAACAAGATTGCCTAATGTGTGGAAGCCAAAACTAAGACTTGTGCTAGTGTTTTCCTTCTTAACTGCCATAGTGTGCATAAATGTAAATATGTGTGTTATGGTTAGACCAATATGCATGTATTTACATAGTGCTCAAGAGGGTCACTTGAGTGTGTACACTATCGGTGTTGTTCTGATTACCAATAGGACACACCAAGCCTGGGAGTTTAAACGCACAGTTTTGGCACCATAACTAGACTACCCTGGAGTGGGTAACAATGGTAAAGTTAAGGGTGGTTACCATGACCCGAGTTCATCATTCAAACCATCATTTCTTCATCAAATTGAGCCCAAAATCAAGAGTTCTTAGTGAAAAGTGGAGCCACCATAAATATATAGGGCATTGGAAGCTTGCCTCAAGCATAAAATCATGGTTTTGGGGCTTGGAAGCATGTTTCCTTCTATCCCCTATTTTTTATACAAGGTAATCAATGTGTTCTTGATTATTGCATGTTTATTAGTTGATTGGGAGCTTGGGTTTTGCTTAGGAGTTAGTAACTTGATGTTTTGCGCCCATATTTGCTTGGAACTTATGTTGGAGTTTGTGGAACTTGGTTGGTGCAAAAGAGTTGCATAATTCTTGCTTGTTGCTTGGAGTTGAGGCAAGGGAGTTATGTTTTTTAGTTCAATTAATGCTATTGGAATGAGTTTGCTTGATGAATTTGAGTAGTTCTACCAATAGTATTAGTTAGTGGGCAAGGTTGAATTATGATGGGTTATAAGGTTTGTGATGATTGGAATGATGTTATTGATAGCCAAAGGGCTAGTAACCCTTCTAGAATTCCCAAAGTGACATGAGAAGAACCACCCTCAGGAAACATGAGTCACCAACCTCTGGAAAGAGGGGGCCTTTACCATCCTCGGGAAGAACACCACCTTATAATGGAGTGGGCATGATCCCTGAGATCTCCAGATCACCTAGCCAAAAATGACCCTCGAGGAAGACCTAGCACCAACCTCGTTGAATGATAACCACCCTCGGTAGGTAATAAAACTAACCCCAGAAAATATATATACTACCACCTTCGGAATAACGAACTCACCAAATTCAGGAAAGTATATCCCCATCCTTGGCAAGGAAGAGCATCTTCCGAAGGTGCCCCACTGTGCTGAAGGGCCTCTCCTAATAGCCCTCGGTGGCTATATTGGGCCGAAGGGGGCCTCCTATTTCGAAGGAGCCTTATACCTTGAAGGGGTCTCATTCTCCAAAGGGGTCTTGCAGAGATATGACAAAAATGGTTAAGGAGCATCTGACAGAGAGACCTCGCACACACCCTTGCCCTCTGGCTGGAACAGCCTACGGCCAGCTGGAGATACCTATCTCCAAGGGCACGAATCAAATCTGACTAAACACGTGTCACGATCTGAACAGGCTGTGTCAAACGGCCTTCTCCCTTCGCCTTCTTATAAATACTTAGGAAGGACCTTAGTAAGAAAAGGGACAGAACTTTGGCTATTCCCCACACTTTGCTCCTTGCAACTTTTTCTCTCAAATACTAACTTGGGCATCAGAGGCTCCTCCCCAGAAAACACATTCCGGGGAGTCTCTAATGCCTGTTCTTCAAAGTCTTGCAGACACCATCCTACTGAAAGTATCTTATTCAGGCACCTTTATACCAGAAGTCTCTAACTCAGGCCAGCATGTCATACAACGAGGATGCCGCCGGGCATCATTTGGCGCCGTCTGTGGGAACTCCCTCTCAAGTTTCCATTGTTGAAACCCGGTGTTCTAAGGACAAAGGACTCCCAATGTCCCAGTCCACGCCGGAAGCTCCAACAGGGACTGGACAACTCGCGGTAGAAACTTCTTTCCCTAAGGATGAATGTACTCTAACTGTCATGATGAGCTTTCTACGGGACTTTCAGCACTGTGTTGTGGCTGAAATGACCTAAGAGCTTAACCAAAGGTGGTCACAACCACCTCCCGGGGGAAGAGCGCCTTCTCCTAGCACCCGGCAATAGAGGAGCCCAAAGTTACCCCATAAGAGCTCCGGGAGTAGGGGCTCTCACGATGAGTCTTCAATGGAGTACGTACCCTCCAGAGGACATCTCGCAGGAGAAACGGTGTCAAAAAGAAACCAAGACTTCCTGCCGGTGAAGTCCGCCCCCATATGGGAGGTCCCAGTCCGCCCGGCCACGAAGCTAGTCTCCAAAAAGAAGATGTTGCTCTTCGTTGCCGACGGCCACCAGACAAGAAGTTGAAGATAGTGCTACCACCCTGATGGGGAAGATCCTAAAGAGGTTGGAAAAAGTAGAAAGACAGATCTCCCGGAAGCCTGTTTGGTTGAGGTTGTCGGAGACGTTCACCAGAGAAGAGTCACCCTTCATCCATGGAGTGGTAGAGGCACCTATGTCGAGTGAATTTTGAGTACCTCACTTGGAAACATATGATGGACATAGTGACCCCAAGCTCACTTGATGAAGTATAGGCACAACATGGAGTTGCATGGTGCCGATGATGCCACCCCTTACTAATGCTTTGAAGTCACCCTTTCAAGGCCGGCAACTGTGTGGTATACCTCCCTGGCTCCCGAAACCATAATGTGTTTCCAGGAGTTATCTGCCACATTCATGCAGCAGTTGATCGGAAGTAGGCTGACGGTGAAGATGCCGGTCCAATTGTTTGACATAGCCCAAAAGAATGGAGAAACCATTTGGGACTATGTTGAAAGGTTCAACCAGGAAGCCCTGAGCGTGCCCGACTTCCACCCCGAAATTCGCATCCGTGCCATGATCAGAGGACTTTGGAGAGATTCACAACCCTTCTACAAGTTCTACAAAGATCCCCCGGACACCTTCGGAGAATTTTACCGAAGGGCTAAACAACACATGACAGTTGAAGACTTACGGATGGGGGGCCCGAAGTCCGATCACCATCATTTCGAGGGTCAGAGCCACCACTCTCGATATCCTATCGAGGGTGGAGAGAGGCCTAGGAAACAAAGAAGGAAGAGGCCTATGTCATTGACTCCCCTGAACACTACAAGGACAAACACACTAATGGCCATGGCAAGGCAAGGGACTACTATCCAACATCCGAAGGCCATGACCTCGGAGAATAAGAAGAACATGAAGGAGTTTTGCCAGTTTCACCAAGACCATGATCACGACACTGAGGACTGCTTCCAACTAAAAAAGTATTGGGTTTCGGGAGCCTAACAGCGCAGCGAAATTTAGCCGAAACCCTCTAGGATCCAAGTGAAACGGGGTAAACCGGGTGTTTGAAAATTTTCATACCTAATTTTCGGTTGAGATCTCTCACTCAACTGTAGAGTCAAATCACAAAACCTGAACAGTTGACGTGTTCAAGCTCTCTATGGTATCCACACGAGCCTCTCGGGATCACCACGCTTCCACCACGTCCCGGCAGATGCGTTTCTCTTGCGCTCGCAGTGCTAGCTTGCGTCCTCCAAGGAATTGCAAGAGAAGAGTGCAACTGTCCTTTTGGGAGGCTAGGGCAAGGAGACCTACGAATTTCTCACTTAAAAGTTGTATTTATAGTGAGACTCAACTTCCAGGCCTAATGGGTTTCAAAGCCCTAATCCAATTAGGATTTAATTTCGGGCTTAATAATGGCTCAACTATTGGGCCCATTATTAATACGAAATTAAAGTGAAACCAAAACCCAAATAATTAGCCCATGCACTCTAATGATCCAAATTGCTCTATGTGTGTGACCCAATAGGCTCTTATCACGTTGGCAATGATCATAAATCACATTTATGATCATAAGCAATGAGCGGTGTCTAGCAACACATCATTGCTACCCAAGTGACAAGATTGTCGATGATTCGACTAAACCTTTATGATCATCACCGATATATGCCATTGTCCCTTTGTCCAAGATATCAAGACTAAGCACGAGACATGGAATGTGTCACTCTCGTATAGCCCAATCTTTGGTTTCTTGATTACCGAGTAGACTAACTTAAACTGATGACATTGATATCGTATATCAACTCATCCGAGCATGGCCATGCATTTTCTAAGTCTCACTCTATCAAGGGGCCCGAAGATATCACTCCCATTACATAGGAGGGACAAATCCCATCTTGATCATACAAATCCCTCCGCATGATATGTGACATACCCAATGACCTCCTTCAAGTTCACTCAGTTACAAGCAACAAAGGAAAGTATCAAAGTATGTGACTCACATGTAGGGAACCTTGATGATCTTAGGTCGAAGGACTACATATACCATGATCACTATGAGAATCACTTATGACACTCATATAACAATCCATGTAGTGTTCTCATGGTGGGTCGGTCCAGTACACAAGTTCTCCAACTTGTACCCATATGTAGAGTACATATCTCATATTAGTCTCCACATATGCTAGTCGTTATGTATTATTGCAACCCGCTCAACAATAATACTAGACCAGGGACTTTTAAGAATATTATTATTCTAGGGTTACAATTATGTTTGTTAAGTTACGCAGGAACAAAACAACAAACATAATTGCTGGATTAATGCCTTAATAAAATATCATCACTCAATGTGTAAAAATACAATCATCTCATGATTGGCTTTTGGGCACAACACTAACAAAAAGTACATTGAATTTGTGATCAAACAAGGCCAACTACTACGATACTTTAGAATGCCGTCCTCCAAAAGGAAGAAGGGAAGAAGAAAGGAAAGGGGAAGATAAGGACTACGGTTTCGACTGACGTCAGAATCGAAGTCTTAGAAACCATCCACCACCTCCGGTGGGAGTAATCCAAACAATCACCACTAGGATACCCTCAGCCAAGAGAAAAAGAAAAGTCCAGAAAATCTCAATGATGGAGATTGGGAACCCAGCAAACAAGCTTGTTCGGAAAGATGGGTTTACCTTGAAGTTCCCTCATGATGATCCCCTCATAATCATGGCAAGGATAGGGAGTTGAGATGTCAAAAGAATGCTCATTGATTATGGTTCCAATGCCGATGTTCTATTCTCCCACCTATTGCGGAACTTGGGCATCTTGAAGGGTGATCTCAAACCCGTTACTTCCCTTACATTCAGTGTAGGTCCCTCTGAACTCCCTGTGCCTGGGTGGATTGACCTTCCCTCGATGCTAACGGGAACTTCGGTTTAGAACAAGGAAGAGCTCTTTGGCTTGACAATGACAAGGTTCATTGTCATAGAGGTCCCTTTTTCATACAATGCCATCCTGGGAAGGCAGAGACAAGGAAATCTCCATATTTGTCTAGATGGGAAGTACCTAATAGTCACCTTCGGCACAAAGGAAAGGGATGTGAAGGTATTTATGGATCAAGATAAGGTGAGGAAAGTATTCGTGAAGGCAAGATAAATTCCAATGAAAGTTCATGCACAGACTTTGAAAGAAAATAACATAATCTCTAAAGAGGCAGTAGGAGAAAGAGTATGTGACTTCAAAAAAAGAGAAACAAAAGATGTAGAACTTGTCCTAGGCCGAAGTACCCGAGTGGGGAAACAATTGGCTGAAGGTGACAAGCAAAAGCTTGTATCTTTTCTGTCAATGAACAAAGATTTGTTTGCCTACTCCTTGAAGGACATGCCTAGGGTAGACCCTGGTATAATTCAACAAAGTCTTAAAGTACGCCCGGAGGTAAAACCCGTTCGACAAAACAAGCACAGCCTCTCGGCGTATAAGAGCAATTTTGTCAAAACAGAAATCCAACGGTTAGTAGATGCAAGTGTAATAAGAGAAGTCAAGTACCCTGAATGGCTTAGCAATGTTGTTATCGCCATGAAGGAACAGAGTGATATGCTCCTAATGTGCATCGACTTCTAAAATGTAAATGATGCCTGTCTTAAGGATTCTTATCCTCTACCACCTATAGATCAATTGGTGGACTCAACCATTGAATATGGTCTACTTGGCTTCCGTGATGCCTTTAGTGGATACCACGAAATCCAGATGGATCCTGAAGATGAGGAAAAAACAGCCTTCATCACCGAAGTCGGGACCTACTGCTACATCAGAATGCCATTTGGCCTTAAGAATGTAGGGGGCACGTACCAAATGATGGGTTTCAGGAGCCAAACAATGCAGCAAAATTTAACCGAAATGCTCCAGGATCCAAGTGAAACGGGGTAAACCGGGTGTTCGAAAATTTTCATACCTAATTTTTTATTGAGATCTCTCACTCAACTGTAGAGTCGAATCACAAAACCTGAACAGTTGACGTGTTCAGGCTCTCTATGGTATCCACACGAGCCTCTTGGGATCACCATGCTTCCACCATATCCTGGTAGATGCGTTTCTCTTGCGCTCGCAGTGCTAGCTTGCGTCCTCCAAGGAATTGCAAGAGAAGAGTATGGGTGTCCTTTTTGGAGGCTAGGGCAAGGAAACCTACGAATTTCTCACTTAAAAGTTGTATTTATAGTGAGACTCAACTTCCAGGCCTAATGGGTTTCAAAGCCCTAATCCAATTAGGATTTAATTTCGGGCTTAATAATGGCTCAACTTTTGGGCCCATTATTAATACGAAATTAAAGTGAAACCATAACCCAAATAATTAGCCCATGCACTCTAATGATCCAAATAGCTCTATGTGTGTGACCCAATAGGCTCTTACCACGTTGGCAATGATCATAAATCACATTTATGATCATAAGCAATGAGCGGTGTCTAGCAACACATCATTGCTACCCAAGTGACAAGTTTGTCGGTGATTCGACTAAACCTTTATGATCATCACCGATATATGCGATTGTCCCTTTGTCCAAAATATCAAGACTAAGCACGAGACATGGAATGTGTCACTCTCGTATAGCCCAATCTTTGGTTTCTTGATTACCGAGTAGACCAACTTAAACTGATGACATTGATATCATATATCAACTCATCCAAGCATGGCCATGCAATTTCTAAGTCTCACTCTATCAAGGGGCCCGAAGATATCACTCCTGTTACATAGGAAGGAAAAATGCAATCTTGATCATACAAATCCCTCCGCATGATATGTGACATATCCAATGACCTCCTTCAAGTTCACTCAGTTACAAGCAACAAAGGAAAGTATCAAAGTATGTGACTCACATGTGGGGAACCTTGATGATCTTAGGTCAAAGGACTACATATACCATGATCACTTTGAGAATCACTTATGACACTCATATAACAATCCATGTAGTGTTCTCACGGTGGGTCAGTCCAGTACACAAGTTTTCCAACTTGTACCCATATGTAGACTACATATCTCATATTAGTCTCCACATATGCTAGTCGTTATGTATTATTGCAACCCGCTCAACAATAATACTAGACCAGGGACATTTAAGAATATCATTATTCTAGGGTTACAATTATGTTTATTATGTTACGCAGAAACAAAACAACAAACAAAATTGCTGGATTAATGCCTAAATAAAATATCATGACTTAATGTGCAAAAATACAATCATCTCATGATTGGCTTTTTGGGCGCAACACTAACACCAAAGGCTGATGAACAAGGTGTTTGACTACCAAATTGGGGGAAATATGGATGTTTATGTCGACAATATGATAGTTAAGAGCAGACTACCTAGTAGTCATATCTTAGACTTAAAGGAACCATTCCACCGTCTTCGGGAATTAGGAATCTGTCTTAACCCTAAGAAGTTCGTATTCAGAGTGAATGCAGGCAAGTTCCTCGGATTCATGGTATCGAAAAGAGGAATCGATGCCAACCCAGAAAAAGGTTAAGGCCCTACTAGGATTCCAAACTCCCATAATGACAAAGGATGTGCAAAGACTCATGGGGAAATTCATGGCCCTTAGCAGATTCATCTCTAGATATGGGTTAGGTGCCAACCATTCTTCAAAGTGCTCACCAAAGCAACAAAAAATTGAGGTGACTTCAGTTCCAAAGAACACCCTTGGAATGAAGATTGCCGAAAGGCTTGGGATGAGCTCAAAAGCTACCTAACCCATCTGCCGACACTTTGGCAGTTGCGGGAAGGTGAACCCCTGATCGTCTACCTCACCGTCACTGAAAAGGCAGTAAGCTCAGTGTTAGTAAAGGAAGAGGGAAGAAAGCAATGGCCAGTGTATTATGTGAGTAAGTCCCTGCATGTTGCCGAAGTTAGGTACCCTCTTATACAAAAGGCCATCTATGCCCTAGTACTAGCAAGTAGAAGGTTGCGACCTTACTTCCAAAGGCACCCTATCATAGTACGAAGTAACCTACCTCTTCAAGAAGTCATGAGAAAGGTGGACCACTCGGGAAAATTGTCAAAATGGTGCATTGAGCTCGGTGAATACGACATCACCTACGAGCCGATAAGGGCAATAAAGGCCCAAGCATTGGCAAACTTCATTTCTAAAGTCCGAAAAATTGAGGATACCTCGAAAGACCTAGGAAGAGATGAGCTTGAGTGGACAGTCTTTGTTGATGGAGGCTCCAATTCCAAACACCAAGGAGCTGGAAGGTACGGAAACCGGGAAGGCAATCAAATTCGGATTCAATGTCACCAACAATGTCACGGAATATAAATCCCTTATAGCAAGCTTGAGGCTGGCAAAAAGAGTTGGTGTAAAGAATCTGAAGGCCCACAGTGATTCTCAGCTAGTGGTACGACATATGGCGGGGAACTACGGGGGAAAGGACCCAAACTTGGCAAAGTACCATGATCTCATGAAAAAGCTCATCTTGGAGTTCGATATGGTACATATAGAAAATGTACCTCGAATAGACAATATAGAAGCCGATACTCTGGCAAAATCAAAAGAGTCCTCTGAGGTACTGTATCAGCCAAGTGTGGCGGTAATGTGCATAGCAACCTCGAGAAGAGGGTGGAAAGACCCTATCCAAAAATACCTCACAACGTCAGAACTTCCGGAAGATCCTCTTAAAGCCGAGAAAGAGCGAAAGTAGTCAGGAAGACATTTCCTGATCGGGGAAGAGCTGTACCGACAAGGGTACGCAAGTCCGTTACAGAGGTGTGTCAGCGTAGAAGATGTTAAGATGGTCCTCAAAGAAGTCCATGAGGGAGCCTGTGGTTCTTACATAGGAACTGATGCCTTCGCCGGGGTACTACTCAGCCAAGGATACTTCTGGCTTGCCTTAAGGAAGGACGTGAGGTAGTTCATCCAAAAATGCGACAATTGCTAGAGACACGCTCCTATCCAGAGACTACCCTCGAAAGTCATAACTTCGGCAAACTACCCCTGTCTTCTCGGCGTATAGGGTATAGACCTCATTGGGCCTTTCTCAATAGCTCCTGGAGGAGTGAAATTTTGTGTAGTCGCAGTAGACAACTTCACCAAGTGGATCGAGGTAGAGCATTTAGCAGCAATATCGGTGAGGGACATATAGAGATTTGTGTGGAAGAACATCATATACAGATGTAGCATTCTGAGGGTGATAGTAGCTGATAATGGTTCCCAATTTACTGACAAGGGGTTCCAATGATTCACTACCAACCTCGGAATTAAATTGCACTTCATCCTGATGGCCCATCCTCAAAGCAATGGACAGGTTAAAGTGTCCAACAAAATAATAAAAGATGATCTGAAAAAGAGGTTGAAAGAAGCAAAGGGAAAATGGCCAGGAGAGCTTCCCAGTATGCTATGGAGCTATCGAACAACTCCTAGAAGGGCCACGAGCGAGACACCCTTCTTACTCATCTTTGGAACAGAGGCCATTATCCCCATCGAGGTTGCACAACCATCTGTCAGAATACAGGTGTTCGATGAAGAAGGGAACAACCTCGGTTTAAGGGCCAAGTTGGATTTAATTGATGAGTATAGGGATATGGCCAAGCTTAGAAGAAAAGCTTTTCAACAGAGAATATCCGTTGCTAGAAACTTGCACGTCAAGCGTAAAGGAATTAAGAAAGGGGACCTTGTCCTCCGAAGAGCTAATTTTGAAGCCCGAAGATCATCCCATGGAGTACTTCGGGCAAATTAGGATGGACCTTATTTGGTCCTGAAAGAAGTTCGGCCAGGAGTTTACAAGCTTGGTAATACCGAAGGAAGAGAGTTAAAAAATACATGGCATTCAGACTCTGAAAAAAACACTTAGAACATTTTCTGGTTGGAAAATTGTCAAAAAAAACACCAAGGGAGGTATGACTGAAGGTGGTAATTTCCCTTAACTGAACATGGTTCCATCCGAGGGGCGTCGACCAAACATGGTCATGTCCAAAGGTGGAAAACCAAAAGTGGTTGTTCCTTGAATTACATAAGTTAATTCCCATACTTAGAAAAATTTTCAAGGTGGTCGAACCCGAAGGTGCCTATGTGTACAGTTATACATTTTTACCAAAGCATAGTGATCGAACATGTTCGCTTCCGTGGGAAAAAATTGAACATATTCGCTTTCAAGGGGGGAAATTGAACATGGTCACTTTCGAAGGGGCATTCATGAAAATAGGTAGCCTTTGCCAAAAGGAAATCAACTGAACATGCTTGGCAACAAAGGCACTTAACTTTTTTTTACACAAGTTAATGTTTACCAAAGATATTCAACTAAACATGTTTGATCTTATAAATACCTTGTCAGGTTCATTCCTCAGTGCTTGGCCCAGGCCAAGAAAATAGAAGAAATGCTATGAAACATAAAGGACTTGTTTGAGAAAGGGAATAGTGGTGTATGTGCTAATTTGAGAACTTTCAGGTTCCAAATGCACAAAGAGAAATGGCCATGAAGTTTGTGGCAAGCAAACAAAAGTAAGGGACTTTAATGAAATTGAGAGAAGTGATGTGTGTGCAAAACCAAGACATCTCGGGTCTAATGTGCACATGGAATAATGACTATGTGATAAATGGTGGGAAATGAAGTTTGGGGTTGCTTTGCACTCTTAACCGAGTGATGTAAGTAAGACTATGTGATCTTGAGGACTTAATGGCACAATGCAAAGTTAACTAGGCCGAGAACGGGCATTAGACCATTTTAGTGAATGTGGCTCATTACCGAAATTTTCATGCTTCCACTAAATCAATTGCCATAATTTTGGGTTTAATCCTCCCTATTTGCATGGTCGAAATGGTTCTTGGTGTTCTTGGATGTTTGCTGTCGAATTGATGCCAAATTGTGGTGAAATTGATGCTTGAAAGCAAGAATCAAGCTTGGTTACTCAATTTCGGAGGTAGGCGACCTTGAACTTCAAGTGGGAAGCTTAGAATTGAAGAAACAAGGTTCAGCCGATAGTTGCTTAAGCTCCATTTGAGGTAAGATTCATGGTTCACTTGAATCCTTGGTAAATGTCCATGATCAAGTGATTATGATGGCTAAGTAATGGCCTTGTTATGCTAGGCAACCTTGGTTTGGAAAACAAATCTCAGCCTTAGAGACACAAGCTTAACCGAGAGCTCAAGCTTTTTTTTTGGAAAGGTAGGATTAATGTCTACTTGTTTGCTTGGTATCTCTCCATGATTCAAGTAGTTAGAATGACTAAGTGATGGTTAATTGTGCTAAATGATCTTAGTCGCTTGATGGGCTTATGGAAGGACTTTCGAGTTCTTATTGTTTTGGCTAGCTAGTTAAGTTTATAGTCTGTGTTAGAAACTTTAGTGAGGGAGGCCAACTTACTAATGTTTCGGAGCTCTAGTGGAAGGTGGATTGAAACAGTGAAGTTAGGTGTACAAAGACACATGAACACATACTAGTGGCTTCGGCCGAGAGACAATTTGGGAATGTGTGTGTGTGTTGTGTGCTTGAATGTGTTGTTTATGTGTGCTAACCCCTGTAGATAGTGTTATTGTTCACATAGTGTCTCGGTTAGTGCATGTTGTGAATATATATATGTATATGTGTATTGTTTTTCCTTGTCTGTGTGTTTTTTTTTTTGCAGGTTCACTTAGCACTAAGGAGGTTAAGTTTCAGACTTAACTAAGTAGACCATGTATGGTCATTATATGTTGTGAATCCTACTGAGTTTTATACTCATACCCATATATTTGTGTTTCAGGAAAGGATACACAGCTTGAGTAGTTATGGTTGTGTAAGTGTTGCTTATGTGCTAGTGTACCTTGGAGTTCAAGGTAAGTGCCAATGAGTGCTTGGCTTATGATTATAGTTATACATGCACAAGACTTATGTAGTTAGTGTTTATATTCTAAGCTTTGCAGGCTTGGTTAATGTGGGATACTATTAGGACTGCAGCTATGGATGTGTGGACTATTGCTCTGATAGTGGTATTTACCTTCATGACTATGAACATGGCTATAGGCCTTGTTTTGCAGTGTGTCTTGCTCTATGGCACACTCAAAGTGCTCTTTGGCGAGTAGGTACCTTGGGTTGGAAGCATGAGTTGGTGGGAGTGACTATGGGCTAGTATTGGCTTGGCCAAGTTAGGTGTACCCTTGTAGACTACCTTTTCTTTTTGTGTACATGGTTGTGGTCTCAGGTGCCCTTAGGTTTCATTGTACTTGACGTGTTTTGTTCACAAAATTGTGCTTGGTTGTGGCTGACTTTGGCTATGTATATATTTTGAATGCTTATGGTCTAGTTTATGGCATGTTTATGTGAATGATGGATGTGTTTCATGTTGAGAACCCTTATATGTTATTCATGGCCAAAAGCTCATTTGCATCTAAACTTGGATTTTCAAACCTTATGGTATTCTTAGGCTTCTTGGTTGTCATGTACTAAGTAGCACACTTGATTAGCACACATCCTAGACACTTACTTACATGAGTGTATGCCTTGCTTGTTATGCAAGTTATTAATTACATCCTTTCTTGTTTTGCAAGATAGCAGTATTGGGTCTCACTTCTATTCCAAGTATTTGTTTAAGTACCTTTAAAAGCCTCGTGGGCCACCTCCCAGGCCCATTAACATAAGAAAATAAGACTTAAAGACCAATAACAAAGGTTGGCCGAATTGGAAAGTTGATAACAACACTTGAGAAACTTGTTAGTTTGGCAACCTTGAACAAGAATGGGTGAGTGTTACAGAGTGTGCATGGGCTAGGGCCTGTGTGGGGTGTGACATACCTAATACCGCTCCGAAGGTACTTGACCGAAGATAGTCGCGAAAGCCCATGGCCAAAGATAGTAGAGTGTTAAAGAATGAAAATTATATCCAAAGACCAATGGTGGACTTAGCCAAATTTTGAGGAAGAGAGAAATTTCATTAACACTTCATCACAAAATACAAGGACCAGATTACAAGGGAAAGAAGAAAAAGGAAGCCTATTTGGGGTCCTCGTCACCTGCTGGGTCCTCAACATCTTTGACTTCCTCACCTTCGGCATCATCCAATTTGGCAGCAACTTTTGGGGCCGAAGGTGGATTAGCTGGGAGATTGAGGAACTCTATCCTCGACCACTGCCAAGATGGTCCTTTAGTGATGTCCAGAGTCACCAAAAAGGAAAAATTAAGGTCGGGAAATCCGGATAGAACTTGGTGAAGAGCCAAGCAAAAACCGTCTTGATGAGAGGACTTAGTTGCCTGATCGGACTTAGCCTTCTCTGCATCCAAGTCCTCCAGTTCTCTCTTGAGGACCTCGACCTCCCTTTCCAACTTCTTCTTTTTCTTCTTTTTCTACTTCTTCAGCCTATCAACCTCAGCCTAGAGTTCCGAGTTAAGAGCAAACGCCTTTGTAAGATCAGCAACAGCATCTTCCTTCGCCTTTTGGAAAACATCATTTGCCAAGGTCAAAGATATACCCTCGCACCGAGGTTAGACATATTTGAAGAAAATTCTTGAATCAGCTCCCCTTGGCTCTTAAGCACCTCCTCCCGAAGGTTAGCCAGATCCTCCTTGGCTATCTTATTAAGCTTGCCATACTTAATGACCGAGCTGGCAAAGAGTTCCTTGCCCTAGCCAAACTCTCCTCTAACCAACTTTGGACCGAGGTTTGTTTAGCTGCCCAGGCCTGAAGGTACCCACTGTATGCCAACAGCTGCAAAAAGGGAAAATTCTAAATAAGGGTCAAAAAGGTACTCAGAAAAGGGAACTCAGAAATTTTCTAGGTCCTAAAGGATTGAAGTTTACCTGGGCAGCCTGCTCATTAATCCTCACGGTGAGGACTTCTTCGTTGGGGCACTCCTCGATCAGGGACTGGAAAATGGCATTTTTCATAATGCCCTTTGCCATATGGGGAGCTATCTTCTGGCTATCCTCAGAGAATAGGTTCATGTCCTCCGTGAAAGTCCAGAAGGGCTCTCTTGTTACCCACTCCGGGGTAGTCCAGTTATGGTGCCAAAACTGTGCATTTAAACTCCCAGGTTTGGTGTGCCCTGCAGGTCATCAGAACAACACCCCTAGTCTACATACTCAAGTGAACCTCTTGAGCACTATGTAAATACATGCATATTGGTCTAACCATAACACACATATTTACATTTATACACACTATGGCAGCTAAGAAGGAAAACACTAGCACAAGTCTTAGTTTTGGCTTCCACACATTAGGCAAACTTCGTCAGTTCTAGTGACCAGCTACTGCAACTGCAACTTCCAGTAATAAACTGTATCATTCTAGCCACATACCTCCCTGTTTCATTTCCTCCATTATCAAGTGGAGACTTAGATCAAACCAAGGAATTTTGTTTTACATCAATAGCCCACCTATGGACCAAGTTATGGATTTTTGAAGTTGGTTACAAAATTCTGACCAAATAAACAGTAACTCAGCTAACTTTGCAACGTCATATATTTGGCTACAGGATTCTAAATCCATAAATTCCAAAGTGAAGTTAACCCTCTAGATGTCCTCTAGGTGTGGTCAATATGTCACACCAAGATTCATTATACACAGGGAGATATTCGACTTTAGGTCCAGAGTCAAAATTCTGGCAACTTTTGGACCATTTTGCCCACACAATTTTTCCAAACCATGCAAACACTTCATTCACAAGGGGAAAGCCCTCCAAGGATCCAATATATGTATATTACACATAGGAATTACATTCCCTTTCTTTTAACAACTTTATGTGGTCAAAACAGAATTTACAAGTAAGCAGCCCATCATTCACACTTAGGCAGCTTTGCACCACAGCACTTACATAGCCAAAACATTACTCAAATTTTCTCATACTTGTCTCATTTTACGTACACTAAATGTACATGCATACATTCACTACAATATGGTCTTAACTCAGCTAAATACGCACCCTAGGTTACAGGAGGTACTGATACACAATGGACTTCAAAAACAGGATGCTGGACAGCTGCTGCACAACACAATAAGTACCACCATTAAAAATACCAAATGTGCTCCTAAAATCACCAAAATTTCCAGATCACAACTAGACATATGGGAGTTCATGTAACTGAAATTTCAGATCAAAACTCAAACCACAATGGTTGGTTTGAAGGGTATCTTTCTGCAGGACCTGAAATGACAGAATTGAGGGGAGTAAGTTTCATTGAGAAACAAAGTAAGGGTAGCACTTGGATTCAATAGGCAATGTAACCATCATTAAAACCTGCATCCAAAGACACTAAAACACAAAAACCACAATGCATATATACAAGATATAGCAACCAAATGCAGCAGCCAAACACTATTTAGTACTAACTTTTGGGCTCTAGAAACCCAGAAATTCGCTGCCATCACTGTGCACTTCACACTAGGTCACAAAACCTTCAATAAGTGCACTCCCCTCACTAAGCTTGGTTCATCAAGCACATGGCTCTCTTCCAAGCTTAGCCCTAGCTCAATGGATGTTTGAAAATTGCAGAAAACAACCCATGAGAGCAAGAGAACCCTTCCCTTGATGGGTATGCTAAAATTGGAGCTTGATCCTAGGTGCACTCAAGCAATAGCACCAGATAGCTTCCAATTGTGCTTCCTTGACTTCAATTGCAAGTAGTTTTGAGTTTGAAGGTATGGTGGCTATGGAGGAAGTGTGGAGGGAGGGATGGCTTTCTTTTTGCTGGTGGAGGCCGAAATTTAGAGAAGCAAAGGTGGTCTTGACTACTTAAATAGTCAAAAGTACACTAAACACACTTAAGTAGTCTTACCTTGTCTTATGTCATTTTCCTTGCTACAAGACTATGGTTTCTTAGTCTTAATCTCTTGGCCCACATTTGACCATCCTTATCTTTCTTTAGCAGCCCTCCTTATGTGGGATAACCCCACAAAACTTCTATTTGACTTAAGTCATAGACATACACATCTTAAGGCCTACATTAGAACACGTAGGTCCTTTATGCCTTTTTGTGTTTTCTTTGTCCTTAGTTGTCTTCCATAAGCAATTTGGTCCTCCAATAGCACTTTCATAGCAGTCATATCCTTCCCATAACTCTCTAAATCTCTTTTGTGAAAGCTTTGCAATTGAGTGCCCGAATTTCCTAAATCTTACAAAAAGTCCATAGGTTGCTTGACAAACAAGCAATCCTTAAGGCTTTTCTTGGGGACCAAGTTACCAACTTGGAACACTCACACTACAATCACTATGGTGAGAATTACACAATATAATGGTTTTTAGCCATTATGACACACTTGTAATTCTCCCATTTTGTAAGGTGGTAACATCCCTAGAGACCTTATCCCTTGGGATTTTGGAATCTCGAATAGCCCTCCTTCGGGCATGGTCCTCCGCCTAGGGGGCCTGTACTTCTTCGCTTGCAAAGTAATGTCGAAGTTCCATTAGAATGTTGTTCCTTAGCCATTCATCTATAAGGTCTAAAATGCCAAAAATTCCCAAACTCATAGAAGAATGGCTAAGGGACAAACTTGGAGGAAGTTCACCTTCTTCTTCCTCTGAGTCACTAACTTTGAGGACCTCAGTGGGAACAGCTTTGCCTTTCCTTTTTTGGTGTTCCTTAAGTTCTTCAGCCGAAAGACCACCGACCAAAGTCCCCAACATATCTACAGCAGTATTAGGACTAAGGGGAGTTGAACAAATAGCCATCCTCAAAGGTGGATCGGCATGAACAGGAGTTTGGTTCTATGTGGAAGGAAGTCCTCCTTGGCCTTCTTCGACTTCAACACCGAAGATGGTCCCCCCGATGCCTTTCTCCTCTTTGGTGCCGCCTTATTTCTTTACTGCTCCTCCTTCTCAGTTTGGCCGAGGATGAGACACTGGTAGAAGGTAGTAGACTTTGCACCCATCTCTACAAAAAGAACAACATCAGTGTTAGTACAAAGGATATGTATGACAAAAATTTGGAAAGGGACGTACTCTCTTCAAGAGCCGGATATGTGAGTTCACCCCGAATGATCTTTACCAACCATGCCTTCTTGCCAGCAAAAAGGGGCTTCGGCATATCCTTGTCGGTAATATGTTCCTTGACTACCCCCAGCTCCCGAAAGACCTCTTCGGACATAAAGTTCCACCTAATGGGGAAGGGGTATAGGGAACGCAGAGGGACAACCGGATCCCAATCCGCGACAGCCTGAATATAGCTGTCAAATTCTTTGAATTAGGCTTCCAACTCTAAAGTTAGTAGCTTTCAGGGATCTACTACATCAATGTCAACAGTCCCCAAGGCCCATTTGGTTGGCACATGCTTCCATTGCTCATCCACCTTCAGAAAGAAGAACTTGTTTTGCCACTCTCACCAACTGTTGTTCGTTCCAAAGGTGAATGTATATTTCTTGCTCCCAAATTCGCAAGGAAGCAAGAAGTAGAATCCACCCTTTGAAACTGGGTAGAGTTTGTAATACTACATGAAGAAGATAAAGTGTGGCTCTATTTTGAAGACCCTACACATGCAAAGGAAGGTGTTGAAATAAGAATAGGAGTTTGCGGGAAGTTGGTTCACGACTATGCCATAGAATGGGCAAAAGTCGCAAACCATCTTTGGAGGGGGAAACCAAAGTCCAGCCTTCAACTAAGCCCTGAAGACGGTAACCTCATCTAAATGAGAGGCATAACTGGGCATACCAGCACTAGGAAGCCTAGTGACAACATAAGAAGGAAGAAAGAATTTGGTCGACCACTTTTGGACTTTCTCTGAAGTGGCACAGCTTGGATGAGAGTTAAGAGGAAGCCAACTCTCAGGGATAATGTTAGGACCATCCCTCAGTGCTTGGCTTAGGCCAAGAATACAGAAAAAAAAAACATAAAATAAACATGAGGGACTTGATTGAAAATGAGGATAAGGGTGTAAGTGCAAAACCAAGAAAGTTTGGGTTTTAAGTGCACATGAAAAATAGACTATGTTGTTTATGTCATGAAACAAAGTTTAAGGGCCATATTGTACACTTAACTTAGTTTTATAAGTGAAACCATGAAACCTAGACTATTATTTTCGGCCATGCAAATTAGTATAAGGCTTAGTAGAGCATTAAGCCAACTTTTGGTAGTTTTTGGGCACATGACATGGCCGGTCAAGTTTTGTCTCCCACCAAGAGTTATGCCATCATTTTTTTTGTTTGTTTAATGATCCATTATCTTGGTGAAATGGCCAAAACATGCAAGGAGAAATTGGCCATTTTCAGCCATTTTACGTTATACTTGGCAAGGTCGGCCAAGAAACAAAATGGGTGCCAAAATGTACATGTGTTTTAGTGACTAAAATGAAGTCATGGATACTTGCAGGGCTAAATGAGCCATGCAAATTAGTTCAAGGCCAAGAATGGCATTAATCCATTATTGAATCCATGTGGCCATAACCAGATTTAGCATGCTCCCACTTAGTAAATTAAAAATTAGTTTCGGTCAAAGCCTTTCACTTGTGTCCTTGGCCGAAACTTGAGAGCTTTGCGTTGTTCTTAGGAGTTCATGAAGAGTTGCTACCGGTTTCATGCAAATTGAAGGGGAATTGCAAGCTTGAAGACATAATCAAGTTTGGTTTCAAGGGATTGTGGCTAGGTGACCATGGGGTTTAAGTTAAAGCTTGGAATTGAAGAGCTCAAGTCAGCCGAAACTCAATCTCAAAGAACTGAGGTAGGATTCACGATTTACTTGATTTCTTGGTACAAATTCCGTGATCAAGTGTTTATAATGACTAAGTGAAGGCTGATTTGTTCTAGGTACTCTTGGTTTGAAAGATAAAGGCTCGGTCTTGGATACTCAAGCTTCAACCAAGAACTCAAGCTTGAATTGTTGATGTAGGATTCATGTTCTACTTTCTTGCTTGGTAAATATTCCATGAACAAGTAGTTATGAGTAGCTAAGTGATAGTCAATGTGTAATATGTGATCTTAGTTTACTTGATGGGCATATTAAGGAATTTCGGGTATATGTTAGTTGACTAGCCAATAAAGTTAATGGCAAGTGTTAGAATGCATTGTGAGTAGGGCCAACTTACTATGTAATTCAGAGCTCTAGTGGATTGGTGTGTGCAAATGAGGAAGTGAAGTGAAAATTACAGTACATGGACACTTGCTAGTATTCGGCCTATTGTGAACTTATGGCGTGTGTGGGAGTTGTGTGCTTGATTGTTTGTTTGTGTGTGCTAACCACTTGTAGGTATCATTATTATGCTTATATAATGCCTCAGTTATTATGTATATATATATACATATATATATATATATTGTTGGGTTTCGGGAGCCAAATAGCGCAGCGGAATTTAACCGAAACCCTCCAGGATCCAAGTGAAACGGGGTAAACCAAGTGTTCCAAAATTTTCATACCTAATTTTCGGTTGAGATCTCTCACTCAACTGTAGAGTTGAATCACAAAACTTGAACAGTTGACGTGTTCAAGCTCTCTATGGTATCCACATGAGCCTCTCAAGATCACCACGCTTCCACCGCATCCCGGTAGATGCGTTTCTCTTGCGCTTGCAGTGCTAGCTTGCATCCTCCAAGGAATTGCAAGTGAAGAGTGCGGCTGTCCTTTTGGGAGGCTAGGGCAAGGAGACCTGCGAATTTCTCACTAGAGGTTGTATTTATAGTGAGACTCAAGTTCCAGGCCTAATGGGTTTCAAAGCCTTAATCCAATTAGGCTTTAATTTCGGGCTTAATAATGGCTCAACTATTGGGCCCATTATTAATACGAAATTATTGTGAACCCAAAACAAAAATTATCAGCCCACGCACTCTAATGATCCAAATAGCTCTATGTGTGCAACCCAATAGGCTCTTACCACATTGGCAATGATCATAAATCACATTTATGATCATAAGCAATGAGCGATGTCTAGCAACACATCATTGCTACCCAAGTGACAAGATTGTCGATGATTCGATTAAACCTTTATGATCATCACCGATCTATGCCATTGTCCTTTTGTCCAAGATATCAAGACTAAGCACGAGACATGGAATGTGTCACTCTCGTATAGCCCAATCATTGGTTTCTTGATTACTGAGTAGACCAACTTAAACTGATGACATTGATATCGTATGTCAACTCATCCGAGCATGGCCATGCATTTTTCTAAGTCTTACTCTATCGAGGGGCCCGAAGATATCACTCCCATGACATAGGAGGGACAAATCCCATCTTGATCATACAAATCCCTCCGCAAGATATGTGACATACCCAATGACCTCCTTCAAGTTCACTCAGTTACGAGCAACAAAGGAAAGTATCAAAGTATGTGACTCAGATGTAGGGAACTTTGATGATCTTAGGTCGGAGGACTACATATACCATCATCACTATTAGAATCACTTATGACACTCATATAACAATCCATGTAGTGTTCTCATGGTGGGTCGGTCCAGTACATAAGTTCTCTAACTTGTACCCATATGCAAACTACATATCTCATATTAGTCTCCACATATGCTAGTCGTTATGTATTATTGCAACCCGCTCCACAATAATACTAGACTAGGGACGTTTGAGAATATCATTATTCTAGGGTTACAATTATGTTTGTTAAGTTATGCAGAAATAAAACAACAAACATAATTGCTGGATTAATTCCTTAATAAAATATCATGACTCAATGTGCAAAAAATACAATCATCTCATGATTGGCCTTTTGGGCACAACACTAACAATCTCCCACTTGCACTAAAAGCCAATCATCCATGTATCTAATACCGATGGACCTAGAATGGCTATCATGCTTCTACTGCGTAAGGGGCTTTGTCAATGGATCAGCAATGTTGCTGTCTGTTGAAGTCTTGCATATCCTTACATCACCCCTCTCGATGATCTCCCTGATGAGATGATAGCGTCGGAGTATGTGTTTAGATCGCTGGTGTGATCAAGGTTCCTTAGCTTGTGAGATTGCTCCATTGTTGTCACAATAGAGCTCTATCGGGTCGGCAATGCTTGGAACCACTCCAAGTTCAGTGATGAACTTCTTGATCGAAACTGCCTCCTTTGCAGCATTAGAGGTGGCAATGTACTCAGATTTTGTTGTAGGGTCAGCTACTGTCTCTTGCTTTGAACTCTTGCAGCTCACAGCACCACCACCAATACAAAACACATAACCAGATTGTGATCTAAAATCATCCTTATCGGATTGGAAGCTTGCATCGGTGTAACCCCTTACAACGAGCTTATCTTCACCTCCAAAGACCAAGAATGCATCCTTAGTCCTTTGTAAGTACTTAAGGATGTTCTTAACAGCTGTCCAGTGACTCTCACCGGGGTTCGATTGGTACCCACTTGTCATGCTTAAGGCATATGAGACATCGGGACGAGTACATATCATGGCATACATGATAGATCCAATTGCTGAAGCATATGGAATCTTACTCATGCGCTCTCTCTCCTTAGGTGTACTCGGACACTGAGATCTAGAAAGAGTTATACCATGTGACATGGGCAAGAATCCTTTCTTGGAATCTTGCATGCTAAACCTCTTTAGCACCTTGTCAATGTATGTACTTTGACTTAGGCCAAGAAGCTTTCTAGATCTATCTCTATAGATCCTGATGCCTAACACATAGGCTGCTTCACCCAAGTCCTTCATAGAGAAACATTTCCCCAGCCAAGTCTTCACAGACTGTAGCTCAGGAATGTCATTCCCGATGAGTAGTATGTCATCTACATACAACACCAAGAAGACAATAGCGCTCCCACTAACCTTCTTGTAGACACAAGGTTCATCTTCATTTTTTATAAAACCAAACTCTTTGATTGCTTCATCAAAATGAAGATTCCAACTTCGAGAAGCTTGCTTCAGTCCATAAATGGACCTTTGCAACTTGCACACTTTATTGGCATTCTCAGGAGTGACAAAACCCTCAGGTTGTGTCATGTACACATCCTCAAGTAGCTTTCCATTTAGGAATGCAGTTTTGACATCCATTTTCCATATCTCATAATCATAGTGTGCAGCAATAGCAAACAAAATTTGGATGGATTTAAGCATAGCAACTGGTGAAAAAGTTTCATCATAGTCAATACCATGAATTTGCTTGAAACCTTTTGCAACCAATCGTCCCTTAAAGGTAATCACATTACCATCCATGTCAGTTTTCTTCTTGAAAACCCATTTGCACCCTATGGGTTTTACCCCTTCAGGTGGGTCAACCAAAGTCCATACTTGGTTTTCATACATGGATTCCATCTCGGATTTCATGGCCACTAGCCACTTCTCAGAGTCAGGCCCCGACATAGCTTGTTGGTAGGTTGTGGGCTCATCCTGATCCATGAGCATCACATCACCAGTGTGAGTCACGAGAAATCCATATCTCTCAGGCTCACGCCGAATCCTACCAGACCTACGCGGGCTCTGTGCTACAGGAACAAACTCTTGAACCACAACATCTCGTGGTGTCTGTTCAGGTTAGATTTCAGGTTCGATGTCTCCTTGTTGTTCTTGAATTTCTTCAAGTTCTACTTTCCTCCCACTAGTTTCTTTAGAGATAAACTATTTCTCTAAAAAGACACCAGTTCGAGCAACAAACACTTTTTGCTCAACAGGATTGTAGAAATAGTAACCCTTTGTTTCTTTAGGATACCCAACAAAAAGGCATTTTTGAGATTTAGGCCCTAGTTTGTCAGAGGATTGACATCTCACATAAGCGTCACAGCCCCAAATCTTCATAAAAGACAAATTGGGATGCCTCCCACTCCATATCTCATATGGTGTCTTTTGAACCGATTTACATGGAACTCGGTTTAGTGTAAAAGCAGCTGTCTCTAAGCATGTCCCCAAAAGGAGTTTGGAAGGTCATCTTGACTCATCATGGAGCGAACCATGTCTAAAAGTGTTCGATTTCTCCTTTCAGAAATACCATTCCATTAAGGTGTACCTGGTGGAGTAATTTGTGATACTATACCACACTCCTTCAGATAGTCAAGGAATTCTCGATCCAAGTACTCTCCACCTCGATCTGATCGAAGCACTTTGATACTCTTCTCGAGTTGATTCTCTACTTCATTCTTGAATTCTTTGAACTTTTCAAAGGATTCTGACTTGTGTCTCATAAGATACACATAGCCATATCTGCTAAAGTCATCAGTGAAAGTAATGAAGTATTGGAAACCTCCTCTAGCTTGTGTAGACATAGGGCCACATACATCACTATGTATGAGTCCTAGTAAGTCATTAGCCCTTTCACTTTGCCCTGTGAATGGGGCTTTGGTCATCTTGCCCAACAAACATGACTCACATGTCTCATATGATTCAAAATCAAATGAGTCCAAGAGTCCATCCTTATGGAGCTTGGATATGCGGGTCTCATTTATATGGCCCAAGCGACAGTGCCAGAGATAGGTCGGGTTCGAATCATTTAATCTGACCTTCTTGGTATTCACATTATAGATTGGATCTTCGAGGTCTAGAACATACAACCCATTGCTAAGTTGAGCACTACCATAAAAGATTTCATTCAAATAAATAGAACAACATTTGTCCTTTATTATAAATGAAAAACCTTTCTTGTCCAAACAAGAAACAGAAATCAAATTTCTACTAATAGTAGGCACAAAGTAGCAGTTGTCTAATTCTAAAACTAATCCACTAGGTAAAGTGAGAACATAAGTCCCTACGGCTAAGGCAGCAACCCTTGCTCCATTTCCAACACGTAGGTCCACTTCACCTCGGGCCAATCTTCTACTTCTACTTAGATCCTGCACATTTGTACAAATGTGAGATCCACATCCAGTATCCAATACCCAAGATGAGGAAGTAGAAAAGTTAGCCTCTATAACAAAAATACCTGAAGTGGAAGTCTTACTTCCCTTTTCCTTAGCAAGTTCTTCAAGATAGAGCTTGCAGTTGCGCTTCCAGTGTCCAGGTTGCTTACAATGGAAGCACTCCCCTTCCTTTGCCACACCACCCTTTGGTTTCAGTGCAGCTGAAGAAGAATTAGCATTGGACTTTCCATTAGCTTTATCCTTCTTCTTGTTGGCTTTTCCCTTTCCCTTGCCCTTTTGAACCATCAAAATGGGCTTAGCCTTCTTAAGGTTTTGCTCAGCAGTTCTCAACATGTTGAGCAATTCAGGGAGGGACTTGTCAAGGTCGTTCATGTTATAGTTCATGATGAACTGACTGTAGCTTTCAGGCAACGATTGCAAGACTACATCAATAGCCAACTCTTTCTGAAGAGCAAATCCCAAATTCTCAAGATTCTCAATGTACCCAATCATCTTGAGCACATGAGGACCCACGGGACTTCCCTCAGACATCTTGCACTGAAACAATGCCTTAGAGGTCTCAAACCTCTCATGCCTAGCTTGCTCTTGGAAAAGCATTTTGAGATGTTCGATCATATCGAATGCCCCCATGTTCTCATGTTGCTTCTGAAGCTCAGATTCCATGGTAATAAGCATGAGGCATGCAACATCCAAAGCATCATCAGAATGCCTCTTGTGAGCATCCCTTTCAGCTCTTGGAGCAGTGGCAGCAGGCTCATTCGGAATGGGCTGCTCTAGGACATAAGCCTTTCTCTCTTGCTTGAGGACTATCCTCAAGTTTCGGTACCATTTGAGAAAGTTGGTCCCATTCAGTTTTTCCTTCTCAAGGATTGATCGCAACGAAAGTGTCGATGTGTTTTGTGCCATGGTTATCTACAACAGTAAATATGCAGTGTAAGAGTCATGTATTTTAATTCATTTAATAAGGACTTTTATTAAATGATACTCCCACTATTTTCCTCAAAATAATAACCCTCGATATTATTTTCGAACACCTCGGCGCTAAGGTATTCTAGTGGGCCAAGATCCATATTTGACCACAACCTGAGTCAGCTTTGGCTTTTCTCTCAAGTTACAGCTATTTAGGTAGGCAACTCCTTGCCAATTGCATCCCATGCAACTCTTGGATAGTTGGGTGAACAACACTTGTCCAAGCTCATCTCATGAACTTAAGCCCAACTCTATGCCTCTAAGTCCCTAATCCTATTAGGATGACTTAGTTAAGTCGAACCCAAAGTTAGCAGTTTGGATATCACTATTATCCCATCGCGCCTTACCAAGATGAACATAGGTGCTTTGCTTTGGCAAACCCACCTAATGTTGATCAAAGTCTTGACGAGTGCCAACATTTGGAAGGCATCACATTTAATGACTTAATATTTGTTTGAGGGATTTTTCTTTTGATCTCACCAATTTGTTATCTCCGGTTGTCTTATACATGCATCACATACAAATATAAAACATGCATCTCATGCTTACAAGAAAATAAATGTGACATGGTTATAGCCCAAACTATGCGATATTCTCAAGCCAATGAGAATATCATAAAAGCCTAAGAAAAGAAAAGGGTCTTCACAAGCTCCTTCTCTTCCTTTCTTGGTTGCCCTTTTGTTGTCACCTCCTTGGACATACCACCTTGGATGATCCTTGGACATACCACCTTGGATGATCCCATAATGTACCATTACATCAATAATAGAAACCTCGAGTTACATTCGAGGGGAGTAAGGTGAGAAGAGAATGTACAATGAGAGTAACAAGAGAAGGCACGACTCGCAGGCCATATTTACAAGTACAACCAATCAAGGGCTATAACCATGCACCATGCTTCAAACACCAATCAGCATATCATGTCAAATCTCATTCAACAAAAATGCATGCCAATTGACGCGCGTTGATTAACCAGTTTTTATTTATGTGGCGCTTCGCATACGGCGGTCCCGCTGGCCGGTCAGTGGGCGGTGGTTCCGCTGACCGGTCAGCGGACGGGGTCAAGGGGAGCCGCCCTTGCGGGGGGCGTGGGGGGCAGCGCCCCCCGGCGCAAAAAATTGTCTTACAATTGCTTAGCCCGAAATCTTCTATTTCGAGCAAGTAGGCACCCGAGACTCCTCCATTCGAGCCACCAAAAATACCTTACTTTCGGTGCCCGAACAGGCCGAATCCGAACAAAGCTAGGGTTTTTGCAACTATTGCAAGAATCCTAATCCATATAGGTATCTCATACCATTCAATTTCAGGTTAATCTCATTAACCAATTAGTGTCGTTTCTTCATATATGTCATATGTTCATTACGAGTTCCGGTTTCATGCATCATGAATCAATCTAATTAATCATGGCCGAAAAACAACCGAACACATAACATCATGCGATTCAACACTCAATCCCGATTTAGGGTTTCACCAGTAGCTCTGATACCACTGTTGGGTTTCGGGAGCCAAACAGGGCAGCAGAATTTAACCGAAACCCTCCAGGATCCAAGTGAAACGGGGTAAACCGGGTGTTCGAAAATTTTCATACCTAATTTTCGGTTGAGATCTCTCACTCAACTGTAGAGTTGAATCACAAAACTTGAACAGTTGACGTGTTCAAGGTCTCTACGGTATCCACACGAGCCTCTCGGGATCACCACGCTTCCACCGCGTTCCGGCAGATGTGTTTCTCTTGCGTTCACAGTGCTAGCTTGTGTCCTCCAAGGAATTGAAAGAGAAGAGTGCGACTGTCCTTTTGGGAGGCTAGGGCAAGGAGACCTGTGAATTTCTGACTAGAAGTTATATTTATAGTGAGACTCAACTTCCAGGCCTAATGGGTTTCAAAGCCCTAATCCAAATAGGCTTTAATTTTGGGCTTAATAATGGCTCAACTATTGGGCCCATTATTAATACGAAATTATTGTGAACCCAAAACCCAAATTATTAGCCGATGCACTCTAATGATCTAAATAGCTCTATGTGTGCGACCCAATAGGCTCTTACCACATTGGCATTGATCATAAATCACATTTATGATTATAAGCAATGAGCGGTGTCTAGCAACACATCATTGCTGCCCAAGTGACAAGATTGTCGATGATTCGACTAAACCTTTATGATTATCACCGATATATGCCATTGTCCCTTTGTCCAAGATATCAAGACTAAGCACAAGACATGGAATGTGTCACTCTTGTATAGCCCAATCATTGGTTTCTTGATTACCGAGTAGACCAACTTAAACTGATGACATTGATATCGTATATCAACTCATCCGAGCATGGCCATACATTTTTCTAAGTCTTACTCTATCAAGGGGCCCAAAAATATCACTCCCTTAACATAGGAGGGACAAATCCCATCTTGATCATACAAATCCCTCCACATGATATGTGACATACCCAATGACCTCCTCCAAGTTCACTCAGTTACGAGCAACAAAGGAAAGTATCAAAGTATGTGACTCACATGTAGGGAACCTTGATGATCTTAGGTCGAAGGACTACATATACCATGATCACTATGAGAATCACTTATGACACTCATATAACGATCCATGTAGTGTTCTAATGGTGGGTTAGTCCAGTACCCATATGCAAACTACATATCTTATATTAGTCTCTACATATGCTAGTCGTTATGTATTATTGCAACCCGCTCCACAATAATACTAGACTAGGGACGTTTGAAAATATCATTATTCTAGGGTTACAATTATGTTTGTTAAGTTACGCAGAAAAAAAAAACAAACATAATTGCTGGATTAATGCCTTAATAAAATATCATGACTCAATGTGAAAAAAATAAAATCATCTCATGATTGGCCTTTTGGGCACAACACTAACATATGTATATATATATATATATTATGTTTTTATGGTTTCTATGTTTTCTTGTGGGTTAAGTTAAGCTAGTGGAGCTTAAGTCTTGGACTTAACTAAATAGACCTTATGTGGTCATTTGTGAATCCTATTGAGTATAAACTCATGCCCATAATGTTTGAATTTTCAAGAAAGGGTATTGAGCTAGAATAGTGTGCTCGGTTGCTTGTTAGTGTGCTAGTATTACACTATTTGCTTGTGGTATGTGTGCCAACTGAATCTTGGCTTAATTGAATTATACTTGCAAGTCTTATGTTTATGGTTGATGCCCAAAACTTAAGGTATAAGTTTTGCAGGCTTTGAGTAGATTGTGGGACTTGTCTAGAAGTGGAGATGGATGTGTGTTCTTGGGCACTGGTTTGGTGGTTTGCTTTCATGACTATGAACTTATTTGTAGGTCTTATACTTCAAACTATGGTCATGTATATAGTCTTTAAGATCCTTCTCGGGTACTATAAGTGAACTTGGTTGTAATGCATAACTTTGGCTAGTTTTGGATAATGGGTACTCTCGGTATGTTGCCAAGTGAATAGTACTTGTGTGTAGGCTATTTTTGTGTATATTTAGCCTCAGATGGATCATGGTTTTGTGTAAATATTTTGGATGCTTGAATGCCAAGTTATGGTATGCTTATGTGGTTATGGATGTGCCTTATGAATGGAACCTCTTGTGTTCTTTACTTGACCAAATGTTCATGAACATTAAAATTGATTTCCAAAACTTGATGAGATGGGCTTCTTTGCTGACATGCATTGGAGTAGCACACTTGTTGAGCACACATCCTAGACACTTAAAAGACTAAGTGTATGCCTTGCTTGTATTGCAAGTTACTGATTTATAGCGTTCCTTTGTGTTGCAAGTTAATGGTTGGGCCTTACTTAAGCTGCAAGTAATTGTTCTAATCAACTCATAAGCCTCCTAGGGCACCTCCCAGGCCCTTAGTTTAAGAAAATAAGACTTAAAAAACTACCTAACAAACAATGGTCAAAATAAAAGGTAGTTTATATCACTTGAACATAAGATTGTTTAAATAACTCCTGGGTAGAAATGGTGAGTGGCACTGAGAGTGCACAGGCTGGGGCCTGTGTGGGCTATGACAGATAGGTTGAACTTCGGCTTGTTGAGAAGATAAGTTCGACGAGAAGTCTCTAACCTCGGAGAGATGAAGGAGAAAGTTTTGAGAAAAAATGGAAATTTTGGAAATAAACCCACCTGTTTTGGACCGAGGTAGGAACTTTGGAAGACCGCCGCAAGTGTTGCTGGAAATTGTTCCGCTGCTAGCACCACCGCTAAAGATAAGGTGAAAAAGGAGAGAAAAGCAGAGAGCAAAGGCAACGAAAAATGAGAAGTGTGGAGAACTTTAGAGGAGGAAGGGTTTATACAGACCAAAGGAGGCAGGTGGAGCGTCACCACAACGACCCCTCCCAGACGAAGAGATGTAACTGATGTAACGGACGTGACTATTCGCCAATCACCAGGTGACATGTGTCACCTGACGTGAAAAACAAGAGCACGCATTCTGACAGCTAGCAGATCTATGCAAGCCTTCTAGAATTCCCAAAGTGACCTGAGAAGGACCACCCTCGGGAAACATGAGTGACCAACCTCGAGAAAAAGGGGGCCCTTACCATCATTGGGAAGAACACCACCTTATAACGGAGGGGCCATGATCCCTAAGATCACCAGATCACCTAGCCAAAAACCACCCTCGGGGAAGATGTAGCACCAACCTCGGTGAATGACAACCACCCTCGGTAGGTAATAGAACTGACCTAAAATTATCTATACACTACCACCTTCAGAATAGCAAACTCACCAAGTTTGGGAAAGTATATCCCTACCCTCGGAAAACAAGAGCATCTTTCGAAGTTTCCCCACTTTACCGAAGGGCCACTCCTAATAGCCCTTGGTGGCTGTATTGAGCCAAAGGGGGCTTCCTATTTCAAAGGAGCCTTACACCCCGAAGGGGTCTCATTCTCCGAAGTGCTCTTGTTGAGATATGACAAAAATGGTTAAGTAGCCTCTGAAAGAGAGACCTCACACACGCCCCTACCCTCTGGCCGGAACGGCCTACGGCCAGCTGGAGATACCTATCTTCGAGGGCACAGATCAAATTAGACTGAACACATGTCATAGTCTGAACAGGCTATGTCAAACGGCCTCGTCCCTCCACCCTCCACCCTTGTATAAATACTTAGGAAGGACCTTGGTAAGAAAAAGGATAGAACTATGGCTATTCCCCACTCTTTGCTCCTCACAAGTCTTACTCTCAAATACTAACTTGGGTGTCAGAGGCCCCTCCCCTGGAAACACATTCCGGGTAGTCTCTAACCCCTGTTCTTCAAAGTCTTGTAGACACCATCCTACCGAAAGTCTCTCATTCAGACACCTTCACACTGGAAGTCTCTCCTTCAGGCCAGCATATTATACAACGAGAATGCCGTCGGACATCAGTTATAATGCATCATAGATTGGCTTATGAAAGTTGGTTGTGATTTATGCAAAATGTTGTATATGTATGTGATGTTTAGAGGCTATCCAAGCAAGTTTCCTATGTTTAGGAAGTGTTGAAAGTTCATAGCAACGAAACTACGAATTTTTTGGGCCGTCGCAGGTATTGGCGACACGTCGCTAATCATTGCCAATACCCACAATGTGCCATCGTGATAGGAAAATTTGGCAAATCATTACCAACTGTGTTGACACGTCGCCACAGACATGTTGGTTGAATTTTCCAAGTTTTGGTAGGTAGGTCAAGGGAGACCTAAAGGGGTTCTATGGGTACCTTAGGGTCTAAGCATTTCGGGCATACTTCGAAACTTTCAAAATTCCTTCAAGACCTGTGAGTTTTCTTCAATATGTAAAGCTTTATGGTTACTTGTAACAGAAGGAAGAAAACTAGTTTACAAAGGAGCACAACTAGGTATCACTAGCTTGGGTGAGAGGTTTAGAAACCTTGGTAGCCTAGTTGTGCATTTAGCCATGAGATTGTAGGGTGAAACCCTAGTCCACCTAGTTTTCAAGGTCTATGGCCTAGTCTATAATAGTCCCACTATAATGCCCTTGTACAACATAAATGGGAGAGGTTCAACTGGTGATTTATCACTAATTAGGCTGGCAAGCTAAGCTTGCTAGAGAACAAGGCAATGCCTTGTAGTTGAAGGACCAAGATGATGAGAGGGCTTAAGGGACTTAAGTATATGCATATATTAGACCTTTAGGCTTTATGAGCTCACAGCAGGTTACGTATGTTATCATATGTGCTGTCCTTAGTAACTTTTCTTGTAGGTACAGTGAAGACCCTTACTGAGAATGTTTAAATTCTCACTCGCTACTTATGTTGCGCGGATCCTGAAGTTGTTGGGCCGGGTAACCACTGAGGGTTATCGTAGTTGTTACACCAAGAAAGGGCTAAATGACTAAGTCCCGGGTTAAGTGGATTAGTGGCATAAAAAGTTTCCTAATTTGAAAACTTAGCAATTAAATTGAAGAGACATGGAAATTTTTTCCTAATTAGGAATTGAGCTCAGTAAGCTCAGGAGACCTTAAATTAATTATGGAATGTGATGGCCAGGGGCCTCATCGTTTAGAGTCATGATGACTGGAGGGGAGACTTCTGGGAGGAAGAACGCCTGGTGGAATGGATCGCCCAAAGGAGAGTGCCTGAAAGCTTAGAAACAAAGGGTTAGGAGGCCCCCGGAGTGTTTTTCCGGGGGGGGGGGGGGGGGGGGGGGGGGGGGGCTAGGTGGGGGGGAGCCTCCGACGCCCAAGTCAGTGGTGGCTGAGAGAAAGGCAGAGAAAATAGCACAAAGGGCTGAGGAGTCTCGCCTGGTAATTTTCTCAGAGTGTGGGAGCAGTGTTTTGCCAACCAGCCTCCTGCCAAGTATTAATTCCTGGTATTTATAGGAGCGCCTAGCCCGTTCAGATCGCGACACGTGTTCGGTCGGATGTTCCTGAATTTCTGGGCGTAGGAGACAGATAGCTGGTAGCAGGTTGCCTTGAGCCATGTGCTGAGACGGGCCATGATGTGATTCTGATGGCGTCAGCGTGGCAGAGCGCCTTTTGAGGCGGATTGTGGCGTCTGCGAATGGATGTGTCAGAGGCTTCCTTAAATGCTTCCATAAATGCTCCTGCCGTACTCCCGAGGTCCCTGGGTGAGGTCGTCCTTTGGTACGGACAGAGCCTCTTCGGGAAACAAGCCCTCAGTTCGGGGGTTCCCAGTTTCAGGGAGTTCCGCCTTCGGGGATATCATGTTCGGCTCGCTATGTCTGGTGCCGCTTTTCCGAAGGCGATCTGTTCACAACCTTGGGGGGCCGAGTAGTGTCCTCGGGTTTTCCTGGCGTGCCGGGCTCGGAGCTCTTCGGCTATCTCCCGAGGTGCATGATCACACCTTTTCTCGGGTAGCGCCAGCTTCTTCTGGCCATTCTTGTGGCAGGGAGTTCGGCCAGATAGAGGCGATAGCGTTTGGCTATCACATGCCCCCCTTTGGAAAGCCGAAGTGAAGACTTCGGTTTTGCATCTCTTTCCGAGGTTGTTTATGGGAGTCTCTTTGGAAGCTTAACCTGTTCCGAGGATGCGCCTTTTGCCCGAAGATCATGGGCTCTTCGGCCTTGGCCTGTTCTTTGGTGTCTTCGAGGCGGAGCCTGTGCCGAAGATACACCTCTTGCCCGAAGGTCATGGGCTGTTCGGCCATAGCCTGTCTCTTGGCGTCCTCGAGTTGGCCTGCTCTTTGTTTCTGCAGGTCTGTTTGGCCAAGCGTGTCAGTCTGAGCGGCGCGTCCCAGTTTTCCAGGGATGTCAGAAGACGTGTCCCAGTTTTCAAGGGACGTTTGGAGGACGTGTCCACCATTTTTCCGCAGCGGTTGACACGTGGCGCTTTGCCATTGGAGGAGAGTCGCGTCGGTTACAGAGGGCGCGCCTTTTCAGGTGCAGAGAGCAGTTACGGCGACGGTTCGCCTCCAAAGGGTACTTATGACGATGTTTCGGTTACCCACCTCTGGCTTTATAAATAGCCCATTCCATCATAAGTTCCCTTTGCTTTTTCTTCTGCTCTTTTCTCTGCTTTGCCCCTGTTCTTGCATTTTCTTGCTTTCTGTGGCGGAGCTACCTTAATCAGAGCTTTTTTCCAGCCAACTTTCACGACGGCGTCCTCAGATTTTGGCAAATCTTTCGGTGGGTTTTTGTTTTCCAGAGCGTTTTGATCCCTCTGTTCTTTTGAGTTTTTCTCTGGAAACTGTTTTCTTCCGTTTTCAAACTCGTTTTCATGTCGAAAATGCCCATTCCTGAGAGCTGGCAGCCTCTTTTAGCCCATCCTTGTTGCACCACCCCTGCAAAGTTAGAGAGGTGGAAGAAAAAATTCTTTCTTCCCTCTTACGCCATTACTAGGCTGCCTCGTTCTAGCCATTATGCTTTTTCAAACCATAGTAAGGAGGTTACCGTTTTCCGAGCCCAGCTGAAGGCCGGTCTTCGGTATCCTCCCCCGAAGATGGTGTGCGAGTTCTGCAAATTTCATGGCATTGCTGTGAACCAGCTTCCCCCGAACTCGTTCTGCTATTTTAACGCCTACCTCTGTATGTGTGGCGTCTTCGGGATAGAACCCCATTTCATAATCTTTATGCAGTACTACAAGCTCTCTGTGGTCCCGAAGGGTGGCTTCTATTTCATGCTACCTCGGGGATCCGGGAGCAAGAAATTCATGTTCACCTTCGCCACTAAGGATAGCTGGCGGGGGTGGCAACAGAAGTTCTTCTTCCTGAAGATGGACGAGGCCTGGTCGTACGTTCCGACCAAATGGGCTCAGGGAACACTGGATGTGGACGTTGTTGATCCGAGGATGCTGCTGACCCCAGAGTTGGCTCCCGTGTTCGCGGATTTCGACGCCCGCATTCGGGCTGTCTCTGACTGGGATCCCGAGGTCGCTCCGCGCGCCCTTTACCCTTTTCCAATTAACTGGAAGTTGATGACCGAAGAGGTCCTTCGGGAATTAAAGGTGGTAAAGGAGCACAAGACTGACCTCAAGATGCCAGCTTCTGCCATCGCCGGGAAGGATTCCTGGTTGGTCAAGCTTCTCAAGGAGGAGATTTCTTTCGAAACGTTTGTCGAAAGTGAGTCATCTTCTACTCCTTTGCTATTTTTTCCTCGGACTTACGCTGATGTTTCTCTCCTTTTTCAGAGATGGGCGACGGTACTGCCGCCTATTACAAGTCCCTTTTCACCGGCCAAGTGGAGAAGGGCGATCAGACGAAGAAGGCGGCTTCCCGAAGGCGGAAGTCTACTGGCGCGGGGCCTTCGAGGAAACGGGCAAAGAGAGCTGCTCAGGTTCCTCTAGAAGAAATTCCCGAGGAGACTGCCGAGGAGCCTGGGTCCGCCGAGATTCCGGCGTCTGAGACTGCTGCTTCCGAGGTCCCTTCAACCGACGTCCCTCCTCAAAGTCCTACTGCGTCGCAGGCCCTCCTTGATGTAGTGGTAGAAGTACCTTCTGCCGAGGAGCGGCGCAGGCGGAAGGGCAAGGGCATTTCAACCGAGGAGGCCGAGGACTCCGAGGACGTCGTTGCCGAGGTTCCACCAGGTTTGTTTCCAGACAAAGTGTACTTCCTTTGTTTTTTCTGGATTGCCTTCTTTGTCTTTAATCTCCTTCTCATTTTTGCCACGCAGGGGAGTTGACTACCCCTGACTGGCCGGCCGAACATGCTCGGAAGCGAGCTCTTCGGGACGCCAAAATCCCGCAAGGGAAGATACCCAAAGAGCCTTTCTGGACGTTCACGGAGGACATGAATTTGTACTCCGAGGACGTTCCTCAAATGGCTAAGGAAATTTCGAAGGGGGTGCTCACCGAGGCCTCCTTCAAGGCTATAGCGGCGGCCCATCCGGGGGATAACACCCTCGCCGCAAAGATCACCGAGCACGCTGCTCAGGTATATCCTTCACAGCTCTTTCCCTTTAATTTTTTCCTAAGTGGTTGGCTCTTACTGACCTTGCGTTTTATCTTCTTGCAGCTGCTGGGGTACGCCGGCTTTCTCCGAGTTCGGGTGGCCAGGGAGGTTGCCTTCCGAACTTCGGCCACTCAGACCATGATGAGGCGAGGACCGCACTCGCGGAGTCGGCCGCCAAAAACCAGCAGCTGAAAGAGGCTGCTGAGAAAGAAGTGACTGCCCTTCGGGAGGAGTTCCGGAAGGAAAAAGAAGAATTTCAAAAGGTCTCCTCCCAGAAGATTGCTGACCTCGGTGAACAAATAAAGGGGAATGCTCGCCGCCAACGAAGATCTTCTCAAGCACAAGGCTGGTTCTGACAGCCTTATAGTGTCGTTGACGAGTGAGAATAATACTCTCCGGGCTGAGGTCGAGTCTTTGAAGAAGGGGTCCAAGGGGACGCTGGAGATAAAGGCGCTGAAGGAGGAGATCCCTGAACTGGAGGACGAGCTTGAC